>RJVU01053643.1:2602736-2650276 GCA_003731715.1 Anabarilius grahami | reverse complement strand
GTATGGAGGAGAAAAAAAACAAAAAAAAAAAAACATTAAATGCCTTCAACAAATTGAGGGGAAAAAATAAGGGAGATTCAACTGATAGCTTACGAAAAGCATTTAAAACTAAACGACCTGTCATTTCCTCCTCATTAGTGACCGTTATCAGCTACTGTGTTACTGGAAAAACTAAAAATAGTGTGATTACACTTCAGCTGAAAATATACAGTAAGCCATTTTCTCAAATATGTGGTGAATTCCTAAGTGTTAATAATTCATTTGGGAGGAAATGTTAGTTGAAACCCATATTAAAGGGTTAGTTCACCCAAAAATGAAAATTCTGTCATTAATTACTCACCGTCATGTCGTTCTACACCTGTAAGACCTTCATTCATCTTCAGAACACAAATTAAGATATTTTTGATAAAACCCGAAGTCTCAGTGAGGCATGCATCGCCAGCAATAACACTCCCTTTTTCAATGCCCAGAAAGCTACATTTAAAACAGTTCATGTGACTACAGTTGTTCAACCTTAATGTTATAAAGTGATGAGAATACTTTTTGTGCGCCAAAAATAACAAAACAGCAACTTTATTTAAAAATATCTAGTGATGGGTGATTTCAAAACACTGCTTCATGAAGCTTCGGAGCTTAACGAATCATCCGTTTTGAATCAGTGGTTCGGAGCGTGTATCAAACTGACAGTCGCGTGATCTATTGACGTTTCAAAACACTTATGATGTAACGAAGCCTCGTTTACTGAAATCATGTGATTTTGGCCCTCTGAACCAATGATTCGAAAAAAAAGATTCGTAAAGCTTCGAAGCTTCATGAAGCAGTGTTTTAAAATCGCCCATCACTAGATATTGTGGAATAAAGTCACCATTTTGTTTTTTTGGCGCACAAAAAGTATTCTCGTCACTTTATAATATTAAGGTTGAACCACTGTAGTCACATGAACCGTTTTAAATATGTTTTCAGTAGCTTTCTGGGCTTTCTGTTATTGCTGACAATGCAGGCCTTACAGAGCCATTGGATTTTATTAAAAAATATCTAAGGTCTTATGGGTTTGGAATGACATGAAGTTGATTAATGAAGGTGATTAATTAATGACAAATTTCATTTTAGGGTGAACTAACCCTTTAAGTCTATTTTTACACAAAAGCAGAAATTTAGAAGAATGTGCTGGTTGCTCTTTTCCAATTAAATTACAATTAATGGAGGTTTTAAGCTTTAAAAACATTTTGTGTTCCACAATGAGAGCCATAAGGGTTTGGGAGCAATATAAGGCAGAGTAAATTATGGCTGTTTTTATTGTTGGCTAAAGTAATCCTGTAGATTAGTAATGAAGTGAATTTAGGTCATCAATGCTTTAAATTAAAAGCTGTGAAACTCACATAGCTTGACATTTATTGGTTCAGGCCTGCTAGACTTCAGCAGAAAATGACAAGGCAAAGGAAACCGCTTTTGTCTGATTTTGGCAGTTGCAGCATGGTCAGAAAAAGTGCACTCGCTTTGGGGTGCTTTCTGAGAAGCTTTCAGAATTGACATTTCACGAGAGGCGAACAAAACACAACCACATTCTCACTTGGGAAATTATAGATGCGTTTCTTTTTGGTTATTGTAATGGAACATTCAGCTCACTCAGTTTAAAGAAGAACTAGTTCAATGTGGTCTGTGGTATAGAAAGGTACAGACAAACAAGCTCCAAATATAAGTGCTTTCAAACAACTAAGTTATGAAAAATTCCTGTTTTGATTTGCCCGCTGTGCCATTTCTTTGTGCCTGTAATTCTAATCTTCAAAAGCCCTAGTGACTTGGAATAACAAAATTACGGTGCGCAACGTCCAAGTCATCATAAAACACTCCGCGTTATGCTTAGCTTTCACGGTCAGGGCATGTCATTACATAATTGCGAGTGCGTCTTACCACTCTAATACGAGGATGATCTCTGTGGTGGTCTCGTAGACCTCGTGCAGTGCCACCACATAGGGATTCGCCTCAGCTGACTCCAGCACCGCGATCTCGTTCAGAATGTCACTGCGGCAGTCCTGACCCTTTCGCCTTTTCCTCAAGAACTTTGCAGCATGCTCCTTGCCAGTAGTCTTCTCCACACACTTCTTCACTACTGCAAACTTGCCCCTGCGTGCACACAAACATACACAGAAGAGTGATTAAATAAACTGTGTGGGGAATGTTTAGGGGATGAGAATGAGGAAATCAAAATATAAACACTTTGAATAATGACGTTCACGTTGTTCTATTAAACATCACAAACAACTTTTATTACCCAGCTCTCCAGAATAATCTGTTCTGATTAGGCATTCACTGCATTCTGCGGTATATTCATAAAACAAAATAATAATAATAATAATAAATAAAACAATTGCACATTTGTATATTTAATATTTATATTATATTTAATTGCATTAATATAATTTATAACATTTATTTTAATTGTATTTAATTATTAAAATCTTAAAAGAAAAAGAAAAAAAGGTAACAAAACATTTAGTTTAATAAATTTAAAAATAGTAAATATTTCTTCATTCATTAAATATCAGAGAGTACTAAACTTGTAAAACTGGTTCATAAAGTTAGGCTGGTGATAAAGACGTGGTTGCAGAGTGTTGCAGACCGATAAGCCAACTGATATGTTATTTTTTTTTTTAAATGCTTCATCTTTGACACACAGAATGAGCTAGTCATCAATCCTCTTTTACAAGAAAGTCTTCAACAAAAATGAAAATTGATTTTCAAATGCATAATGTTAATGTGTAGTCATATGCACATACTTTTATGATGCTTTTATCATGTTTTTCTCTTTTTTTTGGAGCTTAACAGCTGTGGTCAAAAAGCTGCAAGATAGGGGATTCTACCTTTTCTATTGTAAAATAACAGCATACAGGTTAAAAACAAGATAAGGGAGCAACAAATGAGTGATTCCTATAATTTGTCTACAAGCAAAGAAAAATTTGAGGCTGATGATCCAATGATGATGACAAGACAACACCTACTATGGTGAAATTAGAACCTTGTATTCTTTCTTAACCCGTCAATTTGACACTTTTCATGATCATTCCCTCCCTCTCTTCTTCGTTTTCAATGAGAGCCTGACACCAAAATGATAAGACTGACAGTTGGAGCCATCCGAGGATGCTCACACACACATAGGCTCATTCACACTGATTTCCTGCTGCCTCCCTCATCTGACCTCCCAACGCCTCATTTATCAGTCAAAAGACACATGGGGCGCTGCACACACTGAAAGAACAGGCCTGTCAGCGTAGGCATTCTCTTGTTTGACTGCGAGAGGGACAAATGGCTCTTAACCACACCTCCTCTTCAGGCCATATCATAAAGAGACACCAGTTTGTGTGTCAGTTTCAGACAGACCACCCACTTTTCCAACACTCCTCTATTGAGAGTCAATGGTGTCCACTCCTGCCACCGTCTAGTTCAGCCAAAGACCAAACATGGCACTTACAAACAAAATACAGCCCCCAGGTGACCTCTCCTCTGTCCACTGCTTGTCTCTTCCCATCTATGTCTCCATTAACACCCTACTTAAAAGTTTGACACGAACGCAGGGGGAAAATAAAAGATTTAGGATGGCGCTTTCAGTTATCTCTAAGACCTAATGAAATGGCCAAGCGTTCCTTCCTGTGTTGACATGCTGTTGAACAAAGTAGGGAAGGACTAATGAAGGGGTTAACCCTCTAAAATACACAAAAAAATTTATAGGAAAAAAAAAACAAAAACATATGCTTCTGCCATGAAATAAAAAATAAAAAATAGCGACTTTTCCTCGCAATTTCAAGGAGAAAAAAAAAGTCAGAATTGCAATTCTGACTTTATATCATGCAATTCTGACTAACTCGCAATTGCGAGTTTAAATCTCGCAATTCTGACTTTTCCCTCAGAATTGAGATAAACTCACAATTGAGAGTTATAAAGTCAGAATTGCATGATATAACTTTAATATCTCGCAATTCTGACTTTATAAGGCGCAATTGCGAGTTTAAATCTTGCAATTCTGAGAAAAAAAAAAAGTCAGAATTGTGAAAAGTCAATTACAAGCTTCCATATAAATGAACTTAAATCAAAACTAAAATAAATAAAATAATTAAATGACAAACAAACAGGCAGGGAGCACAGTTGTGGATTCATAAAATGCAATATATTGGCCAACTTTTCTATAAAATTTTTTTTTAATATTTTTATCTACTAAATACACATTTTTGTGGCCACAGAACATTAACTTTAATTTCATGGGGTGTTTAAAAGCTTTGGTTGTTTGGCCTTGGTGTTAACAATCCCCATGATTGCAGAACACTTAAAATCCTCTGAAAACCATGGGTACAAGCCAAAATGCATTCATTGCCAGCATTGGAGTGGTTTTCTTGCTAAACGTGAGTGTGGTTGGCAGGGTCGAAGTGAAGCGAGCACGTTCCAGTGCCTAAGCTCTCTCTGGACTCAGAACACAGTCAGAATAGAGTTCACATGGAGTACAAGAACCGCATGCAATGATGCCAACTCTCAGAACAACCCTGATGTTCATTAGTTCAGCACGTGAGGAAATTGTGAACAAAAATTTGTTTTAAATGGCACAGACATTAAATAAAATGTACACATTTCTAAATTGCAAAAACAACCATAAAGCGTTAGACTGAGAGGTGACAAGGTCAAAGGGCATCGCATAGCTGCCATAATTCTGCCAAGCTCACATTTCTCTTGCCCTCTTTCTCAGATGGGTGAAAAAGCGCAGATTTGAAGGGTCAGGCGAGCTCCAAATAGTTAGGAGATATCAAACTATAAAAATATATACATACATTTTTGCGGTTTTACCCCTCACAATTAAATTCAACTTTGTTCAGCACTCCACAAAGCACCAAAGATGAATGAGAACCAGTACATTTCCCACAACACTTTGAAACATCTGTTTTTTTTTCTACTTATGAATGCAGTCAGTCATCTAAAACAACGACTCTCAAACATTCATTTTTAAAGATGACCCAGATACTGTGGTGGTTAAACTTCCTGTGTAAAAATCACACCGTCTTCTTTCACTGTCTCTCAGTTTCATTCTCATGCCCAGATGGTAGAAACAGGTCTACTTTGAGAGTCAAAGAATGTATAAACATTTAAAGACCAAAAGCATGCACGTGTGCATGAAGACACAAACACAAGTCCATTTAGACACCAAGATATACAATCTCAATCCATTATTAAAGGGAAATCGTACAACCCCATTATTAAGTGAAAGACTACAACGCATGCACAGCTGGCCTGTCTGCTACTGGTATGGCAGAAGGCTCAGTCAGCATCCCAGAATTCTGCAATAGAACATTCCTCACTTCAGACCACCTCGGATAGAGGATCACTGAATTCTCAGATGAACTCATGAACTTTATTGGCTTCCTGAGGATAAAAAGTGCAGATTACCAAAACAGCCGCACAGCGAGAAAAAAAAAAAGGTTGAAAACATGAATGAAGTCAACGGAAAGCTTCTGAAAAAGTGCTAGGACTGATGATGCTGTATATGAAGGTGTCTGTGGATGTAGTTCCTCAAATAGATTATATTTTGGTGCATGATCTGAGAAGGGATTTTGAAGGTTGGGGTTAAAGCCATTTTTGGATACTCTGGAGGAGCTCCAAAGATGATATGCTTAAAAATACCCTCTAATCTCACCGAATTGGGACACAACCCATAAGAACTTTAATAAACTGGGACATCCACTACCCACAAGTAACCGGCAAATCTTCAAGTGGAACGGACACAAGTTTATTTGGTAGATTTCAGCATTTCACATTTTGTTCTTTCACACTGTCCATTTCCACACCAGTGACGACTTTTGGTAATCAAAACATTAATGAGAACAAGTACTATTGTTATAAATCAGAAGAATTCAAAAATATGGGGAAGAAAGTGACAGGAAATGGAAACTGACCTAAACACGACTGATAACTAAACTGATCTTCCATCAAATAAACAAACAAGTTGTCTGGGAATAAACTTTGGATTTGATCTAGCTGAATAATACGGAAATTGCTGTTGGTGCTTTGTATCAAATGAATGGAGTGCTGACAACAGGGCCAGATGGTTTGGCCATTCAGCAAGACGAGTGCGTTCAGCCTCACACACATACACAAGGAAGGTACATTTTACAGTCTACGTTGTACTCCATCAACTCCAGTGGGATGAGTGGAAGTGTGCACAAGCTAAAAGAAAAATCTAGGCCAACAGATGTGTTATGGTCATTGGGAGAGCTAAAGAATGAATTTAAAAGCTGACCTATCACTAAAAAAAGATTTTCGTTTGGGAAAATCACAAGACAAGCTGACGTCAGTGTAAATATCTTTGCTGCAAAGCTACTGTCACATTTTTACATGAAAGCAACATATGTCAATATATGATAAAGAGAAAGATGGGAAGGGATGAAATCAGATTAGGTTACGCTGAAGGAATGCAAGTTATGTGTGACCGCCGCCTCCTGCCTACCTAATCTCAACATCAATATCCACCAACATCTGCATTCCTCCAATGCTCATTCAATTCACCACTATGGTAAGCAAATCAGACTGCATTATTAAAAAAAAGCCTTTGTGACTTGCCTTGTGACTCACGCATGTGGTGTTTTTGGGCACTTTAATTATAGGAAAAACTCATGCCTTAGAATCCTCACATCTCGTGTAGTGTGGGGCAAAAATAAGAGAACCAAATACCAACTAAATCCAGTCCAAATCAAGACATTTTACAACCCAATCCACAAATTACCCATCAAATTGGGTTAAACTATGTGGAATGGCAATGAGAATTAAAATTCAGCAACTTGGAAAAAGTTCACCTAAATGCAGCAGAAACAGCATGAATGTTTAACTCTAAATGAACACATCTGTCCAAGAGAAAACAAGTTTGAGTGGTCAAACGATACCATCTTGTCTGTAATTAGTCAGTGGAGCGTTAGAGAACAATGTCACGGCAAGCAGCGCTATATCCATCACACACGAGCCCTGTGCGGCTCTGAATTAACATGTTTCAAATTCTTTGTTTGCTTGAGAAAATACACAAAATGGATTTAAGTCTTGTACTCAGGCACGAGGGGCGCCCCTGGGAAATGCCAATAAGAACATTAGGTGGTCCAGAGTTCACTTTTGAATCATCAAAGTGAACCAAATATTTTGAATCCATTCACTAAATGATTCAGTATGATTCATTCAGTGTCCCTTTTCTACGGGTTGCCAGTAGGTGGCGACAAGCCAATTTGGGTGTAATTATCGAGTCATTGAATCGTTTAATCAACCTATTAGTTCATGACCGGCATGAGTGACTAAAACAAACATCATAAACTTTTCCCTCACAAATGACAACAATGAGATGTCAGTTTTTCAACTACCATGCATGGCATCAAGCTATACTGTAATTATAAATTTCAAAACACGACTCGCTCAGTAACAATAATAATTTGCGTTATAATCAGTTTTTGCAGAGGGGAAAAGCCAGTAAAGCAGTTATGGGCTTCACAAAACTTGGTGAAAGAAAATACGCATAAACGACAACGATTCGTTTCGGAAAAACAATACTAATTCACCTGATTGAATCACATGCAAGGGAACGAAGCGAATCAGAACGGTCCCTTTATAATAAACACAAAAGGTGTACAAATGCGCGATAAACATTTTGTTTATTGTATAAATCTGTGTAGTTCGTTTGCAGTACTGACAAGCTACAATAAGGGTTAAAATCCATCCAAATTGATCCTCAGATTACACGTGCGGGAGCCAAACAAATCTCTTTGGCTTCCAGCGGGCGGTGATTCACTCCCCCAATTAATTCTCACACCGGTTCCCAAGTTTGTCAAACTGCCTGCGGGCATATGACTACATGTCTTGTACATATTTTGACATTTTAAACGCACTAATTTGTTCATACGACAGATAATCTACAGTGTTTTTACCTGCCAAGCTCTCTGCCGACCAGGTCATAGTTGTTCTTGAAGGGGTCGTTCCTTATCCGCGTGCGAATCTTTGTGACCACTCCGTTCCTGTTCATCATTGTGTCGTCTGCCGTTACAGTCCTGCTGCGGGATAATGCCTTGCGTTCTCTGAAGTACTGAGTAGGAATATAAAAGTTCAGTCCATCAGGTCAGTATCATAGAGCGCTATTCAAGCCAATTGCGGTGGGGGGAAATGATGATGCTTAGAGAAATCAACTGTTGCAGAGGCAAACTTTTAAAAGAGAAATGTTCCCTTGCAACCACAAGTTTATCACAGCGTTCGACGTGGTGCAAATGTTGTAAAACTACAGTATGGTTTCCAAGAAACTCACAGAACCTGTTGAGAACCGCGACAGATCACCCGTAAGCCTACGTCCAAGCAGCGGTACCTCAGTTTGAGAATGCGGACAAACATTACCAAGCACAAGGCTCATCACAAACCCCGCCCTTAAAGAGGCGGCCAATGAGAGCGTTGAATTTGTGAAATGGGCGGGATCATGACATGGTAATTCATATACAAATTTGTATCTTGGCAATTCAATTTATAGCTGCAGTTTAGAAAGCGAATTCAAATATGTAGCTCTGTGAAGTCATCAGATAAACGAAAAAGTCCCTCAAAACACACATACAAACAACAACTTTGTACTACATTCAAAGCACGAATCTGGAAAATACTACATACTAAATAGCTGATATGTCCATTTAGCAAAACACATATATGGGAAATATGGAAAATACTTTAATATGCATGTATTTAGAATATTTTAGTTTATTATTTTTTTCCAGTTAAACATATTTCGGCATAACAATCAAAAAATAGGCCTAGCTTTATTTATTTTGTAATATATTTTGACATTTAAAGGTTGGTTTCAACAACATATGGAAAACATATTTCTTTTATATCACTTTTTTTTTTATTATATTTACAACAAATAGTATGATTCAAATATATTTTGGCCCCAGATTTATTTAGCCAATTTATTGCTATGTGAGAAAATTAGCTCTAAAAACTATTTTGTCCCTCATCTGTCATGGCACACTTAAAAAAAAAAACTTTTTGAATTTGTTCTCTCAACTCGAAGTCTGTTGATTCCCTTGTTGTCACATGGCAACCAAACAGACAGTGCCCTACCTTGACTTACCTCATACTTTGCTAAATCATATCTCTCTCTCACACACACACACACACACACACTCACTTTTGGTATCTGCCAAAACCAATTACCTAATGAGTGTCAGGATTCCTGTCATTCCAGCTGGCTTGACAACACCCTCTCTCACTCCCTTCTGCCACTAATCTCTGTGTTTTTGGTTTCATAGTTTCTAGTCTGTTCTAGTCTCATCTGTTTCTAGGTGACTTGCTTGTTACTTTGTAGTCTAACACCCAATTCAATCAATTAAAAAACAGATATAATTGATGTTGCCACATTCAACCTTGATATTGCTTCATATCAAGGTTATTCACTGGGTGGGTGTGTGTGTGTGTTTGTGTGTGTAGTAAACTTTCATAAACAGTTTTGGTAATCAGGTGGTACAGAGCAGACTGGTGATCAAATATTTTTACACCAGTCTGCTCCGACCGACCGACCGACCGATAGATAGATAGATAGATAGATAGATAGATAGATAGATAGATAGATAGATAGATAGATAGATAGATGAACACATTTATTTAATTTCTGTTTTCTGTGTCAGTGTGTTTATGTGCTGCAGTCCAGATTGTGTTTCTTCAAACCAGAAATGTGTGATGATCAGATTAAACCTAAAGAGCCAAGTGTCCGTGTGACAGAATAAATAGAAGTGGGAGAGCAAGAGAGAAGGGAATGGAATGGGAAGAAGATTGAGTTTAATGAGAAAAGGGCATTCCTGCATTTGTTTGTCTGCCTCAATAGCTTATGTAAGGCTGTTTTGCTTGACCTAAAGTTGTTCCCTCAAGTTTCAATTCAAGTCTTTTCATTGTTTAAAATGTGTAAACATCCTTAAAACAAGATAAACCTACTTGAGAATTAAAATTGTGTAAGATAATAAGGTCAGTTTTCAGAGTATACAAATTGAATTAAACTTATGTTTCTTGCCCAATTCAGAAATTGTTTGGCTGTTGAAGTAAAGATGCGGGTCCTGTGCCAGCAGAGCACAGACCTCTGACTGATCTGCTGGTACATCTGACTGCTTAAATAGTTATATACTCCGGGAAATGCCTGATGGAATCTCAGCTGCTTTGTTTTGCTCCACATGCAGGACCAATGTACCTTGACTGAGCACTCAGTGCATGTCTTTCTCTTTCTCTCCACTGGCTGCTTTGGCAAAACAGGGAGCTTCCAGCTGCGTTTTTGGCCTTGCTATCTATTCATGTGTGTGTGCACATTAGTTAGAAAGGTCACAAGGGGACACAAAATTGTGATGTCGGAGCTGAGCAAACACCTTTTGTCATGCATTTGTGTGTCTGTTTGTGGGGATACCAGACTGTGTGTTGCTATATGACGTGGAGGTCTGACTTAGTAGTGCATTGAAGAAGACGAGCGCTAGACATTAGCAACAGGCCTATCGTTTTTCAATTAATCCATTGGCTGGAACACATGAAGACAAAGGAACAGGAAACAAAAGAAATCAGAATGAGAGAGAGAACTGAGGTTTAGTCAGCATTGCTCAGTCATAAGATTAAGCATGTGAGAAAACATGCAAGATCCTTGAGGAGAAAATCATTTTGATTTAATCATTTTGTTGGTCATGTTCTCCAGCATGATCTGAGAATGATCCATCTCGCGCTTCAATAGAAGTAAGAACACCTGACCTTGTGTACAAAGAGTTCTCATGATCTATGCCACAAATGTACTTATGAATGAACTTATTTGATTCATCTTAAATATTACAAAGAATATTGACATCAATATTAATATAAATAGTACTAAAATTACCATTAACAATACTGTTAACATTGATGTTAAAGGTACACTATGAAATGAAAAAAAAAAAAAAAATGAAACGAGTCAATTCATCATGAATTCCAAAATGTGTCTTCGTGATTCACTATGGTTACAACTGTTTATATTTTAGACCCTGGCGGGATGGTTTTCTGTCACTCGCCTGTACGGAGCCCCTAAAGGGACATGGTGAAGGAAAAATACGATATGAAGGAAAAATGCTTTTGCGTTCTTTCGCAAATGTTTTGCGTTTCCTCGCCAAGAAACTTTGCGTACTCTTTCAAAGAGCTCAAAAGGTTTTGTGAGCGAACCCAAAGTTTCTCAGAGGAACACAAAGTTTCTTGGAAGAACACAAAACATTTGCGAGAAAACGCAAAAGCATTGTCTTATTTTTTTCCTTCACCATGTCCATTTAGGGGCTACATACATGTGTATCTCGTCATACCCATAAATAGAGAAAAGTTGCTTCAGCTACTTTGACGCATGTATGGTGTATGAGTGGCATAGGTTAGTTGTCACGAGTGAGAAAGGTTGACATGGAGGTTGAAATCTTGAATCTCCAGGGAATCACTTATTTTAAAAAAAAACACTTCGTGACAGATGAATTTGTAGTCAACAATATCTAGTGATGGGTGATTTCAAAACACTGCTTCATGAAGCTTCGAAGCTTTACGAACTTTTTGTTTCAAATCAGTGGTTCGGAGCGTGTATCAAACTGACAAAGTCACGTGAACTATTGAAATTTCAAAACACTTATGATGTAACGAAGCCTCGTTTACTGAAATCACGTGACTTTGGCGCTCCGAACCACTGATTCGAAACAAAAGATTCGTAAAGCTTCGAAGCTTCATGAAGCAGTGTTTTGAAATAAAGTTTGAATAAAGTCGTCATTTTGTTTTTTTGACACACAAAAAGTATTCTAGTCGCTTCATAACATTAAGGTTGAACCACTGTAGTCACATGAACTGTTTTAAATATGTCTTTAGTAGCTTTCTGGGCATTGAAAAAGGAAATTAACTTGCTGGCAATGGAGGCCTCACTGAGCCATCAGATTTGATCAAAAATATCTTAATTTGTGTTCTGAAGATGAACGAAGGTCTTATGGGTGTGGAACGACATGAGGGTGAGTAAATTATCAATGACATTTTATATAATAATATTTATTTATTTATTTATTTTCAGGTTTAAATTAAATTGTGAATCAAATCATTGATTGTCAAACATTTGGACCTTGGTGTGTGTATAATATAAAGGAGACTTCAGGTCATAGGTGCACATACAGAAGCAATTTACACTCTATTTTTCATATACACATTGCGGTGCCAATCAGAATCTGGTGAATTCCATTTTCCATAGTGAGGATTTTTTGTTTATTATTTCAATTTCTACAGCTACACCTTTTATGTACCTACTTCTGCAGTGTCTCTGCAGTAAAAGTGGTAACCACAAAAGCCTACTGTTTAAAGCCAACCTACACCCCCGTTATGCACACAAGCTTTCACTGGAACTGTCTCACTAAACCTTTTGCTTTAGTTATTAAATGAATCTGCAAACACAACATCAATGCCAGTTGTTAAAAATGCAATGCTGCCATTAAAAGTAGTTCTTTGAACAGAAACGTATATTTTAATGGTCCATATATTCCGATCTTGATGAAAGGCCAAATGTGTTTTTATTTGACATTGCAATTTTGCCAAATCTGTACATGGGACTTAAAATCTCATACTGCACATGTAAGCAACATTTATGTTTTAATATGAATCTCCAGAAACAACTCATGACAAATCATGGGAATTGTTTGGAATTGTAAGGCAAATGACATCATAGCTCAGAATTATAAAATCCAAGTTATCTCTCATAATGATAAGAGTTAGTGACAACAGAGCGCTCAACTTCCTGTTTCATAGGTTCATCTGAGAGCAGTCAGCCAGAAGCTCACCGCTGTGTGGGAGGAAACATAAGAAAATACAGAGAAGTTGAACGCAAGTGATTGTGTAAAGAAAAAAGATGAAACAGTTACAGGTAGCAGCATGAGACAGATTTGTCCACATCCTGCTGTTGCGTGCAACGTTTACCAAGATGAGCACATGCACACGCATGCTTACATGCAGCTAAGATGGAACTATATTTATGCAAAACACAGAAGGTATAAATGTCACACTAGGTCAAACAAAAAGCTCTTGTGTGTTTATTGTTGCACAGTCACTAGTATTGTATTAGCTGCCAAGTTAAGAATGTAATTAGAACAGATACAAAAGATTCATACAATAGAGGAGGAACAGTGTTTTGAAACACACGTGTACATTCTTTAAAAAAGATTCCAGTGTATGTCATTCAGCATCAGTTCTTCCATATAAAGCCAAAATATGTAGTATTATAATGACGACTGTAATCATGTTTTGTAACGCTTTACATAGTGCTGAAGCCCATTTACACCTAGGAAACAAAAAATAAAAAGCTATTTGTGCCTTTATTTCTCACAATTTTGACTATTTCTCGCAATTGCGACTTTATGTCTTAAAACTGTGAATTTATTTGTCATAATTGAAATTTTAAATCATATTTATCTTTATATTGTATTGTAAAATATTATATCGTATTCATTTTAACTTTATTTCATAATTATCTTTTCCTTTATTTTATTAATCGTCATATTAGAATGATTTCTGAAGGATCATGTGACACTGGAGTAACTCGAGTAATGCAAGGCTGCATTTCTTAGAAAATGCAAATTCTTCTATTGGTGAGCATAAGATAATTCTATTAAAAGCATCAAAGGTTCTTACCAACTTCAAACCTCTGAACAGCAGCTTTTTAGCAACAATTTAGCTAAAAAACGGTTGTTCCCATGACATTTTAAGTGACGTTAGACTTTTAAAGCTCAGGCAAAAAAGAATTAAAAGGGCTCGATTTCTGGGGTTAAAGAGGCTGCCAGTGAACTCCACATTTTCCGGACAGGGTTTTGTGGTTTGGACACAGCAGTACTTCCAACGTTTGGAGTTTAGATTTCTGAATTATTTAAGCTGTAAAAAATGTGATTAAATGCTGAATTGTAAAAGAATTGAGGCATGGGTACATATGGAAAGTTTGAAAAACTACTGTTCACACGACAAATTGAAATGCAGTCACTGGCATTCAACAAGTTTCTCGGAATGACTTTATCTGATAAAGAACCTTTATTTAGCTGAATAACTTTCACGTTCAGTACACAGTACACACACACACACAAAATAGCAAAATCCTTAAAAATCCTTCTGGATCTGTATCCCACCTCACACAGAAGTATTTGTATTTGAGTGTGTGTAAGTGTGTGTGTGCTGTGTGCATAACACAACTCCCCAAACAGCGGACGGATTTCCGCATCTCTGTCAGGAATTTCCTAGATTTCCTGTGCAGACTCTGACAGGGAGCTAAACAGTGCTCCCATGCTCTGCGCCTGCTCCTAAGGGTCTCGTCTGAAATAAAGAGAGGGAAAACCTTCAAGTATAATGTTCCTTCAGCTTAAAACTTCATTTGTAAAGGCATCCAACCAGACAGCAGGGTTCAAAGGTAACGGCTTCACATAAACTGGTCCACATATGAAAAAAATCATCAGGGATTTCCCCAATGAGAAATACACTTCAAGAATATAACAGTTGTCTGCATTTAAATAGAGTCGTAAAACACTCTAAATGTGACTTTGAGAGTGTGTTTTTGCCTCAGAGACATCTGGGCTTTTTGGTAGCTTTTTAAAGACTAATAATATATTTTTCTTTTTTCCCCCCTCCTTTTTATTTCTCTCCATCTCTCCCACAGTTTTCAAGCTCACAAACACACTATCAAATTATAAAAGAGACTCTAAAGCCATGATTCACGACTGGTTTTACTTTAGGATGCAAATTTTACATTGCGATGAACAAATCAATGACCTTGGTTTATTGTTAGATTCTAGGCTATGTTTTGAATCCCATATCAATCAGCTTGTCAAGTCCTGTTTCTTCCATCATCGCAATATTGTCTGTTTAAGACCCTCACTAAATTTCAAAGATGCTGAAACTGTTGTCCATGTTTTTATAACTTCACGTCTTGATTATTGCAACTCTTTGTTTTTATGGTCTACCTAAAAAGGTCCTAAATCGCTTGCAGCTAATTCAGAATTCAGCCGCTCGGGCCCTCACATTTACCAAAAAATAAGCTCACATCACCCCTGTCTTACAGCAACTACATTGACTCCCTGTTAGTTACCGCATTCAGTTTAAGATTCTTGTGCTTGTTTTCAAGGCTCGTCATGGTTTAGCACCTTTTTATCTCTCTGAATTGATTCTCCCCTATGTCCCTGCCCGTACTCTGAGATCGAGCTCAGAAAACTTGCTTGCTGTACCCAAGGTCCGTCTATCTAGTGTGGGTGGTAGGGCTTTCAGCATTTCAGCTTCCAAGCTCTGGAACAAACTACCACAAAACCTTTGTGTTGTCTCTTCACTTCAGACCTTTAAAACTGCCTTAAAAACTCACTTATTCACATTATGTTTCTGTTAACTGATTGTTTGCCTCAATTTTTCAGCTTTATGCCTGCTTTTGTAACTTCTCTTTTATATCAACTATCTTTGTCTGTTCCATCTGGTTGATCATGTGTTGTATACGGACTGTATACTGGTATATGTGTTCACGTTGAATGTTATCTATCAACTTCATCTAAAGCGTCCATGGGTTCTTGAAAGGCGCTATATAAATAAAACATATTATTATTAAATCAAGTGATGAACCAACACAGTAGAAAATTACTTCTACTTATCATAAAAAAGCAAATATACACCTGGTTTCACAGCCAGGATTAGGCCTTAGTTCAATCAGGATATTTGAGTGGTTGAGTAGTTGAGTATAAACGTGCCTTTTTATTACTGATGTACATCTTGAGACAAAATATTTTAAGATAGGCCAGTGCAAGTTGCTTTCAGTTAAAACAGCTCAAACATCTGTTTTAGTCTGGGACTAGGCTTAAGCCTTCTCTGTGTATTATTGTCTTTTTGTCTCAATAATATTTTTTAATGCTGATGTTAGTGATGTGTGTGCTTCATTGGCCTATAATGACATCATGATTTCCAGTCATTCACGCTGGTATGCTCACACAGTGGCTGCAGCATTTTTTGTTGAGTGTGTGTGGAAAAAACCAAGATATGAATTTAGCTGTCAAACCACACAAACGATTCATTCATATTGGCTTTTTTTTCTCTGAATGACTAAGAGAGAGAGAGAAAGAGAGAGAGAGATGTTGGCTCTTGCCGAGTTGGCAGATAAAATAAAGTCGTCAGATGTGACATTTTGCAAATCAGCATCCTGAGATAGGAAGAGATACATGTAGCATCATACATTTAGCCATATACTCTAAGAAAAGTTTGTTAAGATAGGGCAACCCAATGCACTGGGTTAATATAAAGGGACATGGATTTTTCACAGATGTACAATAACAGTCTTTCTCATATGCTATTGTCTAATTAGCCAGAACATCTGTCCCCTCAGATGTCACTCTGCATGGCTGGGTGATTTGCATGACAGGAAAACCACACGACAAGAAATGTCTCGCGGCATGATAGAGACACTGTGAAGAGACATGCATTTGTCTGGGGTCCTCAGAGGACACAACTGGCAAACTACGTCACAGTCACAACTCACTTTCACAAATATTTTAACACTTTTATAGCTGGGAAGATCACAGTACACTTTAATTGGGCACTTAGTAATGTTTTACTTTGAATAAAATATTAACTGCTAATGAAAAAAAAAGCTGTTTCATACAAGCTATACTATAATGTTTTATTCAATTTTTACTAATTAAATTTTTGTTACTTTCATGTAATTTAGGCCTGGTTTCACATACAGAACTTAGATTAAGCTTTAGTTCAATTAGGACATTTAAAGGGTTAGTTCACCCAAAAATGAAAATTCTGTCATTAATTACTCAGCCTCATGTCGTTCTACACCCATAAGACCTTCGTTCATCTTCAGAACACAAATTAAGATATTTTTGATCAAATCCGATGGCTCAGTGAGGCCTACATCGCCAGCAATAACACTCCCTTTTTCAATGCCTAGAAAGCTACTAAAAACATATTTAAAACAGTTCATGTGGCTACAGTGATTCAACCTTAATATTATAAAGCGACGAGAATACTTTTTGTGCGCTAAAAATAACAAAATAGCGACTTTATTCAACAATATCTAGTGATTAGCGATTTCAAAACACTGCTTCATGAAGCTTCGAAGCTTTACAAATCTTTTGTTTTGTTTCGAATCAGTGGTCACGTGCCAAAGTCACTTGAACCATTGAAATTTTGAAACATTTCAAAACACTTATGGTGTAACAAAGCCTCGTTTACTTAAATCATGTGATTTTGGTGCTCTGAACCACTGATTCGAAACAAATGATTCGTAAAGCTTCGAAGCTTCATGAAGCAGTGTTTTGAAATCGCCCATCACTAGATATTGTTGAATAAAGTAGTTATTTTTTATTATTTTTGGCACACAAAAAGTATTCTCGTTGCTTTATAATATTAAGGTTGAACCACTGTATGTATGGAATGTTTCAAATATGTTTTTAGTAGCTTTCTGGGCATTGAAAAAGGGAGTGTTATTGCTGGCGATGCAGGCCTTACTGAGCCATCGGATTTGATCAAAAATATCCTAATTTGTGTTCTGAAGATGAACGAATGTCTTACAGGTGTAGAACGACATGAGGGTGAGTAATAAATGACAGAATTTTCATTTTTGGGTGAACTAACCCTTTAAGCTTTTGTAAATGTTCCTTAGAAAAAAACCTTTCTCGTGTGCATTTTGAGACAAAACAATGGCACTGACATATTTTAAGATATCTCAGTGCAAGCTACTTTCAGTTAAGATAGCTTACTCATGAACTTTAGGACTACACTTAAGCCTTGTCTTTGAAACTGTCAACAAACCAGGGGTCAATTTAATATGTTGAATTTAATATACAAATATTAATCTTACTGATATAGTACTGTATGAAACAAAAATTAGAAAAAAGAAACAAAACAAAAATAAATAAACAGCGTTTGGTGCTAAACATCAGCACTTTAATAAACTTTATGCATCTGTATACTGACAGGGCATTTTCATGCCTGCAAACAATCAAGCATCCTTCAATTAAGCAAATTCAGGTCAGTGATTCAGTATGAATTCAGGCCACGGATATTTTGGGTCAGAGACTATTTTGGGGATTCATTTGAAGCATAGAAATTCTACCCTTTTCTGAAAAACCATCCTTTCTCCCAAGGTGTTAAGAAGCTCACGTGACAGGTGTGTCTGTCTAACACACGCAATCCTGTCTGTATGTGGTCTCGTTGCTCATGCCTTTGCTTCTCCGTGAAAGCTTGCTTTTCCAAGCTGTAATCTCACAATTGCTGGAGAGGCTGTTTAGAGTAATGACACACCCTTTTTAAAGCAGCATGACATCAGCAATGCTTATTTTACTAATAAAGAGCTATTTCCTCTTGCAGAAACTCTCAAAGACAAAAAGCTCTGTGCCACATTTATAGGAAGTCCAAAGGTGTTGTCCATTCCTTGGGCCTGCCATGCAAGGAATGGCTTCCAAAGAGGGAAATCACCTTGCTGGGACATTCCCAGTTGAGGCAATTCGTCATTCTGCATCTAGCCTGGCTTACATAAGTAACAGCATGTTCCTTATTGTTGTGGGAACACATCTAAACATGGCACAGAGAAAGCAGATGTCATTATGCAATTATGGTCAATGAGGGAGAAGAGGTCATATCCTCTAAACTCTTTAGTC
Organism: Anabarilius grahami; assembly: GCA_003731715.1. Classification (NCBI taxonomy): domain Eukaryota; kingdom Metazoa; phylum Chordata; class Actinopteri; order Cypriniformes; family Xenocyprididae; genus Anabarilius; species Anabarilius grahami. Next base: position 2,631,596 of record RJVU01053643.1, on the reverse strand, counting down.
AGGAATTTGTCCAAAGCTGAAGGGCCATGCGACACAGCACGTCCTACTTCAGCAAAAAGATGCTATAAACTGCTATCAGCAAACCTATGGAATCTGATGCTCAGGAGGCACGTACATCCGTTCTGAAAAAGTCCAATGTCATCATTTTCACCATTAATTAATTCCCTGTTTGGTGTTCTCTTTGCTCTTCCATTCTTATTTTGGAAAAATGTACTTCACCACTGTGCTCTTGGAAGGTATTTTCTAACAGAAAGAGATTGAAATAGAAACTAAAGTATGTCAGAAACAGCTCAAATAGGTAAAACAATACATCCATAAATCTGGAACTCATCTCACAGGCATGATAAGTAACTTAACAGAACATTATCGCTAGCCAGCTAACCAGCTTCTTGTACATTTGATGGTGTATTAAAACATGGTGATGATTTTAATGCTGTTTTTATTGGTTCTCTTACATTTTGTGATCTCAGTCCTCCCTAACGCAAGAACATGCCGTCATATTTATCTTCTTATCTGACCATTTGTGCTACGGACATGAATGATACTTCAATTCATGAGGCTTATTGAGGGGTATGGTTGCCACCATAGCAACGCCCTAACAACCACCCAAACATATTTTAATGAGATTTGCAGGGATTAGGGAAGCATTTACTTCAGAAAATAAATAGTTTGTACAGTATTATGTTTTTTTTTTTTTTTCAGATGTTGGACATAATGCCAAGAAGTTAGACCTTAATATTAAAAAATGGCAAGGATGAAAGACTTTGTCTTTGTGTGAAAGTTGTGCTAGCCTCTATGTTAGTCACCAGGGGGCTAGAAATACTAGTCAACGCCCTCAATGTTGACGCATAAGGAAAAGCCGCAAACTCAGTTTCGGAGGCAACACTAATATTTAGGGAAACCAAATACTCAATCACATAGCTGAATTATGCATAATGCATTAATGCCAGTAGAAACAAAGACAAAAAAGCAAAGTAAGTAAACCTGAAACAGGGTAGCGACTGTGTTGAGTCTCTTTCCACCGATCTGCTCCTCAGCAAGAATGGATCATTTAAAGGAAAGAGAGGAATGGAAAATCACTCACACTGCAGAGCACATTTGCATTTACGACATGATGGATCTGGAGAATTTATAATAACAGTCATTCTCATAATCTCCCATCTCATCTGAAATTAGGCTCAAGTTCTTTCAATCTCCTCTACCCTATTCATACAACAACCACAATTATTAGCTGATTCCAAGGCTCAAGGGGAGCATGAATGTCTTAATGTAGACATTTGAGTATGTAGCACTGGGATGTCTCATAATTATTCTTGTAACACACAATGGAAAACAAAAAGATTGAAGTCTTTGCAACTGGGACAATGCAGCCTGAGGTTAGGCTATTGTCTATCAGTAATTTAATCTTTTGTCTGGGGTTTCTCTGTCATCGCATTGCCACATTAAAACAGTGATCTACAAGGTATATATTTCTCTAAGCACATTAAGGAGGAATTTGATTCAGATTTGATTCAGAAGATTGTTAAATGTAGATTTAACCAAGAGGTCAAGGTTTGGCTGGTTAGCATGACCCAGTACTAGTACATAAAAAGCATATGTTTGTAGAGTTTGTAGAGAAGAGAATGAAAATGTACAAAAATCCTTTCACTTCATTGCACTGAAAGTACCACATTTGTAGCACAATACATTCAGAATGTAGTCAAGTGACATTACACAACAATGAAAGTATTTTAAAAATAGCTTTCTAGAAACTCAGCGAAAACAACAGGACCAGGATAATACATGAAGTCGTTGGAATGAAGTATTTCACGACTGTTCCTCTGTAAAGCAGGTCTGCTATGGAAACGAAAGACGTAGAGATAGCCATACCTGCCATAGCTGTCGTTGTGTGAAAACTTGAGTAACATAAACACACACAGGACAGGTTTCCTAGAACTGGCGTGAGAATAATGATGTCATGTTGTCTAAGGAATTTTCATGGCAAATTGATGAAATATTTTAAATGGCGCAAGTGGTTCCATTTAGTAATTTCAATTTTGACACCCAGTCAAAAAGAATTGCTTTCTTGTAAAAATAAATATGAGAATGAATTCAGAACATAAATGAGATGTGAGAGAAAGAAAGGTAACACGGTTCAGTGACCTAACAGATGAACAGTTGCAGCAGATTTAAAGTAGTTGAAAAAGTGAGACCATTTTCAATCTGGTCTAGATTAAGTGAGTGACAAATAAGCGCTGTGTATTTCACCTCAAACAGCTGTCGCAAAAAAATCCCAGATCTATATGTGGAAGCCTACTAGTTAAGCTCTCATTCATTAAAATATCCAAAAAACACTAAAACAATGTTATACATTTTGTTGACTTGTGTACTTACATTATCCCAAATGTTTCCAACAATGTTTAAATCCAGAGAAATCAAAATTGAATTTTAACCAGTGTAATGGCCCGTGCGTTTTATTAGACAGGTGAGCAACTGTTTAGATACTTTTATCGACAGAAAAATAATCATTGTTATATACACTGATGAGCCAAAACATTATGACCAGTCAGAGATTAAGTGAATATCGTTGATCTTCTCCTAACAAGGCCACATATTAAGGACTGGGTAGACTGGATTGTAAGCAGTTCTTGTAATCAATGTGTTGGATGCAGGAGAAATGGGCAGGAATAAAGATCTGAGCAACTATGACAAGGACCAAATTGTTATGACAAGGCAACTAGACAAACCACAAACCAGCGGCAGGGTGTGGATGGTTCATCGATGCATGAAGGCAACAAAGGCTGTCTGGTCTGAGGCAACAGTTCTGTAGCACAAGTCATTAATGGGAGGATTTAATGTGTCACAATACAAAGTGCATCGCACTCTGCTGAGTATGGGGCTGCGTAGCCGCAGACCAATCGGAGGGCCTGTGATGACCCATCCACCGTCAAAAGCGCCTAGAGTGGGCGAAGAAGGTCGTCTGCTCCGATGAGTCACGTTTTCTTTTACATCGCATGGACAGCCATGAACACGTGCACTGTTTACCTGGGAAAGCAGGAAAACAGTATAAAAGTGTTTAAAAAGTAGTATTTCACTTGCAAATGTAATATCTCACATGCCATTACTGTGGATAATTTTCGGGGCACCAATATCCATAATGAAACATAACATAATTAATTAAAGGACAGAACAATAGTTTTATTCTCTAAAATGTATAGTAGCCTATATTGTCATGGTAAGACAGTGATAATTAGAGGGTCATCATCATCATTTTGTGTGTGTGTCTCTTTAAATGCAAATGAGCTGCTGCTCCTGGCTGCTTTCCACAATGACAATTGTCAGTAACGGTGTTCAGCCTTACACTGTTCAAACTAGAGTCGGACATGGATGGAGAGACTCAGGAAGAAGTTACAACTTTTAGAATGCATCTGGACGTTTCTGAACGGTTAGTGGATAAATGTATGTAGTTGCTGTGGAGTTGATTCAACTCATCGACTAGCATGTGCCGTCATGTTAATCTTTTGCGCAAATCCAGCATTGAATTGACCCTCGTTTGTAAAGCAGTCTGGAGTAAAATGACGGTATGGAAACAACACTCTACTACAACAACTCTTCCTCTTCTCTGAAGCAGCCCAACATGGCCTCACCCCTTTTGTTGTGTGTTCACAGGGGCGGGGTTTATGTAAATTTTAGGGTTAGTGATGTCACTAACCTGGGAAGAAGCTCGTTGTAGTCCATGTACCAGCCAAGTCCATAAAAAGGGATTTCTGTAAAAGAAAATATCTTCCTTTGCATTGAACTTTGAGCATCGTAACTTTGCAGATGTTGTTTATGCTCAAACAGCAACATTACATACTAAATAAAGTTAAAAAGTGAAATTGTAATCAACCACCCCTTTAAAGGAACACGTTTCACTTAAAAGTAAAATGAGCCTATTTTGAAAAATTAGCCTATTTTCAAAAATAGTGGCGTGTTCCTTTAAGACAAGAACTTTTTTTTTTCACTGTTTGTGAATTTTTATCTGGTGTACTTGATGCTGCTTCATCAATGGTGATGCATAAACAGTGGAAGTTTATCGTCCTAGAGACTCAGACACACAAACATACACCAGTAACTACAGCAGTTTGCACTAGGAGAGAGGCAGGAAGTGGATGTTCCTTGTTCTGAGGCAAGGAAGGAAAATAAGAAGTTCTTTTTGGCTGCTTGAACTGGAGAACAGTTCCCACAGCACACTTCTCAAGCTCTTTCCACACACACATATGCATGCAGTGGATGTGCCGAATTCCAAAATGTCTCAGGGGTACAAGGTCATGACTTTAATGGTAATAGATGACGTGGACGCTCCTTCCCACAGACCAAATTCTGAAAGAACGCACAAACACTCACAAACATACACAAAGTAAGAAGTATGTCAATGTGATGGTGACCGCCGGGTCAAGTGGTTAACCAATTAGAAAACCTTTGACCTTGTACAGTGGGTCATAAATTCCTGGTCAGATTGTGTAAACACAAGTAAGGAACAAATAACAAAACTTGAGTTGATTGTTTAGGGCTAGCCTGACCAAACCACAAAAGAGAGTATTGTCTAGAATTTATGTGGGGCAGTTTTTTTTTTAACTCTAATCACTGAGGAGAAATGGAGGAGGGAAAGTGATGTGATTCTGTCATTCTTTTCTCAAAGTCTTGGTGTTTTCCATCACTGTTGGATGGTAAAACTGTCAGAATGGCTGAAAACCTACTTGGCACTGAGCAGATGGATTTTATAACATTTCTAATTGCTTTGCTCAAGGGTACAGAGATAAAACAAGGCATATTTCACAGTTCATTTATGTCCTTACCAAGGATTGAACCTGCAACCTTTGTATTATCAGGCCAGATCCTTAAGCACCACCGCTCTCTTCAAACATTCAGTATATTTTTATACATTTATTTTGATACTCCAAAAAGGTCTGAGACAGACGGTTTTAGGATTTAAAAACAAATGAAAAAAAAAAAAACTATGAAAGAAACACTTAAAAAAACATGAAGAAAAATGAAGAAGAAATATTTAAGATTAATCAGGTTTGACAAATGTGCAGCTGTCATTAAAGTAAAAGGGAGACAAACCAAATAAGAGGTTNACCTTTGTATTATCAGGCCAGATCCTTAAGCACCACCGCTCTCTTCAAACATTCAGTATATTTTTATACATTTATTTTGATACTCCAAAAAGGTCTGAGACAGACGGTTTTAGGATTTAAAAACAAATGAAAAAAAAAAAACTATGAAAGAAACACTTAAAAAAACATGAAGAAAAATGAAGAAGAAATATTTAAGATTAATCAGGTTTTACAAATGTGCAGCTGTCATTAAAGTAAAAGGGAGACAAACCAAATAAGAAGTTATTTTGAAATTTGTTAATTTTTCAACTTAACTTTTCACTTAAAGGGTTAGTTCATAAACTAATCCATATGAAGTGATCGGTTTAGTCCAAATTTTTTTTACTAACATATAAACATTCATCAACCCATCAGTTTGGGTAAACAGAAGCTCAAGCATGTTCGCTTGATGTGCGAGAACCAATGAGGTTCATTCTTGTGTGTTATGCAGCACGTTTGAGCTTTCAAGAACCAATGAGGTTTGTTCTCGCACATCAAGCAAGAGCTTCTGTTTATGTTTGCTGATCGATGTGTATTATGTTAATAAAATTCACATATACTAAATTCAATCATCATATAATTATAAATGTTCTTCATATAAATCGACTTTTCAGAAAAATTGTACTAAACCTCTCCAGACATATGGATTTGTTTTATGATCTCTTTATGAACTTTTTGAAGCAACAAAGTGTCAGTTGTGTAGCTGTCAGTGGAGGGACAGAAATCTCTCAGATTTCATTAAAATATCTTTAGTTGTGTTTCGAAAATGAACGAAAGTCATACAGGTTTAGAACGTCATGAGGGTGAGTAATGACAGAATTAACGCTTTAAACTGTCATTTTGATAATATAATTGTAATGGAGAAAAATATAAAATATAAACTACACTGTAAAAAAGAATTGTTAGTTTTACCTCAAAAAATTAAGTTACCTGGTTGCTTTAAAATTCCTTGAAATTAAAATTTTGAGTTATTACAATGAAGGCGATTGGTTTAATCAACAGAAACCCAAAATATAATGTTATCTGAACCACATTAATTATTTAAGTTGATTGGACAAAAGAAAAAATGTTGTCATAACAAATCATGAAAATATTTTTTTACAGTGTATACGTTAGCTGATACTGTGATTTTGAATGGAGAAAAGTGTTGGGAGCTTAAACAAAACAAGATATATTGTAAATGAAAGCAAGTTTTATTCTGTTTTGCTTTCAGTTTTCATGCCTACATGTACTCTCTCACACACAAAAACATTACCTGGTCAGGACAAATTCGAAATCTCCCGTGGTCTCACCCTGATGACTTTACCAGAGAAACCCACACTTGCCCTGTGCTGACAAATGCTGGAAAAATGCAACACTGGAGGATTTCCAAGCATATCCAACACAAACACCAAACACACATGTCTCTTCTGCTTTGTCAGCTAGCACTTCTCTGTTACTTGGCTTTGCTAAACTGAGGCCCTTGCTTCAGTGTATCGCTGATAAATTTTTCAACCCCTTGCCCTTTTTTACTTTGAGTCTTTCTCATCATGGCTAAGGAAATCAGCACTATATCACATCAATATACTGTCAAATGCAGTACATAACTGGTATTGCTCTGTGTCTATGTGTTAATCCGATGTCTTTCAATTCCAGGTGTAAAAACAACAGTGTGAGATGTTATCCAACAAGTGGCAAACAACCCAGAGATATCTGCATAACCTCACTGTGGCATCCCTCATAGTCTGCAGGTATACTATAGATAAAAAAGTGCCCACACCTGATAATCGCAAACTGAAAGCAAAAACTTGTTTTGTTTCACTCCATGGTTTATGAAGTAAATGTTTTCTGTTAGAAAGCATCTGATGAGGCAGATTCAAATTACATTGATGATTAAAAAAATGTATACACAAGTTGCAAGAGCATCATCACATTAAACTGCTATTTTTTTGTGCAACTCTATCTGCTCATTGCTTAGAATTTCTGTTTTAATCAGACAAGATTCCAGTATGTGAACTATACCATCCTGCTTTTCTGGACGAGTGGTTGTCACATGAGCGCAAACTTGATAAAATGAGAATTTTAGTTTGCTTGATAAGATTCTATGGAAAAAAATACATACAGTACTTGCCCTTATTTGCCTCAGCAGCCCCACATAAGACACTATAAACAGTATCACTGCTTCACATCACTGTGGTGATTTCACTATTGTTTTGTGCTATAACCTGCAGCTGATTGCTGTCTGAAGACTTTTCTTATCTGTCCCGAGCACAGCGGGACAGCTGCCAATCTGATCTCAGACATACTGAGAAAACACTGCAAAATGGCAGGAAATTCCACTTTGAACAACTCCCCAACAGCAGCAGCTGCACAGAAGATGCTTTTAAAACCAGGTCATGAGCCTGTTACATAAGGGTACAGAGACTTCAACAAAAGGTGTATATTTCTCTTGGGGACAAGAAAAAGAGAGCATGTTGCGATTAAAATAGAAAATGCCAGCAGCAGAATATGGCTGACCAGGACTGAATTACATCTTATTTCTGTGTGGTTCAGGTATATACCCTACATTATGGAGACAAAATGTCTCCACAAAGATGGCAATATCCAAAATTCTTGTCTTTGTGGGGACATTTTTTGATCTCCATGAGAAAAACAGCTCATAAATCATACTAAGTGATGTTTTTTTGAAAATCTAAAAATGCTGAAAATGTTCTGTGATGGGTAGGTTTAGATGTAGGGTTTGGGTTAAGGGATAGAATATACTGTTTGTAGAGTTAAAAATCATTATATCTATGGAATGTCCCTAAAAAACATGAAAACCCAATGTGAGTGTCCGACAAAGATGAATAATGGCAAAAAGATGTCTCAGCTTATATCTTATAAAATGTTTTATAATAGCATATCATACTTGTATATATATATATATATAAAAGTGCTGCTCTTTGTAACTTTCTGAGTCTTTTTAGATTGACAGGACTGACTTGCATGTTTTGTTCTTATCACGGAGACATGAACTCAAAAGTAAAGTGATTACTCCACTTAGTGGACATAACAGGCAATGACCTGATAAATTATATGAGTTAAATGAGGATATTTGTTTTTTTTAGTAGATATTTTTATATCCAAAGTAGCTCACAGTCAAATCTGATCTACAGTCAGTATGGCACAAGGTGGGGTCAAGTGACTAATGGGCATCAGAAAGAAAAAAAAAATTTACCTTTTACATTTGCACTTCATCTGTAACCATATATGAATTTGGAATATTATTAGTATCTAAGCCCTTGGTCTTATAGTAAACAACAAAAGCAGCTAATATATTAATAGAAGATTCACCTTTTTTATCCTTAAGCATTATGACCCTGAAATATTTTAAATGAACAGTGTATATTGCTAGACATTGTATGTTCTAAAGACAGGCACACAAATGTAAAAACCTCACCAAACATTTGTTGTGGTTAAAAAAAAGCCTTTATTTCATAATGCATTATAACAAAATCACAAAAGCCAATTGAAGTGTATTACAAAAGCCTCAATGACAATATGCTTTTAAATCATGTTTTATGATTTTCAATAATTGCTTATAGTTGCCATATAGTGGCACTGATTTGATTATTTAAGCTACAGCACTATTGGTATGCTATGTACATGGCCTGGCCTTTGTTGCCCTCATTGAGATTTTTGTCAACAAAGTTGACACCAGCTTTCTGATACACCGGCCAGGCGTTAGGGTTGATCAGTAGAACCATGACTTTGATCTGCGATTCACATCCTTCGTTCAGGTACCACGCGTAGACATCGTTTCCAGTGGTTCCGGCATTCAGATTAACACTGACCTTTTTAAAGCCTTCATTCTGAAGCCTTACATTCTCCTGGAAGTCGGTGGATACATTAAGAGCAGTGAGAGCTTTGCTTTTATCAGTTGTGCGCCGATACCAAAGGTAGATACTGTTTCCACCAGCACCACGATTGGTGTTTTCATCCACACGAGTGAAGCCAAGATCAAACTTTTGCTTGTCAGATTTGAAGTCAGTAGTTGCCGTGATCTCACAGATGTAGCTCGGCTTCTCTCTCTTCACCCACAGGTAGATATAGTTTCCTCCCGCACCACGGTTCAGATCACAGCCCAGTCTCTCCCAGCCATCTTTCAGAAGAGCAGGCTCTTCTTTGGCATCTTTGCTTACCTCGATGTTCACAATAGGAAGGTCAAATTCGGTGTTGCCGTAGAAGTACCACAGAAAGATGTGATCTCCACCAACTCCTGCATTCAGATCCTTGTTGACCAGCTCATACCCAGCATCAACCAGACCATCTTTCATTTCTCTTAAGAATGAAAACTGGATCCTGGTCACCGGTCTCAAGCCACACTCTTTCTTGTACCAAAGGAAGACCCGGTTTTTACCAGTACCTTCATTGAGGTCAGCATTGAGGAGCTGATAACCTTGAGCTCCAAGTATTTCCTCATCGTCCTTAGTGGTGGAGACACCGAGCTTTGTTATTGGACCATTTGCCATTGTAGTTTCTTCAGAATTTTTGGGCACCGAGGAAGTAGGGTAACTTTCTGCAAAAAAAAAAAAAGGTACTTTAATAATTTATTGCTTTGTTATGCAATAAGAAAATTATATAAATTCTGTATTTATGACTGAATTAATAAAGTCTGACATGAATAATATTTCTGAGACTCTAACATTTCTTTGTTATAAAACAAACAGTTTTATTTATAATGTTACAAGCACTTCAGAAGTATTAATATTTACTCTTTACACATATTTTTGCTTTTCAAAATTTACATTGATATATAGTTGCTTTAAAGTGTAACTCAAGATAGGAAAATACTAAAGGTAAAAATTTTTGTTGTAATAAAAATGTTTTATTACACATTTCTTTACAGTATTTAGCACCTCAGCTTCAGATTAATAAACAGCAAAGTAACAGAGTTAGTGTTTAGACAATAGTTCAGTTTAGTTCAATTCAGCCAAGTTCATCAACTGCAAAACAAATTAAATTCAGCTATAAAGCAGCTTTACAGAAGGCAATAGCATCATTATTCAGCTCAAGTCAATGTTGATTCAATTCAGATCAATACATTACCACCCTACCAGTAAATGCAGGACCTGTCTGTCGTATTGTAGAAGACACAGTTTTTGACTTTTATTTATATATCCTATAACCAGCTCCTCCTTCACCGCCTTGATTTATCATCATTAACCAACTTATTTCTCAACCCAGCCTGCACATGACTGGCCATCAACATTAAAATGTGGTTGAAGAAATGTCATGCTGTTGTTTCAGTGGTTAAATAATTTAATGCTAAATAGTTAAACATAAAAAGGTTAACAAAATAACCTACTTTTAAATTTTCACAAGTCCTGTTGCTGAAAAGTAAGAAACAGGGACACAATATGACCGTTAATCCAATTTGCAAAATCAAAACAAAGTTTAACAGTCATTCAGCCTTGATCAGAAATTTGCATGTGATTCTGAGGAACATGACTAAAACAAATTGATGGTTGTACTAACTTTTAAAGACAAAGTTGGGGTTATACTAACTTTAAGAAGTCATGTACTATGATTTTTAATAACTTTTTTTCCAAGAAAAGAATGGGCTGAAAAAAAATCACCATCACCATTGTGACATAAAAGACCAGTTATCTAAAATGGCAACAAAAAAAAAAAAGGCCATATAGCATTTTGTCATTTGTTGTAAGGGTTTTTCTTTTTTGTAATTTTTCATTAAATCTGTGGTTTTATCTCGCATTTGATGATTTTTGTTTCATTCATCCTTAAACTGTGCAGTCCTTTTTTGTGCGCATTTTTTTGCCATTTAGGAAAAGAATGGGAACACAGGAAAGTTCTTTTTTTTGATAATTAAATGTTTAACTTGACCTGGTCTAGATTATAATAGTTTGTTAAAACTTTTTAATATAAAAGTCCCCCTGTAGTCAATAATTGTATCCCTTAAAACTCATTTTTGATCACCAAAATGACATATTTAAATTTTTTTTCCTGAGAAAAAAAACCTTCATGCCTTAAAATAGCTTGAATGTAACTCTACACCCTTGCTACATTTAGTATACGTGGATCTATGAATATTCTAATTAGCTCCACCTCCACTCGCTCACGCCAGCTCAGAGATCCACTCAGTCAACTTACTGAGTGGACTTACTGCACAATGATATCGCTCTTTAAAACGTTGGACACGTAACGTTAATTAATATGATTAGCCTTTTACTTGACTACATTATCAAACAGCTAATAATGTGTTGCTAATGTTACACAAACCATGTTCCTGTTCCTCGTCTCAGAGTCAGACAGCTGCCTTCTAACAGTCAGTATCCTTACAAACGCTTTAACAACTCAGAACGCCAGTGGAGAAAGGCATATAGTTCATCATAACATCTTAATATGCACACTTTGAAGTGGAAAAATAAAAGTGGCGGATGCTTAGTTCAAAACGTGTTCCTGAAGAAGGGAGGCCGTGGCTGGCTTCCGTACAAGCAACATGTCAGAAGTGCTGGTATGCAAGGAAAACTGTACGCTAAAGGTAACAAGAAGTGCGGTACTGTGTACCACCGCATACCAGCCCATTTCAAGCACGGAATATACATCATACACCCGTTATATTGCTACATCTACCTGATTTTTCATATCAACAAAAAAATGTACAGAGATAACCTGGCTTTTCTCGAGACTCCCCTGCTAGTTCGCTGTTAATGATATGCTAAAGCCCGCCACCACATTGATGCGATTGGTTACAAAGTAGTTTGTGACGTCACAGACATCAGCGATTTCAAACCGCAGGGGTTTTTTTTGTCTTTTTTTCACTGCAGTTTTAAAGAGAAAATACTCAGCAATGGTGTTGACTTATGAATTTGCACTTGGTTTATCTTAAAGCATATTAAAAACACCACAAAGACTTATAAACAACATTAAAAACTTAATTTTCACCACAGAGGGACTTTAACATTTTAATATTGACTTTGACAATGTATTGATTAGGATTGTTTGATTGTTTTTTACTAATAACTAAGACATTAACACATTCAAGAGTAAAAGTAAAAGATTACATTTTAAGACGTATAGCACGTTTTGTATTAAAAATGTCACTTTTCTTAATTTTAAGAGATTTAAGGAAGTGGGGAAGAGTATAGGCCAGAAAATAGAGCAAACCTTTATGCATAAATATTTTACAGTATAAAATAAAATACATATTCCAGTGTGTTTTCTAGATATTTCACAACTAATCAGAATCAGTGAGCCGGGTTTACATATACAGCTCTTTAGCTGGCCTCCATTGCATGAACATAAAGTCTCATTTACTTTTTTTTTTCTCAGTTTTTGTCTGTAGATGTCAGTCTGCTAGTTTCTGTTTGTATGGACTTTCAGTTTTCATGGACTTTCAGTTTGTTTTCATTTGTCACATGTTGCTTTGTTCAGTTTCCTACCACTTTGTATCAGCTGTGTTCCATTCATTATCTTCATCTGTGTTTGCCTTATAAGTTGGTCCCTCACATTCATTCCCTGTCTTTTCACAGTCCATGTATGTGTTGCACCTGATCTTTTGCCTGTTGGATTTATCATTAAAACCATTTTTTTGGATTTATTATCGTCTGTGTCTGCCTTCCTGCAACCCCCATGACAGTGGACAGATGACACAGCATCAGTTTTGTGGAAAGTCCTGAACAATACAGCAAATTGTCTTCTGATCTATACCACACACCACTGAAAATTACCGTATGCTCAGCACAGCAGGTTTCAGAAAAATGGAAGGAGTGATCAGGAGTTGTTCAGTTTATCGTCTCAATTTCACTTCCTAAAAGACAAAATAATCAATCATACGAAAGCAAATGCATAATACAGGCTCCTATTTATAATAATTGTGTGAATCATTTACACATCTGATCAGTAAAGCTAAAATATCTACATTTGCATGCTAAAACAGATGAACAGGTTAAACAAAACTGTAGAACTAATTTCTCTCATTTCATGTTCACAGGGGTTTTTTTTCAGTGGGAAATACCCTTTGTTTTACAACTTTTGTCAGATGACACATAGAAATGCCCATTTTTACAATTTATGCTGAGCACAGCAAGTTTCAGATGTTAAAAAACATTATCAGTTTCATTTTCACTTCAGTTTATCAATCGAAAAAACATTCACTTATTTTGCAATACTCTTAAAAATAAAAGTTCCAAAAAAAAGGGGGTTTTGCAGTGATGCCATAGAAGAACCATTTTTTGGTTCCCTAAAGAACCTTTCAGTGAACAGTTCTAAAAAGAACCATTTTTTTCTTAGTGTGAAAAACATTTTTTAGAACTCTTTTCCACTATAGTGCAATGGAAAGGTTCTATTAAAGATTCTTCATGAAACCATCGATGCCAATAAAAAACCTTTACTTTTAAGAGTGTAGGATCATCGGGATGCTGTACGGATGGCCAGTCCGTCACAGGATGAACACACACAGACTGTCCCACCATGTCACTCCACTTTACAAGACAGTTATACAAAATAATACAATATGAACAGAAATTCGTAAGGCTGGACACCTCATATAACTCTTATAATTATTGATAATACAATTTTGTGTATTATATCAGTACTCTTCTTAGAAGTCAATTCTGAATAGAACTCTTCTAATAACTACACTGCATCAAACAACTTTCTCAGTGAGCCCTTTTGCCTCAGAATTATCAGTCAACAAAATAACCTCATTTACAGAGATTGCTAGAAATATATACATATATATTCATTTTATATATTTATTTACATATATTTTGTGAACTGATGGAGAAATGACACTCCATCATAAAATTATATGTACTTTCAGTTATGGGTCTGGATCTGCAGTCATTTATTTTTGATGCCTTGCCTTGATATTTTTTGTTTATATGGTGTTGTAATTGTGCCAGATTCTGTGTTGGCAAGAGGTTATTCTGAGTGCACAAAAAAGGTTTTTTTGCCTATGCAAATGTTTGGCTTTTTTATATCTACTACATTTTCTATTAAACCTCTGTTCAATTTTGATTTATTTGTTGTAATCAATCTGTTTCATTCTATTGTAGTCGTAGATGTCTTATCAGTGCTTGATTCTTTTATTGAGCATGTATAAGTGTAAAATAGACTTTTAATCATTAATGCTTGAGACTGTGCACATTCTTGTGGTGCATTCATTCAGTCATCATTTCCAGGACATCTTTTGCCACTGTAGAAACACTGTCAGATGAAACATTTAAAAACAAGCCATTATAGCCATACTGTCACAATGTCATGAGCAATAAATGGTCAAAAAGAGCATCTGATCTGCCACAAACCACCAAAACTTATGCAGAGCACAACTGGTTTCAAAATAATTAGGAATTCAAATTAATTCAAAATAATTAGGCTAATAAGTTTATCAATATAAAGATTTCGCTTCCTAAAAACAATTTAAAGGGGTCATGAACTGAGAAATCACATTTTCTTTGACCTTTTGACACATAATTTCCTGTAAGTTTCAGAACTCAAAAATTCGTTGTTAGTCCAAAAACAGCATTTATTGAAACTAAGCACCAAGAGTCACTGAATGGCAAAAAGAAACAAGAAATAGGAGAAAATCTCTTCTGACGACTAGATTGGAAATGACAGTAATGTAGCAACACAAGTATCAGTAACACTTCCATGTGTCACTATTGCTTTGTCTGTTACGGATCATTTGATATGTATTCACTTTACTGAAAGTACCTTTACTGAAAATGATGAAAGATGAACATAAGACAGTGCGAAAAACAATGGTCATTCAATCATACTTCTTTTACACAAAACACTAAGTTATCCTGTCAACTGTGGTAACTCGAATTTATCTGCCACAAACAAGACTTATAAAGCATAGGCCTATGTAATATGCATGAATGTGTACAAATGTATCAGTTAGAAAATGTTTCAAATATGTAACGAGATAAACACCTTTATAAAGCATCTTTGTTTCAAGACTAATATCATATAATACAATACTACTTCACAATCAGATAAGGAATAACTACAAATAAAGATGATTAATTAGATCCTTGGTGTTAAGTTTGTTTTCTTCTGATTCGGGATACTCACCGGTTGCCATTTTTCAGCATTGAAATTTTTCAAAACAATTCCACACGTGTAATGGCGGAAACACTGAAATTAATCACAGCAGTGGCCGTTTACTTCCAAGTCTTGAATGTTGCACACCTATCAAAACTGAGTGTTTCAAAGAGAGGGTCAAAAACAGAATAGAAAATAGCCTATTACTTCTAAAAATCTGGCTGAGCTTAAAAGTGGACATAAAAGAGCATTATGAAACATTATAAAACCTTTAAAACAAATTGATACAGCAGTTGAATCACATGAGTTCATAACACTGGACACTGGGCACTATAGCTCTTATAATAAATGACAATAGAAATCTGTAAATCACTAAAGCATCTGATCAATAAAGCAGAGACCTATGAAACCGTTCAGAAAGACTCAGTGAAACATGGAATTTTTTCCCCCCTGGATTAAACATCATGGGCCTAAAAATCATGAAGACCTTGATAAACATAATCAAACATTAATATTAGTAGCAGATGCCACTGGTGGGGAGCAGGTGCTGGTCCATCATGCCTACCAGGCCTGAACAACAGTAACAAAAGATGACAGTGCTGCACATCTGAAGAGCTCAAGCTCCTCTGTTTGTGTAAGGGAGCTAATTTTGAGTGCAAATGTGTAGTTATTAGGTGTAATCTGAATCCAACTCTTGCTACTTCTTAAAAGTAGACATCTTATATGAGTAATAATACAAGTCATAGTTGCCTGTTGTCTGCATAATTTTGCACCCAAAGCCCAGATCAGTGGTATTTCTATTTTGATAGATACAGGTGCTGCACATAATCTTATAGGCTTACTGGAGTCTCACAAAAACCCACAATGGGCTCATATCTAATCTACTTTATGTACAACATGTGTGTCCCATTTTGAAAGACACATTCTTTAACCTCAAGAACCCTATTTTAATAATAATAAAAAAGCTTTTGATCTGGGCTGCAACATATTTTCAATTGGTCCTGTGTCCCAAAGAAATGATTCATATATCAAGCTCTCAGTTGTTTTTAATGCATATTTCTATAAATAATGACAATCACTTTGTAATTGTAATTGAAATAGACACACACACACACAAATTATTACACTTAATTCTTAACATCTTTTAAATATGATGACATTTAAAAGAGTGATTTGCACTATTGTTCAAAAGTTTCAGGTCGGTAAGATTTTTAGTTAAAGGGTTAGTTCACCCAAAAATGAAAATAATGTCATTTATTACTCACCCTCATGTCGTTCCGCACCCGTAAGGCCTTCGTTCATCTTCGGAACACAAATTAAGATATTTTTTAATGAAATCCGATGGCTCAGTGAGGCCTGCATTCACAGCAACAGGTACTAAAAACATATTTAAATCAGTTCATGTGAGTTCAGTGGTTCAACCTTAATATTATAAAGCGACGAGAATATTTTTTGTGCGACAAAAAAACAAAATAACGACTTTTTAACAATATCTAATGATGGCCGATTTCAAAACACTGCTTCGGAGCTTTACAAATCGAATCAGTGAATTGCAATATTATGAAGCGACTCGAATATTTTTTGTGCGCCAAAAAAAAAACAAAATAACGGCTTTTTAACAATATCTAGTGACAGGCGATTTCAAAACACTGCTTCAGAGCGTTATGAATCTTTTGAGTCGAATCAGTGATTCGGATCGCGTATCAAACCGGCAAACTGCTGAAATCACATGACTTTGGCGAGAACCACTGAACTTGCGTGAACTGTTTTAAATATGTTTTTAGTACCTTTATGGATCTTGAGAGAGGAAGTACCATTGCTGTCTATACAGGCCTCACTGAGTCATCGGATTTCAACAAAAATATCTTAATTTGTGTTCCGAAGATGAACGAAGGTCTTACGGGTGTAGAACGACATGAGGGTGAGTAATAAATTACATTATTTTCATTTTTGGGTGAACTAACCCTTTAAGTCTCTTATGCCCACCAATCCTGCACTTATTTGATCAAAAACACAGTAAAAACAGAAATATTATGAAATAATATTATAACAATAAAAAAAACCTTTTCTATTTGAATAAAATGTAATTTATTCCTGTGATGTCAAAGCTGTATTTTCAGCATCATTACTCCAGTCTTCGGTGTCACATGATCCTTCAGAAATCATTCTAATATGATGATTTGATGCTCAAAATTTTTATTATTATTATTATCAATGTTGAAAGCAGTTCTGCTTTTTTAGGTTCAGCTAATTTTAAGGTAATAAAAACATAATGGTTCATTGTGTAAGTTCTTTATACACCACTGAAAACATAGTCATGTATATTATATTGCATTTCTGTCAATAGATCCTCCTAAAAGTTTACACATTGCACCTTTAAGTTCAAAAGACCAGCTTTTATTTTAAATAGAAATCTTTTGTGACATCATAAAAGTCTTTACTGTCACTATGTTAATGAATCCTTGCTGAATGTAAGTATTAATTTCTTTAAAAAAAAATCTTACTGACTCCAAGTTTTTTTAATGTAATGTACATAGACTCAAATAGCAAATTACAGTCAATTGACAAGTCCAAGATTGAATATTATTGAGCATATTCATTAGTCAATGTTAAAATCTTATCTCCCTTCACTTTCTAAATACCTTTTTCTGTGATTTTTTATTGTATTTTTTATTTTCAGTCATTTAACTGTTTTCTCTCTATATTGTAATGCTATTAGCCGGGGTCTACTTTTGAGGAATGTTTTGTTTGGTTGTTTTTATATTTTATCTCTTATACAGAAACATCAATAAACAAAAAAGAAAAACCTGTGATATGCAATTTTTTAAAAACTGTTACTCATAATTGTGTTACAACCTGGTGTTAAGTGTCAGCGACTCCTCAGATCTGCCCTGCCTGTTGGGCAGAGACTTGAGATACTCGAGGTGGCGAATTGCATCTTCTTGGTTGTGCCTTACATAGTAAACTAAATAGGATATAACCATTGTAAACCAGCCAAACATCGTTATCAGCATAGCCACGTCAGTGGTCCTCCGGAGTGCTGCGCAGAAGTCAAGATCAGTCGCTACCAGGATGAAGGGCATACCCTGAGCCTGCAGCTCTTCAGGTTCAGAGGTGTTGCACACCACCTCAGTGAGGGAGGAGGGATCCAAGAGCAGCTGTGGCATAGCCAGCTGCAGACGACAGTCACACAGCCAGGGGTTATGAGAGAGGTTAGTCTGGGCTCTGAGTTCACCAAACGCCTTAGGGTCCAGAGTCTCAAGCTGGTTAGAAGAAAGATCCAGGCTGCTCAATGAGTCTGCAAGGTCTTGAAAGGCTCCAGGCTCCAGGTGGACCAACCTGTTGTGGGAAAGATCTAATTTGAACAGTAGTGGGAGCCCTATAAAGGCATCAGATGGTATGCAAAGCAGCAGGTTGTTGTCTAGGTATAGATGCTGTGTAGTGTTCGGAAGGTCACGTGGCACTGCAATCAAGTGCATGTCACTACAACGGACCACCAGCCCGCCGTCGACACTCTCCGAGCAGAAACAGCTCTCTGGGCATCCGTTTTCTGCTTGGTGGGGCAGACACACATCCAAGACATGGAGGAGGAGTGTGAAAGTGAGAGAGAGGCAGCTGGCCACAGCATGACAGCCGATAGGCATACTGACAGTCTCGAACATCAGGAGAAAGAAGAGCACACCAGCTCAAAACAAACAGGAAACAGGAAGAAAACAACAAGTCATTACAACTGACACCCTGCTATCTTTCTGCTTGCTGAATGTGGAGTTATTTTGAGGATAAATGGGCACTTGTTAGGTTAATTACCATCAAGAAACTGCTGGTTTGTTACGACACAAACTTGGCTGTATTCTTCAGATGTAGAGGAACGAGTAGGAAATAATGCCAGAAAACAGTTAATACAGATATAATTTACACATATTATTTGCTTTGTTTTGGGTTTCAGTGTATCATTTTCTGACATACAGTTCAGGAATGTTCACTAATATGACTAATGCTCCTTAAGTCAGTTAATGTGTACCTATAACAATCCCGAAATTCAATAAAATTGGTTAGGATAAGCTTGGGAAATGAGACAAAAAAGGTAAAGGCTATTTATTTAACTGACAGGAAAGATAAGAACTCGCCTTTGTGTTGTGGTCTTTAGCGCATAAACGCGTTGTATTTACCGTGTTAAGCTTATTTCTTCTAACTTTCCATTGATAATTTGCCTATCTGACTAATTATTGACTAATATCCTCCTACCGTTGGAATGTGGACGTCTCTTTATCACCCAAACAACGCCTGTGATGATTCCAAAGTCGTCATTATTCACAAATTAAACGGGTACGAGTTCATTCCTGTCGTGGAGACCAACTTGACCGCAGAGAAGCCTCTCAGTTCTGGTGTGGTTTTGGAATACCGAACCTTTCCTCACACATAACTCAAGATAAACAACAGATGGCGCTATGTGAACTGGTAGACTAACATCTGTCGATAATGTTTGACGTTATAGTTATTTATTAATAAAATTATGGAATTAATTTTAAACTAATAAATATAGCTTAATAAGATCATAAAAGTTTAGTTAAGCTATTGTTTCTACAAACAAAAATGCTTATTTTACAATTAACATTTTCACACATCTCTTTTGCCAGAAACTAGACCACAAAATGTATCTCTGTTTAAGTATGACAAACTAATATCTGCTCTAGAAATAGCATAATTTCAATGTGAAGCATCTGAGCATAAATATTTGTGTTGTTGGACAAAATAAAACTTGATTTAATACATTAAAATTTAATAAAATCAGTTCATATCAGCACAGTCTTTTGTGATAAGTTTACAGCTGCTATAGAGAGTTGTTAGGTCAGACTGTATAATATTTCTGATATTTAGAGATATAAGTCATGTCCACACAGTAGTTGTGCATTTACTGCAAAACAGACACAAGTTTATCCAAATGTGCCTCATTTTATGCCGTAATCAATCCTTCTCAGTGATGATGATACACAATGTAATGTTTGTGCAGCATCACTGAACCGATATCCTGAGTTCACAGTAGTTTTATGATCTCTTCCACTTGTGGATATCATCAGCATCCTCCTCCAGCACTGCCTTCACATCACCCAGTGCAATCATCAGTTGTGCCAGGTAGTATGTTGTCATAATAATGTGCCTTTCGTATTCTATATCAACGACATTGAACTTTGTCAGTGCAATTGTGAGGTCAGAAGCCATGAAGACCAGGCTGCCCAGCAGGACGAGCGGCTGCCGTGTACGAGCAGCCAGTGTGGCCATGATGACAATGAGCAGCACGTAACCCCCTATGGCTGGGACGAGGACGTCAGCTTCTGGATCAAGCCGTAGGAAGGGCACCAGGTAAACATAAAGTCCACCACCGATCAACCACAGGATAAGGTAGAGGAAAAAGAATGAGTAAGACGAAGATGTTGCAGAATATCGTGAGGACAGGAAGGTGAAAGAGTAAAGCAAGTGGGCCAGAGCAAAACAGCCCATTCCTGAAAAAGAAAACAGAAAGAGATTGGACTGGTTATTAAAATTAACTAAAACTTAAACCATAAAAATATTTCTGTTACTTGAAATAAAATAAATGTTAATCGAAATAATATATATATATATATATGTGTGTAAAACATTTTTTTCAGCTAGTTGGCAAGGAAACATTTCTCATTTCTCAAATTAATGAAAAAACTACATAGACATTATATTAGTCATTTTTTTTATTAAAAAGAGATTAAAATAATACTAAAATTATATAATAATTATATTATATTTACTAAAATTAAAACACTGCTGTGGAGAAATGTGGTTAATTGTATATTAAAATGGAAATAAATATAAAGTAATTTCAATTTTTGCAATAATTTTTTTTAAGTTTTATTATTTTGAAAGGTAATTCTAATTTTGTTCTCGTTACTGTGATACAGTACTTACAAATACTGTGCATATATCAAATTAATATAAAGACAGAACAAATTAGTACCATGAGGTATAAATACTTTACAATTCAAATAATAATATATTTTTATTATTATTTTGCATTACGGTGATAACAGGTTTTATGGAGAAATAGTGCCTAACTGCCATGAAAGTAATATCAATGCAAAAAATTTTAATGGTCTTAAAATACATTTCTGTATAAAAAGTATATATTTTAGGGTGAAATATGACCTGGACATGTTCTGTTCTGTGTCAGTAACCCTAATAGTCATAAAGGATTAGTTCACTTTAAAATGAAAAATTATCCCAAGCTTTGCCCACCCTCAAGCCATCCTAGTTGTATTTGACTTTCTTCTTTCCGATGAACACATTCAGAGTTATATTAATAAATATCCTGACACATCCAAGCTTTATAATGGCAGTGAACGGGATCAACAAATATGAAGCTTAAGAAAGTGCATCCATCCACATCCATCCATCATAAACATGTACTCCACACGGCTCCAGGAGGGTAATAAAGGCCTTCTGAAGCGAAGCGATGCGTTTGAGTAAGAAAAAATATCCATATTTAACAAATTATAAAGTAAAATTTCTAGCTTCCGCCAGACTGCCTTCTGTATTCAACTTACGAAAAAAGTGTAGTGCCAGTTACACTTTTTTAAATTCGTAATTTAAATACGGAAGGCGTGGGATGTAGCATAAGTGTTTTGAAATGCTAGAGTTTTACACTTTCTTCGTAACTTGAATATGGAAGGCGGTCTGGTGGAAGCTAGATATTTTACTTCATAACTTGTTAAATATGGATATTTTTCTTACACAAATGCATCGCTTCACTTCAGAAGACCTTTATTAACCCCCCGGAGCATTGTGGAGTATGTTTATGATGGATGGATGCACTTTCTTGAGCTTAATACTCGTTGGTCCCGTTCACTGCCATTATAAATCAACGATGCGTCAGGATATTTATTAATATCTCTCCGACTGTGTTTATCAGAAAGAAGAAAGTCATATATATCTAGGATGGCTTGAGGGTGAGTAAAGCTTGGGGTAATTTTCATTTTAAAGTGAACTAATCCTTTAAGTTAAGATATGTGATAGACAAATAAATTTTACCATGGATAAAAAGTTCTGGCCAAATAAGGCAAACGTCTCCGCCTGCTGAGAGCAGCAACCCTCCAGCCACACCCATGAGACTCCGTCCCCCATTATAGCTGAACGCCAGAAAGACCAATGAGAGGATTGGAGCGGCCTTTATGCCAGCAGCTAGAAGAGAGGGGGCGGAGTCTGGGATCCACAAATAGAAGTATGTTGTGCAGGATGCAATAAAAGGGAGGAGGTGAAGAAACAGTACACACCACTGGAAAAGAATGGAAAAAATACAGGCATCAGTTATAAAAAAAACAAAAACACAGTCTGCTCTTATTCTGCTCTAAACAGAATTCAAACAGTATCATCAAACATTAAATGCAAATATCTTTGTTATGAGGAAATGAACACATGATATATGTGTGAAGCCATACTACTCTAAAAAATGCTTGGTTGTTTCAACCCATGATTGGGTCAAATATGGTCAAACCTAACCTTTGGGTTTAAATTTTAATTTAATTAACAATTGGGTTGGTCCATATTTGACCCTAACACGGGTTGAAACAACCTAGCATTTTTTAGAGTGTAGAGAAATAATTGTGACTAAATCCATGTGGATGTAAATGAGTAAACTGGATTTGATAAAAGTAATCCAACAAGAGCAGAACGCAGGTGTCTGTATTTGTGCACAGGTGTGTATGTGTTTGCTTTGATTACCGTGTTTCTGCGTTGTCTGCGGTCATAGGCACTTGTCTCCAGGATGTCCATCTCTCTCTTCTGGCCTAAGCAGTCATACACACACCGTCCTCAGATGTGGGCCACGTATTCCACAAATGGGAGATCTGTAATGTCTCTGTGAACTATGCCAGTGTGTTTCATTGAATGGGGTAGGTCTGGACTTTGGACCATTATGAGGGATGCGTTATCTGACAGATTGTTCTGTCATAAACAAAGTACACCCCTCACTCTCTCTCCTTCTTTCTGTGCTTGTCTCTCCCTCTCTCTGCATATGTTTCTGTCTGCAATATGGCCTATTACCCTGTGGTGACATTATCAGTAAGAGCAAAGGTTTGATGATTGAGACACAAGTTCAGAAAGATAATCTTTTTTTAAATTAATTATAAATATAATTTTTCTCATTTTGTTTTCTGTCTTTTCAGCTTCTTTTTTTCCATTTTATCAGCTTTTCTGGTAAGAAAGTAAGGATAGACAACACAAGCAACTTATCGAAGTTTTATATATTTATATAGACTACAATTATCCAAAGTTTTGTAATTATTATACTTTTTAATTCTTATTGATCAAAAACTTCACTGATGGTAGTGGTTTTAACAGCATAGTTATAATCAAAACTGCTGAAGATATTTCAATTTTTCCACACATTTACCCATAAGACGCAGTGTTATGATGGAAAAAAAAGAAGAAAAAAAGAAAATTATATATAAATTATTATTATTTAAAAAAAATTTATTCTAAATACATTAAGGGCCGGTTTCACAGACAGGGCTTAGGCTAAGCCAGAATTAAGCCTTATTTCAGTTAGGGTATTTGCGTAGCTTTTATAAACATACCCTAGAAAAAAGCATTACTGGTATGGATCTTGAGACAAAACAATGGCAGTGACATATTTTTAGATATGTCAGTGCAAGTTACTTTCAGTTAAAACAGCTCAAACATGCATTTTAGTATAGGATTAGCTTAAGCCTTGTCTGTGAAACCAGGGGTAAATGTTTTATATTTTGGGAGTCTGATATAATTTTTTTGTCTTACACTTGTTAATAAGGTGTGTTTTAAGACCTGTATACAATTGTCATGGCAACTTAATAAAGTTTCTTCGGTTTGGGTTCAGAATCACAGTTTCTACCATAAAATACAGTGCAACTTTAAAATTGCCAAACACCAATGGATTCACACAAAGTCTAATCATTAACATGAACTTTAACCTATCCAACAATCTCTCAAGTTCAAACAGCGAAGAGAGAGTTCGACTAACATCGAGAAGAAAGAGAGAGTGAAAAATAGAGAAAAGGTGAAGAATAAGCAGGTAAGTGAAGGTTGTGAGGAGAGATTGAGCCGGTGAGATTAGTGTGTTTTTAGAGATAAAGGAGAATATATAGTTGGACGCTGACGGAGAGGTGGAGGAAATGAAAAGGGGGAGGGGCCAAAGATTAAATTAAAAGCATGTGTGGTTGAATATAGGCTACAGTGAGTGCTGTACAATATAAAGCTTTAAGCAAGTCTGTTTCGATGTTTTAGAAGGTACAAAATGAAATGTTGTTGTGGATAATAATTAGCTCTCTTTGACTGCTAATGTGGCTGTTGTCAGACCAACAGGTTAGATATTCTAGAAATGCTGTTATTCATCTGCTGAATCTCTTTTCTAACTCTGTAGACATGGAAGATAGATCCTTAAAGGTTGGAATTGTGGGATATGGACATTTAGGTGAGTTCTCCAGCAAAAAAACTATAGCCACAACTTTGTCCTACAGTGTTACTCCTTTGATTATTAGCCTACATTTGCACATAAAATATATCATATTATTACAAACTTTCCATTTTTATAGTCTACACTTACTGTTACTATTTTTAAACATAACATATGTAGGCCCTCAATTTGTGAGCATAGAACTGTCTGAATTAGAATCTGTGTGAATTTAAATAATTTGAAAAATCCATAGACTACCACAAAACGCTTTAAAAAAAGTCATGGAAATGTATTTGTCAAAAACTGTGGAACTGTTGTAATCACTCTTATGTTTAGTCTCGATTAATGTTCTGTCAAACCATGAAGCTTTTATTATTTCCACATTAAGGTCAGTTTCTTGTTGAGAAGATCCAAAGGGAAGGGCCTAAAGTGGGACTGAAATTAGCATTCGTTTGGAACCGAAATCCAGACAAACTAAAAGATGTATTGCCCAAAGAGCTCGTTCTGCATGACCTCTCAGATTTCACAAACAGGTAAACATTGCAACTATGCGTGTATGCATGTGTATGTTGCATATTTGTTGAAATGTAAGGGGGAGAGCAAAACAGAGCTATGTAATTATAAGTGTTTTATGTATTTGGTGTGTTTCAGAGTAACTGATGTAATAGTGGAGGTGTGTCATCCACGGATAGTTAAAGAGTTTGGGGTCAGATTTCTGTCACATGCTCATTTCCTGGTAACTTTACTGTTTACCTCTATATTATCACTTGAAATCCTGTTTGCCATATTATTTACTTTTATTTCATAATGATTATGAGCTGTGTTGGTTATGTAATTGCTATAGGATCATCCCTGATCAAGTTTTTCCCTCCCTCAGGTGGGCAGCCCTTCTGCCCTCTCTGATCCCCAGCTTGAGCAAGAACTCCGCACTGCTGCAAAACAACATGGGAAAACACTTTATGTGCCCAGTGGTGCATTATGGGGTGGCCAAGATATTCAAAAAATGAATGACAGCGGAACTTTGCGGGTGAGACCATTTTGTTTTAATTATTTTGAAACACAAGAAATTAAAGCACTGTACAAATTGTTATATGATTGTCCATAAAATATATATTTAACAAAAATTAAAATATTAAAATCATAGCTAAAGTTCAACTTAAGTTTTATTGTCCCTCCCACATTAAAATATATTAAATCATTTTCAAATGTCTCTCTCTTAGGCTCTCTCCATCCGAATGTCTAAACATCCCTCTTGCTTTCGACTGACTGGTGGCCTGCTCTCTGATTGGACAGAGGGAGAGGGGAGGCGGGTCTTGTACAGCGGCTCAGTAGCAGATCTCTGCCCCATCGCCCCCAACAATGTGAACACTATGGCAGCTGCAGCCATAGCCGCATCAAAGTTGGGCTTTCATGGGGTTACTGGAGAAATTGTTTCAGACACTGCGTGAGTTGCCAACTGGTCCTCAAAGCATTTAATTCCTTGTATCACAATAAAACTGCCTCCATACCTAAAGTGGATTGCTTATTATTGATCTTATTATTGTGATTGATTCATCATTGCCATGTACTGTAATTGCTAAGGGGTTCAGAGTGACATTTCAGCATGTTGCTAGGTAGTGGCTCACTGGTACAAGTAAAAAAATTATACTTCAAGTTTAAGTTTTTGTTTAAATCCCTAACCTTGAGTGTGATTTTATCTTTTTGCCCTTCTCTCCAGATTAGCAGACTACCATATTGTGGAGGTTGAGGTAATTGGTCCAGATGGGTTCTCAGTGAAAACTGTAAGACAGAACCCCGCCAAACTGGGAGCTGTTACAGGAAATGCCACATACAATTCCTTCTGGAGCAGCTTACTGGGTATGTTTGTGTAAGAAAGACAGATGGAGTAAACCGACGGAGTGCATATAGCCAAATCTGTTTTTACACAGATAATATAGCCATAAAAAACAATTCCATCGCAAACTTTTTGCACTTTTTTGTAACTATCTTCTATGCTTTCTGTCCTGCTAAAGTTCGAAAATTAACGAAAAGTCCAAAATGATACATGAATATGCAGTTACATCTCATATTTTATTGTATGTCTTATTATATATTACAGTATATCTAAATTACTTTTTGTCTTTTTTTCAGTCTGCAAGGGTCATGGAGGGAGGGTATTTCTGTGTTGACAACAGTGGATTGCTGCAGAAAGTGTATAAGTTAACCGAAGAATAACAGCTGCACATGATGAATAAAACAAGTGTCGTGTCAATAATGTTGTAGATTTTAATCTCAGTTTTACAGCTGTGACAGACATGACAAACTCAAACAGTGCTGGTGTATATTTGTATTACAGTATCAATGATGTTCCAGTGTATTCGTTTGGCTGGTTAGCTTTTGCTACATTACTTGCTTGTCATTTAACTCTGGTCTTTAATAACAATAACAAAAATGGCTGAATACTCACTATGGTTTCCACAGTACATAATAATGAAAAGGGATATCTGCCAGTGAGCAAAGCATTGCAAGAATGTTTTCGGGTTAACGGTGCATTCTGTCGTCATTTACGCAAACTCAAGTCTTTTGAAACATGTATGAATTTCTTGCTTTTGTGAAACACAAATGGAGAAGTTTAGCTCTTTGAAACTCATAAAATGAAAGTGAAAAGTGACCATGACTGTCAAAGCATGATTTTCAGTAAATAGATTAAATTTGGGTCTCTTCATAATACAAAGATCTTGTATGACTTTAGAAGACCGAGTCATATGGGATACTTTTATTACATTTTTTTGTTTATATACTGAACCTTGACTCACTATTTTTCTATATAAAAGAGCAGCGTGAACATTGTTCAAAACATTCTTCTTTTGTGGTCCACAGTAGAAAGTCATACAGGTTTGGAACAAAGTGTATAAATAATGCATTTTTCTTAAACTTTTCCTTTAAGGAATTGATAAGGCTCTCATTTCTAATAAAGGTCTCTTTAAAATAAATGCTTCTATTAATTATGTTCTTCATCTCAATTAGTTTATCACGGGAAGAAACCTACATTAGTAGGCAAAACAATTATTTGTATCAACTTTTCACAGTACTTTTCACAGTAACTTTTCGATTTAAATGTCAGTTTTAGACTGGCATCGCTGGCACACAGCTGGATGTCAATATGGTATGAATCCATATGAATTGTTATTTGAATAATGCTAGCTACCATTTAATTCTTTGCTCTCAGTTGTTTTTGTACTAGGCCTTGTATGAAAGACACCAGTGAAATCTTCAAAAACTATGGCTCACAACATACTTAAATACCTTATTTATTTCTCTTCAAAAAACCAACATGCAAACACTGTTTGCAGGCATTACGTTCACTTTTAGGGGAGTGTTATTATGTGTGTGTGGGAGGGAGTGTGTGTGTGTGTGTGTGTGTGTCACTGTACATGAGTGCCTCACAGTATATAAGCTGCAGTTTGTGTATGTATGCATATAGGAGTGTGTTAGATTTTTTCAGGAAGACCGACTGTATGATTCTTGTTCCGGTTCGGTAAGTTTATCGGTTGGCGGATGTTGACCCGGTCTTTCTCTGCTTCCAGATCTTCATCATATGGTTCCTCCTCATCCTCAGCCTCACTGTGATGAGGAGACGAGTGAAGCGAGTGGGCGGGAGACGGTGGCACCGAGGCGGGACGCGGGTAACGGAAGCCTGTGGTCTGGATTACATGAATGAAAGAATAAATATTTACATCCATTTCACAGACATTAACAAAGCTGTCTAGAACAGTCACTTTTTGACTCCAAGGCCCCAAATTTAAGATTAATAAACTTAATTTCAAATTTGCTTTTCATCGTTTTAACTTACTGAAGTGGGTTCTTGAGGCTCATAGATGTATGTGTCCGGGAAAGCTTTCGCCAAAGCCATATGGCGGGCAGAAATGTAATACTAAGAAATAAAAACATGTTATATTAGTTCAAGAAAAGTAACCTGTTAGCTTTATTGTTTTGATGCATACACAGTTAATTGGACATATCTTGTGCGTGTGTGTGTGCGTGCGTGCGTGCGTGCGTGTGTGTGCGTGCGTGTGTGTTGTCTGACCCTGCCCAGATATCTCCAGTCTAGCAGGTCACTGAGGCGCTCGGTTCGGTTCCTTTGAATAATCCTCTGCCTGCGACTCTGCTGACAGAACTGAAACAGGAAAGACGTCAGCTGATTACAGGACTCGTCCACCCCACGATACCGCCGATCCAGAATATAGATACCTGAGAGAGAGGGAATTAGGAACAAATGTA
>RJVU01053643.1:2576027-2602606 GCA_003731715.1 Anabarilius grahami | reverse complement strand
AGAGAGAGAGAGAGAGAGAGAGAGAGAGAGAGAGAGAGAGAGAGAGAGAGAGAGAGAATCTTGTAGCTGCTGTTGATCTTTTCCGCCGTATATGTACGGCTCTCACCATAAGCTGAGGGGTCGGCAATGTGCTCCTCCATGAAACAGCCAAACCCAGACAGGTTAGTGGAGATGGATGGGATACCCATCACTGTACACTCAGCTAAGAGAGAGATACATTCATTGTGTTGAGTGGCAGTTATTAATACAATATTTAATTAGTTCATACACTACTGTAGTTGGGGATCAGTAAAATTTTGCCCTGTATTTGAAGGAAGTCTTTTATACTTACCAAGGCTGCATTTATTTGATCAAAAATACAGTGAAAACATAATATTGTCAAATATTTTATTTAAAATGTTGATTTTTAAAACCATTCTAATATACTGATCTGCTGCTCAAGAAACATTTATTATTATTATTATTATTAAGGTTGAAAACAGTTTTGCTGCTTAATGTTTTCTGTAAAATAATTCTTTTTTCAGGATTCTTTAATGAATATAAAGATCAAAAGAACATAATTTATCTAAAATAAGTCTTTTGTAAAATTGTAAAAATGTCTTCCATGTCACTTTTGATCATTTTAATACATAGTTGCTGAATAAAAGTATTAATTTCTTTCAAAAAATAAAATGTTGACCCCAAACGTTTGAACAATAGTGTACATATAGGAGTGCGTGTAGTCATACCTGGTGTGTATCCCCAGGGCTCATAGTAAGATGGAAATACTCCAAGATGGCAACCTCTCACAAACTCCTCATAGTCCATCGGCAGGAGAGGAGAAGTTGAGGAGAGAAACTCTGGATGGAAGATCACCTAGCAGAAGAATATGAGACTTTAAAAGTGTAGAATCATTTAGTGAGCCTTTAATTAGTATCAGGTTATTATAGCACACTGTGTCTTTGTACCTTGACTCGGTCCTGAGAGGTGTTGAAGAGGCCAATGCGACGGATGCAGTTGAGGATGGGGTCACTGCTGTCTTCCAGCATGTTGTGAGTGCAGACGGGGGGCAGACACTGTCGTTGGGTGGCAAAGATGGCACGTTTCATTATGGTGAAGTCCTCTTTATCTAACATCTTAGACACATCAGGCAACTGCCCTCTGAGAACAAAAAAAAAAAAGAGCAATGTCACTCCAAAGAAGAGATTCACACATTTTTAGTGCAGTCGAACACAAGAGGCAACTCACACTAAAAGTGATTCATAGAGTTTCTTCCCAAAGCGCTCCTTCACAGTCTGTGCAGTGTCCCTGACAATACAACAAAGATGCAAAATCACAACAAAATTCATTCACTGTTTCCACAGACCCTGAGTCCCTGAAAATAAGGGTACTTTCACACTAGCACTTTTGGTGCACGTCAGAGTTCAGTTCATTTGGTTGATGTAAATGCCGTTTTCTGAACTCAGGTGTGCACCCGTGAACCGTACCTGTGTCCACATTAAAAAGGGTGGTCTGGGGTACACATTCATACTAAATCGCAGAAGTGAACCGCTATTGATGACATATGATTCAATAAAACTTGTGCATCTCACTCAGTTTCCTGACAAGCATTACTGACGCACTGCAAGCAGAGAGAATGTATATCTCATTTCTGCTCTCCTTCAGCAGAAATGGACTCCCGCATTCCTTAGAACACAGTACATTCCCGACAGATAGATGCAAGTGCCGTTATGTGCTGATGCTTTGAAAACAAAACCAAAGGTTCAAAAACCAAAATATATAAGTGAGTTGAGCAGCGCTATGCATTTTGCCGCCTTCTCCTGCGTCGTCGTTACCAAGCAATAGGGGTTCAGAGCCAAATAATATAATATGAACACAATCCAACATGGGCAGGGGGAGGAATCAAACTCAGACCAGGCAAGCAAACCAAGTGTGAAAGCAAAAAAAAACAAAAATTGCATGCATTTTTGAATAACATGATGAGTAAATAATAAAATTACTAGAATTTTCACCACTCTTTTCAACTAGGTGATATTATGACTACTGTTTATTTTAAGTATAACTAAATATATTTCTTTCTATATCATCATACATCCTTTACAGCAGAATGGCAACAGAAAACAGGCAGCTGTGTTGGGATGCTCATGACTAGTATTGTTATTGTTAACTAAAACTATTTAAAAAAAAATTTTTTATTTTAAATAAATCTGACTGTGGCGAGGGGGGCGTGGTTCAGCGGAGTCTGCAGCGGGAGAGAGAGTCAGGAGACGAGCGGTGAGTGAGTGGGGTAAACACAAATGACGAACACCTGTCTCTTGTTTCAGTAATTGGTGTGGAGAGAGTATTTAACGCCAGGAGAAACAGGAGTGGGGGAGAGAGAGAAGGACTGCTGACTGAGGAACACTGGAGTGAAGCCCTGCTGTGGAGATTTACCAATATTGGAGTGAAGCCCTTTGTGGATTATTTGTTTTGTTGTTGTGCATTGCACAGACTTTGTGTTGGACGTTTTTCATAATAAACTCAGTCAGAAGTCAAAGTCGACCCCGTCCTCTTCCTTCCTTATTCAAGAACTTATTACACTGACATAAAATGAAATACAAATATTAGATGAAAAATTTTAAATGAACAAACTTGAAGGAAAATTTTAAGGAGTAGTTCACTTTCAAATGAAAGTTAGCCCAAGCTTTACTCACCCTCAAGCCATCCTAGGTGTATATGATGAACACAATCGGAGATATATTAATAAATATCCTGACGCATCCGAACTTTATAATGGCAGTGAGCGGGACCAACGAGTATGAGCTTCCATCCACATAAAACCATCATAAACGTACTCCACACGGCTCCAGAGGGTTAATAAAGTCCTTCTGAAGTGAAGCGATGCGTGTGTAAAAAAAAAAATCCATATTCAACAAGTAAAATATCTAGCTTCCACCAGACCGCCTTCCGTATTCAACTTACGAAGAAAATGTAAAACTCATGCAGTTCAGAAAGCTTACGCTACGTCCTACGCCTTCCCTATTCAACTTACGGAAAAAGCTTAACTGATGCGACACCAGTTTACACTTTCTTCATAAGTTGAATATGGAAGGTGGTCTGACGGAAGCTAGATATTTGACTTCATAACTTGTTAAATATGGATTTTTTTTTATTTATTTTTTTTACACAAACGCATAGCTTCACTTCAGAAGGACTTTAATAACCCCCCGGAGCCGTGTGGAGTACGTTTATGATGGATGGATGTGGATGGAAGCACTTTATTGAGCTTAATACTCGTTGGTCACGTTCACTGCCATTATAAAGCTTGAATACATCAGGATATTTATTAATATAACTCAGATTGTGTTCATCAGAAAGAAGAAAGTCATATACATCTAGGATGGCTTGAGGTTGAGTAAAGCTTGGGCTAATTTTCATTTGAAAGTGAACTAATCCTTTAAATAAAAGTTTAGGTTAAAGTACTAAAATTGCTAAAACTGAAATAAAAATAAAATAAAATAAAATAAAAAGAAAAATATAAGCCAATTCAAAATATAAATAATATTATATTAGCACTGCTTTCAAGACATGTTGTGGTGTTCTTGGTGATCTTGGAAGTTTATATGAAGTAAGTAGTGTGAGCTTCACAGTGTCATTCACAATAGTAGTCCTCACAGTGCAGCTGTCATGGTTACCAGAGCTGTTTCCGGACGGCTTGGCCCTTCAGGGTCTCCACGTTGAAGTTGTTGGTACGAGCAGGCATGATGAAGAATGCTATTACAGTCACCTCGCTGTGATTCACCTGGACACACAAGTAAAATGTTTAAAATCACAGTCACTTTTAAACCTTTTCAAACAAAGGTTCTTCATCTTCATAAAATGTTTTTGTTTGTACTGTGACTTATCAAATGCACAGTGTACACTAGTGATGCACAAATACTTGCCCTCAGTAGGTAATTAAGCCTGGCCAATGCTTCAAGAAAGATGTCAGCTCCTTTATTTGAGAATTCATAACGTCCAGCAATAAAAAGAAACACCGTCTTGTCAAGGTTAAAATCTAAATGCCTGCAGGGAATACAAAACAACAAGAAAACATATGTTATGACAGAGTGTTTTGGTATATGGACATGTGAATATGATTGTGTGTATTATGAACTCTGACCCATAGAAATGGCCTCTGACAAACTCCTGGATGCGTGCTTTACTCTGAGCGTGGAGGTTCTGGAACTCATGCATGGCTGAGAACTTCTTCACATTCAGACCGTTTGGAGTCACAATATCTGACAGAGAAAAATTAAAGTTGATATCATTAGAAAATGGTTAAAAATGAGTCAAAATGCAGCAGCTTCCTGGCCAAACTTCCATTTCTGAACCAAATCAAGAAGCATCCTGAGTGAAATTGAGGTCAGGATCCCTTCTAATACCAGATCAATCTGCCCATGATGGCATTTTAAATGGCATCATCTGACTGACCCATGACGCTATTAGAATGTAGTGTTACAGTCTCTTTAGGAAACAGTACAAGCAGAAAATTAAGTCACCTGGTTTCCGCTTTAGTAAGTGCTCGGCCTCAATGGCAGTGATCTGAGAGACGGTGGTGAAGACGTGTGCACAGCGGGCTGCTGCACGCTCTAGACAGTACCGGTGATAGATCTGCCTGTCACCTGCCTCTTTATCCACATTAAACTACACATGGAGAAATAACGAAAGACACTTCAGAGCACTTTCTTTAAAAGGTAAAGTATGTCATTGTTTTTTTAACAAAAAAAGAATTCTCTCAACCCAGTTTATTGTTCATTGACTAATATTAGTATGCTATTCATGGGTTTATCACCCCAAAAATGTTAAACATTGAGCCCCAAGGCACCATCAAAACACAGAGCAGTCGGCTCAGATCTGCAGTCAGCTCAGCCTTTAGCGAGAGTTTGGGGCGTGGCTACTGTAGCAGACAGTAGCCAGATGGTGTTTAGCTGGTGTAGAACCATGACTGATGCATTACATGGAAAAAAAGACATTCAGCTTCGATTACAGAAGTGCAAGCCAAAATTCACTGCATTTAGACTGTGCCGCACAAGACCTGAAAAGTGAAGCCAAAACATTTTGATCGCCCCCAGGTGGCTGGATGCAGTATAGGTCATAAACCCACCCTTTCCATGCATGGGACGCGAGACAAACAAAACCAGAGGTCTCCATACTTGGTACTGGAGGGTCGATGTCCTGCAAAGTTTAACTCCAACCCCAATTAAACACCTGAACCAGCTAATCAAGGTCTCACGAGGCATACAAGAAAC
Organism: Anabarilius grahami; assembly: GCA_003731715.1. NCBI lineage: Eukaryota > Metazoa > Chordata > Actinopteri > Cypriniformes > Xenocyprididae > Anabarilius > Anabarilius grahami. The sequence goes on along the minus strand of RJVU01053643.1, from coordinate 2,597,357 downwards.
TTTCAAGCAGGTGTGTTGGAGCTGGTTGAAGCTAAACTCTGGAGGATAGTGGCCCTCCAGGACTGAGTTTGGAGACCTCTGAACTAAATCAAATTACACTTCAAATACACTTTTTTTTATTCAAATAAGGTTGTCATTTTAGGTAGTTTTTAATCACGCTGATGTAAGTTCAAGTGTTTGTTTTTTTAAAATAAGTTTGGTTTTAGTTATTTGATGCTATAAAAATGGGGGTGTGACGTCAAGATTGACAGCTTCTCTGAGCAAAGTTGTCACTGAGGCACCAACTGACTTTTTTCGTGATTTTCGGGAGGATATTTGAGCTTTAACTTTCATTTCTACATTTCCACAACAGTTTATTTCACACCGACGTTGTTCTGCAGTAAACTGTACTGACCGATTCTGTGTGGGTGGGGCCTTGATACCACGGCTCCTCTTAATGCTCACTACTACACAGCCTCGGGCTCCAAGTTCACTACTGTGCAGATTCCGGTTTAAAGATGTCAGTGTCATACTGAACACATCAAAGCGTGTGGAACACTACGATGCAACACACTACAACTGACGCTTCAATACAACATCATCGTGCATCCGTTCAGAAAGACAAATGTACCAGTTTATAATGTTTACTCAGCCTAAAACTGAGTACAAATGCGCACAAAATGTGCCCGGAGAAGATACGTTGGATGGGTTTATTACACGCAAGACGCTCACGTTTGTTCTAGACAGAGTGTTAGCCTGCTCATTTTCATACTAATGAACCATAGCAACACAGCTACAAGTTTTCCTAATGTTTAATCTTTTATTGAAAGTAGTCTACTTTTACCTTTTGAGAGATGCCTTCACAAGCACCCTCATAACAACAATTATGTGGTTGTTTTAAAATATGCTTAATTTTTGTAATTCCCCTAGGTGCCACTAGTCTCGCAGAAATGACATATTTCACCTTTAAATGAGGGATATCGACTGAATTAGTTGCCGTTTTTGATTCCAGAATTTCCCCCTGGATTCCATAAACTTCTCTCTCTCTCTCTCTTTGAGAGCATCTTCTTTGTGTCAAACTATTGTTTGCTTGAAAACAGAATGTTCTTTAGAATGTTTTCTAAAAAAAACCAATTCTATCTAGAGTTAGGTTAATAAACAGTAATGAGGAAGTATCACATATTCACAAATACACATTCTTGTGCACAAACCTCTGCGAGGTTGTTGTAGAAGTCGACGTTCCCGGCACACAGGTATCGGCCGAGCAGAGTGGCGTGTGTGGTGAAGATGGTTGCTATGGGTAACTGGCGCTGCCTGCATAAGACAAGCCCCAAACCTGCCAGCCACTCATGAAAATGTGCCACGACGTGAGGAGGGTCGTCACACTGAGCTGCAAACTGAAACACATAATCAAATCTTAATAAATGAGAATGAACCATCTTTCTTTTATGTCCAAGTTCCAAATAAAAAGACGATGTATCTTTTAAAAATGTGCATTTAATTCACTGAATTATCAAATTTATAAAAATAATTATCTAAATTATTTTAGTTGAATTTATTGACACAAAAAAAATAAAAATGCATGTTTACAGTGACAAAATTTATATTAATATAAAACATGGAATGACTCACACCAGTGTTGTTATAGTTAAACTATTAAAAATAGATTCCTTTAATTGAAATAAATTGAGATTAAGTACAATATAATTATTAGATTAAATACTGAAATTAAAAAAACAAAAACAAATGACACCAACTGAAATAAGTTTAAGTACTAAAATTACTAAAATTGAATTAAAAATTAATTAAAGCTACAAAGAAATGATCTTAATTTTTTTTTTTTACAAAAGCCAATAAACTCAAATTAAAACTTAAAATATAAAAATAAAAAGTCAATTAAAAGTATTAATAAATACTATAAATATAGTAAAACAACATTGCGCACCTCTCCCAGTAGCCATGCAGTGAGGAAGCCAAAGAGAACAGCATCGTTAGCCTCTCTGTCGAACCAGGGCACACCAATACCGCATTTCTCCCACAATTCACTCTTCCAGCGGTCCAGAGACCAGGCCGTGAAGCCCACATCTAGCAGAATCACATATGGAGAGCCTTCAATCAGCCATCGACCAAAATATACCTATAGAAAGAAGCAGAGGAAGGAATGAAGTCAGAAACTTTGTCACTTTGCTAGAGATTTGAAATGATTCATGGAAATAGTATTTTGATAGCCAAGATTACCACACTTGCTGATATTTTCTTCATACAGTTTCACCAAATTTCAGATCACAAAGAACACAATCTTTAGTTAATACTTTCAATGAGAAATGATTTATACAAATTCATTTCTGTTCATGTTGATGGCAGAGTGACTTGGCAATAGTGCTGGCATCAATTCACACAGTGTCTCTCAGGGGGGAAATTTCCTCAAAGAACTGAAATAGACCTCAGTCTGGCTGTAGGACACGGAAATAGCCTTTAACCTTTAAAACACACACACACCCACAAACACCAGGGAGATGCCACACAAACACTCTCCAGAATGAAGGTTTAGGGTTTCACTGAGGATAAGAGCAGATTAAAATGGTCTGCGTGATGTGTGTGCACATATTAGTGTGGATAAATAGGAGGTGAACACATTTTCTTTCATATATACTAAGTCAACTAGCCAGCAATTCTATGCGCGCATTTGTATACCTTGCACCCACTGCTGTTCATTTTATCAATGGTTCTTCTGAGTGCTGCATTACAGGGTTCGATCAGCTCCACTTGCGTCCTGACATTGGACTCCACATACGGGCCCACTAGAAAGTAGTTCTCACCCCATTCCTCGCAGGTCAGACGCGCCTTGGTCTGGATCACTGTGTAAATGCCACCAACTGCCACAAAATGAGAGTGGTTAGTTAACCTTCAACAGATGATTAGGTCTAGAAAAGAGAGGGCCACCCAACCCTTTCAACTCAACGTTATCGACGGCTATCTCAATGTCCCCTTTACCCCTCCTTGACCTTTATCTAATCTAGCCGTCAATAATATATATAATATTCACAGAGTGCAGCAAATACCAACACCAGGGTCACATGATTCTTGCGCCCCCAAGTATGTGGATGGATATAGTGTCAGCACTTGAGTCATGTGGCATATAGGTTTTTGTGGTGTGACAACAACAACAGTATCTGGTTTCTCCTTTCCAAAACTGTAGATGATTGTAGACTACCTAATAACTCTCTTAAAGACCGTCAAAATAATTCAGATAAAAAAATTATGACATTGTTGTTAAAAATTATGCATTTCAGTATTGGTTAATACATTGTATTGTACTGTAACAAAAACCTCTTGTCTCAAATGCGTACCAAATACATTGACACTTTCTATGGAAAATTCAATAGGCTATGTACAATGCAGTATGGTTTGTTTACAAGTCCAGCTCTGGTTTCTGGAGATTAAACCTTTAACCATTCATAAAATAGAAGATAAACTGAATACAGTGAAATAGTATAACCCTAAATCTCTTTATCTCCACTGTGGCCATGCATACATTACTCGCTGCTCAATCCTAACAGAGAGAGTAGAAAACTATGGTATGATAGTGCATTCATGACATGTCAGTGTAAAAACAATACAAATATCTTAAAAACTAAATTTACACTCCCGTTCAAAAGTTTGGGGTCAGACATTAATACTTTTATTCAGAAGGATGCATTCAATTGTTAAATAGTAAAGACATTTATAATGTTACCAAGATTTCTATACAAAGAACCCTGAATAAATACTTTGCAGTTTCCACAAAAAGCAGCACAACTGTTTTCAACATTGATAATAATAATGAATGTTTCTTGAGCATCAAATCAGCATATTAGATTGATTTCTGAAGGATCATGTGACACTGAAGACTGGAGTAATGATGCTGAAAATTCAGCTTTGATCACAGGAATAAATTACTTTTTAAAATATATTCAAATATAAAACGGTTATTTAAATACAATTTAATATTTTAATACAATATTATATTTTAATACAATTTATCTTATAATAAATTGTATTAAAGGATTAGTTCACTTCTGAATGAAAATTTCCTGATAATTTACTCACCCCCATGTCATCCAAGATGTTCATGTCTTTCTTTCTTTCTTCAGTCGAAAAGAAATTATGGTTTTTGAGGAAAACATTCCAGGATTTTTCTCCATACAGTGGACTTCAATGGGGTTCACCGGGTTGAAGGTCCAAACTGCAGTTTCAGTGTAGCTTCAAAAGGCTCTACACAATCCCAGACGAGGAATAAGGGTCTCGTCTAGCATTACGCATTACGTAATCACGTTGGAAAGGTCACGTGTGACGTGCAAAGACTAAGTCAAAAAAAAAAAAGTAAAATAACGTTGTCGGACGATTTTGAAATTGGAGGAGAAAATGAGATGTAGTCTTTTGCCTTACCGCGGTATTTCTACCTACGTCACGCGTGACCTTTCCAACGTGATTACGTAATGCGTGGTGCATCGCAGAGCAGTGCAAGACGACCATTTGTGGTTAAAAAGTATATCCTTTTTTTCTTTCTTTTTTTTTTTTAGAAAATGGCCAATCGTTTCGCTAGATAAGACCCTTATTCCTCATCTGAGATCACATAGAGCCCTTTGAAGCTGCACTGAAACTGCAATTTGGACCTTAAACCCGTTGAACCCTGTTGAAGTCCACTATATGTAGAAAAATCCTGGAAAGTTTTCCTTAAAAACCATAATTTCTTTTCAACTGAAGAAAGAAAGACATAAACATCTTTGATGACATGCGGGTGAGAAAATTATCAGGAAATGTTAATTCTGAAGTGAACTAATCCTTTAATATTTCACAATAATCTGTTTTACTGTATTTTTGATCAAATAAATGCAGCCTCGGTGAGCAAAAGAGACTTCTGTCAAAAACAATTCAATCTTACCAACCCCAAACTTAAACGGAAGTGTAGATCTTTGAGATTATGAGTGGAAATGTCTATGACGATACATTAGGCAAAGAAACATGCACACCTTTATTAGCGACCTCCCATGCGATCTCGAACAGGACTGCATCCTCCAAATCAAACTCTTCGTCCCAGTCCTCCAGGCCAGACAGGGAGGTGACCGACAAACTGCGCGCCAGTGGCATGCTGGGTAACGGAAAACAATGACAATATCAATCAATTTATCCATGTTTTAGTCTGATCTGCACTGAACTCCTGACATTCAAACCAATATGATGCTTATATCCATCATACGATGATCAGTATATGACCTTCAAGCACACACACACTTCCTCACTCCCCCAAAATGACATTAATTTATTTCAACATCATTTCATTAAAATGACTCATCTTCCTACATACTCATTGGCTCTTCCTCGCTCGGCTTTGCACTTTCAAAAACATTTGAAAAAGCCTCTTATGAGCAAGTACTATGAACAAGTGCATGTTCATATCAGGTGAGATGTCTCCAAATACAATGTGACACTGTGCCTTCATCTCAAGTCTAGGCATGACCTTTCATACATCACAAAACTATGTAATAGCGGGACACTCGTTCACACCATCACGCCCTTCAATTACAACATATCTTGAGCAACATGAGGTCTGTTTTACAAGAAGGACAGAAAGTGATTGAGAGAAGAGGCTTTTAGTCCCTATAAACCCAGCCAGCCAGGCTTCATTAAAGAAATAACGGTACTTAAAGGTCCTCCATTCAACATAAACGCCGTAGCACTGGCTACTTGGATTATGAAACCCCTGTAGTAGGCCTATATTTAAGTGTTAGTGAAATGTCATTCATGATTTAGGAGCTTTTTACAACTGCGTCTCTGTCTGATGCGTGCCTACGTGCGCGCGCGAGCGCTGACATGGTACGTGCGCTTTGACCACACAGGAACAGCCAAAGGCAGAGCGTCATTATCACCAGAACAAAACTACGAGTGTTTCGTGGGCATAAAATGAAAGTGCATAGAATAAACAGGTGGACACGATCAAAAAAGTCGCAAGTTGCGACATTTCGTCTGCACGCTCGAGGAAGGACGGACTGGCCAGTCGAGCGCAGGCTGCAAAAGTGGATTTGACACGGGTAAACGAAGAGCACTGCGCGTGACAGTAATCACAGATGGAAAATAATGTGCCTCTGCTGGTTTTAAAACATACGGACATTAAATTTCAGACTGACAACAAACATAAGCACTCACCCTGCGGTAGCGTCTTTTCCTCGCTCAGCGGCGCAAGCCTCACATCTGCTGAAATCAATCACCAGGAGGATGATTTGACAGTGGGCGGAGTCTCTTGCGCAAGTTCACCTTGTCTGTTGGACAGTTTGGCTGTCAGTCAGCGTGACGGCTCGCACGTCATACAGAATGTGGGCGTGTCTTATCTGACGCCGTCTCCTCCTCCTTGATTTCTGGGTAAAGGAAGAGCAGCGCCTACGGTCGCAACACGAACTTCCTCAGAGGACTAGGCGTGTACTGTGTGATAATTTTGATTGGCTAAACAGAGCATTTAGGGGGGGAAAAAATCTGTATCCCTACTACTTTCCTCCGATAACTCGTAAGGAAGTTAAACTGTTGGCTTTTAATGCGTTTTGTTTCAACGGCACATCTTCAGAAACCAACTACTGCCTTGATCAATATAATCAAAGATACATGTACATACCTGACACATTTTTATTTATTTATCATGTCCTCTTGAAAAATGTTTATTTAAAATAAAATAAATAGTAAAATATAGGTTTTGCATACGTAATTATGTCATGCATTTCATCGCACCTTATTTTAATACTATTTTATTACATTTTGTTATTGTAATATTCACCTTAAATTATATAGCGCTTTTTACAATGCAGATTGTGTCAAAGCAGCTTTACAGTGATAACTGGTATATCATTTTGGCTGCACAGCAGCTCTTAAAGAATAGTGTCAATGCAGGCAGATCAAAGCACTGTTGAATATATAAATATTGTATATTTCCTTTACTTGTCATTAGTTGTTTTGTGTGTAACGCTTTGGCAATATTGCATGTAAACACAATCATGCCAATAAAGTACTTCAAAACTGAAATTGAAAAAGGGCAGTGCAGTTCTTCACAGTAATCACAAATGCGCCAAACACAGACAGTCCTGTTTCTGGGGAAGAGGTCTTGCCAAAAAAAACAACAAAAAAAAGTGTTCATAAAATAAATATTTGTATTATTATTGTTTTATGTTGTTATTGTTTTTATTAACATGACTAATACCTTATTTTAGTTTTTGCTTTTCATGCGTATATTGATGCTTTGTTAAAATATTATGTAAAACGACAGACTGTAAAACGTACGCGACCTTCTCAAAATGGCAGTTATCGTCGACCAAGCAGGCAAATCACTTCCTACTTTTTGACCAATTGCAGTCCTCCGTCTGACCTACGCAATTTTACCGGGAAAACGGATGTTGTTCGTGTCCGGTGGAAACTGACATTCAACACTAAAGTGGCGGGAGATTTATCAAGTACATAAATGGAGTAAGAGAGCTCGAGCTGGAATAAAAGGTGAAAGATTATGTATTTGTGCCGTGGCTAGAGTTCCCCTCAATATCGTAGATTGCCTGATGCAGCTCATCTTGCGCTGTTTCGTTAATTTTTCTGGCTCCTTTTGTTGTTTTCATATTGCTAACATGTTCTGCTACGTTTCTTGTATGTCCAGTTCGCCTAGTATATTATTTAATACGCAACGTGAAAGTAAACAGCATGAGCTTGAATCATGTTTATGCGATGTCATTGTGATTGCTGAATTACCAGTCACAATTAATTAACGTTATAGGAAAAGTGCACGTGTGCGCAAAAGTTAAACAATAGGCCTATAACTTGTGTACATTGCTTGGTAAACAAAATATGAATGCTTATGCACAAGACATTTCAATAACGCTATAGACTAAACATGTAAATGAACGGCAAGAGTGCTTTGGAGGTATTCGGTTTTTCAGTGGGAAGGGTGTCATTTAAGTGGCCCCTAAAGTAATAATTAACCATTTTTACAACGGAAGTGAATCAAAAACCAACTTTAGTTCGATAATAATTTTCCTATTGTCACTGTGAAGCTGCTTTGAAACGATATATATTGTGAAAAGCGCTATATAAATGAAGATGACTTGACCCCGCCCCTTTTATGTAAATTATGTTGTAGAGTTGTCGTTGTTTTGTTTTGATGTTATTCTTTAGTTTTGAGACGTTGAGCTGAGAGTTTAATCATGTGACGTGCGCTATATCTTATATCCCTTTATACTCTATAAATCGTTTGTTATATAGCCTACATATTCTGTATTCCACAAATATTCAGTTGATAGGATATAAGTGATCGTTTGTATGTGTTTTGTTGTTGGTGGTGGGGGTGGAAAATATTTTAAAGAGTCCTCTCAGGATGTTTGTGAGTGTTTTTGAGTCTTTAATTTGCTCATTAATTGCTTTTGCAAGGCTGCTTCAGAATGGACTTCAAAAAGCGCAATGGAGGCCCTGGATTGGGCGGGGCTTCACAGGCCAAGAAGGGGAAAATGAGCACAGAGTGGGAGGATAGTCCCTCCCAGTTTGAAGAGGAACTTGCTCTATTTGATGAAATGGATATGGAGGTGGAGTCAGGGGAGGGGCAAGCTGGCCATGATGTCATTCCAGTGGGTAAGTATGTTTTATCTGTTTTTTTAAATTAATTAATTTAATTAAATTTATTATTATACAAAACAAATATCTCGTAAAAAACTCATGGGGTGCTTCTCATTTCTTATTTGTGCATCCTCGTTTCCTTTCATCGCGTCTCAGCTCCACCCCCCATAGAGTGAAGGATGCAAGGAAAGAAAAGAGGACGGAGGAATCAAAGGAAATGTTATTTGTATATCGGAATGTTCTTGATCACTTGAGCGTCATCAGTTGCGCTCGAGTGATCTGCCCTCATGTTGTTAAAGTTTGGTTATTTAAAAAATTTATAATAAATATTAATAACACAAGATGCCCCGTTGAAATATGGGAGATGTAAAAGTTCATTTAAACTGCAAAAGTAAAGCATATATTTAAATTATTGTGACAGCTGTGAAGGGGGAGGAGAATTTATACGTGCATCAGGTTTCTCATCGAGAAAGACTTCCTCTAAGGATACACCTGTGTATCCTCGCTCATAGCTCCTCGGGAAGCTTCCACACTCCTCGTTCCTCGCCTCCTCGCGGTGCAGTTGGAGAACTGAGATGTCCTTCCTGAGTTCGATCGGTTTCCGGATCACAGGCTGGAGGATGTAGGAACGAGGAAACGAGGAAGCATTCATTTGAGTATTGAGAAGCACCCATGGTATTGCACCTTGGATCTGAATTTTCCAAGATTATATGGTTAATTTTCTTTTATATTTCCAGTTTTGGAGAATAATTCTTTTTACAGACTGTTTTTGTCTTTTTATTTTATTCTTTACATGCAAGGAGGACTAACATTACTTGCTAACTCTTGACCTCAACATGATCTACACTCTTTCGCTCAGGTGACTTATTCTCTGCTGATCTTAATCCACGTTGGAAACGACCTCATGCACCGCCTCTTCAACCAAACTCAGACAGACTCATTTTCCAGCAGATAGACCTGGAATACTACCTGGGTGAGACACACATGCTCTCTCGCAAATGCACACATAAAACCATGATTTCATCCAGACCTCTCCCTCAATGTGCTGTCGTCTGGTGTTTAGGACCTGCGGTAGCAGGTATGCCTGGGCAGGTAAAGGGCAAAGTGCCCATAGTGCGCATGTTTGGTGTGACGGACAGTGGAAATAGCGTGTGCTGCCATGTTCATGGATTCGCCCCGTATTTCTATGTTCCTGCCCCCAACGGTGAGCTGCTAATTACATGTTGCTGCTCAGTGTCATTGGGACGTAGTAAGCACATCTTTCATGATTTCTGTCTCTTTCTCTCAGGTTTTACAAATGCACACTTGGCTGAGTTTCAGAAAGAGCTGAATTCTGCTGTATTGAAGGACATGCGCTCCAATAAAGACAACATAGCAGTCACTGTGCTGGCAGTGGACATCACCAGAAAAGAAAGTAAGGGAATTTAGTGTAAATTTGTGTGTATGTACAATACATCTCAAAAGCTTAGAGTCTTTTCTGCTCACCATGGCTGCATATCTTTGATCAAAAATACAACAAAAATAGTAATATTGTGAAATATTGTGTCCAATTTAATAATGTTTTCTATTTAAATGCATTTTAAAATGTAATTTATTCCTGTGATGCAAAGCTGAATTTTCAGCATCATTACTCCAGTCTTCAGTGTCACATGATCCTTCAGAAATCATTCTAATATGATGATTTGCTGCTAAAGAAACATTTCTTATTATTACTGTTTACAACATATGATATGTTTGTGCAAACCATTTTTTCAGGATTCATTGAATAGAAAGTTCTTTGAAATAGAAATCCTTTGTAACATTATATTGTCTTTACTGTCATTTTTGATCAATTTAATACATCCTTCAAAACCCCCCCCAAAAAAGAAACCTTTAACGGAGTGTCTATTTACACTAAGTGCAAATAACGGAAATAACCATTGTTGGCAAAAATGATTTACACTAGCTTTGCCTACCAATGTCTGGTTGGGCACAGTAGTAGCGAGTGAGGCTCGGAGACATGACTTTGAACACGATCGACGCGGGTTCGAATCCGCCTTTTGCCGAGCTCACATTTATTTTCAATAAAAATGACAATAATGTTCTAAAAGTGGAAATAAACTGCAAGCTAGTGTTTAATAATATTAAAAGTGTTTATTGGGTAGGGTTAGGGGAAGGTGTAGGAAGGGTTTTTATTATATAAGGCAGCATCCAATAATTTTAATAAATATAATCATTTACACTCTATGATATTATTGCATCCTGTTGATGTACAAAATTACTGAGGTACAAATCATATCTGCCAATATAAAGTATAGATAGCATCTAATTACTATTTACTCTTATTGCAAAGAACTGATATGAACATGGTGTAAATAGAATATATTGCTATTGTCACTTAGTGTAAATAGCATCTATTGGCCAACATTTAAAGGTAGTGTAAATAAAACTGTTCGTATAACCAGTTTGTAACTGACTGGCTTTTCCATAATTGTCCTAAGGTATGTATCATTACCATGGAAACCAACCTCAGGACTTTCTGCGTATCACCATGGCGATGCCACGTCTGGTTGCCCCAGCGAAGCGTATCCTGGAGCAGGGCTTTAAATTTGCCAATTTTGCCACCCAGAGCTACAAGGCTTTTGAAGCTAACATTGACTTTGAGATCAGGTGCGTGTTTGTGTGTACTTAAGTTACTGAGAGCTGCTCGATTAATCAACAAAAGTTCAGAAACTGGATTCAAAAAGGAGAATCTTGTGATTTTAAATTTATCCAGAATTGTGCAGCTTTACTGGTGATGTGCAGTTGACATTGTTTGCTTGACCTGATTAAGCATGTAAGGTCTGCTGTATGTGCATGTGACGACAGGTTCATGGTGGACAGTGATGTTGTCGGTTGCTGCTGGATTGAGCTTCCAAAAGGGAAGTACAGGCTGAGGGAAGAGAGAAGTGAAGGACAGACAGATTCACAATACCCAGGAATGGTAAAAACAAACAAACAAACAAACAAAAACGGTCACTTAAGGCCTGATCCAATGATTTGGTGCTCATCTAGTGTGTCTTTAATTGATTTCTCTCTCAGGTTTCCCTGTGTCAGTATGAGGTGGATGTGGCATGGAATGATCTGGTCAGTCATCCAGCTGAAGGAGAATGGCAGAGGATCGCTCCACTCAGAGTCCTGAGCTTTGATATTGAGTGTGCTGGCAGAAAAGGTGTTTGTTTAGGCATCATACCTTCTGTTTCTGTTAGCTAAGCATATTCTAAATTTGCTGCATTGTATGGTTTGGCGTCCCATAACACCATTTGGTAGAAAGTTGTGAAATAGGGCACACTGATATTAATATTTCATTTGGAAATTTTGGAAACAATCAAACTCTTTAGTGTCCCCACAAGTTAAAATTTTCATTGTTTTTAGTTTGCTTTTAAAAAAAATCAAATGTTATTAATATTTTTTGTAGGGCTAGGACAATAAATTGTTGCAATAAATCAACAAATGATTCTGGATCGAGTCTGAGATTTTCTGAAAGCATCGCGATTCTCTCTCGAATCGATTCTGAACTTAGTTTTTAACAGTGGATGGCACTGCGGGCTTTAGAAACAGCCTATAAAATAATCCATTCTATAAAACAATCATTCATAAAGTTCAAAAAGGTTGAAGCGAATTACAAGGGTGTTTGCAGTGGGCTGTTTACTTTAATCTTGTCATAAAAGCATTCTGAGGTGCAAATACATTCTCAGACCGAGCCAGCCGAACACACGAGCGCTCTTCTTTGTGTGCATTTGAGCGTGTGGTTAAAAACTAGCCTAGAGCGCCATCTGCTGTTAAAAACTAAACTCAGAATCGATTCAAGAGAGAATCGCAATGAATTCGGAAAATCTCAGAATCGATCCAGAATCATTAATCGATTTATTATCCCAGCCCACATGTTTTGTATATATCATTTGTTTAATCAAATTATCTAAAAACAAATTTTGGACCATTGAAAACAAACTAGATTTTGTCACTTTTGTTGAATTTGTCCTACATCATTTTAGGGATTTTTGAAATACCAAACCATTTGTCTATATAATGCATTAGCAAACTAACATTAACAAACCGCTTATTGTGTGTCATTGTCACCATGTGCAATAAGTGTGCTTGTTCTTGGTCTTGTAATTGCCTGCAAATAAAAGTATTATATTCTGCTGTGTAAGTAACTGAACTATTTGTGTGTTACAGGTGTGTTTCCAGAGCCGGAGATCGACCCTGTGATTCAGATCGCCTCTATGGTGCAGCGTCAGGGAGAGAAGGAGCCATTTATCCGGACAGTCTTCACCTTACAGTTCTGTGCCAGTATAGTGGGCTCACAGATTCTCTGCTTTACTCAGGAGAAACAGCTACTGCAGGTACGTACTCACAGATTCTCCTACTATAATAAAACTGAAATGTTTACATGTGCATTTTCTGTCAAATGTAAATGTACATTGTGCCACTTTAGGGCTGCCCCCTAATAGTCGACTAAACGTTAGAAGCAGCTTGGTCAACTAAATTAGGTTGTTCACATAAAAAATTAAAAAAATACTCCTGTAGTGACAGATCATTAACATGGCTGGTCCATGCGATAATATGTCAGGCAGAAAATCCAAAGTGTGGGAACGTTTCGAGATCGATCTATCTATCTATCTATACATATACACACAAATATAATGTAAATAAATGTATATGTGTGATTTATCTCAGAGTTGGGCTGAGTTTGTGAGGACAGTGGATCCTGACATCATCACTGGCTACAATATCCAGAACTTTGACCTTCCATATCTCCTCAACAGAGCTGCAACCTTAAAGGTAAAGTGTTTTTGTATGATTTAACACAGTAAAGGTAAAGTGTTTTTGTATGTCTTTGGTGGAGAGTGAACACAAACCCAGTAGTGGCACATGTCAGAAAGGCTTTTTATTATAATTCAGGCAGGGGGATGGTGATTTGAGTCACTCGCCTTTCTGTCTCCATAGGTGAATTTGTTCCCATATCTGGGCCGCGTACGGGGCATCAAATCAGTTCTGAAAGACTCCAGCTTCCAGAGCAAGCAGATGGGCCGCAGAGAGAACAAAACCGTTAATATGGAGGGACGTGTGCAGTTTGACCTACTGCAGGTATGCACACTTAACTCAGACTTTTTACATTGTGCCATCAGATGATTCATGACTGCTCATGATGTGACTCACCCAGATTTTCCTCTGTTGTAGGTGTTGCTGAGGGATTATAAACTGCGCTCTTACACACTAAACGCCGTCAGTTTCCATTTTCTGCAGGAGCAGAAGGAGGATGTGCAGCATTCCATCATCACAGATCTACAGGTTCAGCCAATCAGATCTCTGCTCTACACTTATAGCCAATCAGATCCCTTAACTCCATCTTAAGACATCTGGAGTCCAGTANTGACTCACCCAGATTTTCCTCTGTTGTAGGTGTTGCTGAGGGATTATAAACTGCGCTCTTACACACTAAACGCCGTCAGTTTCCATTTTCTGCAGGAGCAGAAGGAGGATGTGCAGCATTCCATCATCACAGATCTACAGGTTCAGCCAATCAGATCTCTGCTCTACACTTATAGCCAATCAGATCCCTCAACTCCATCTTAAGATATCTGGAGTCCAGTAAACTCTCAGTAAAATTGTGTCTTTCCTCTCTCTCTTTATTTTTGATTAGAATGGGAATGAGCAGACCCGCAGGCGTTTGGCTGTATACTGTTTGAAGGATGCGTATCTGCCCCTGCGTTTGCTGCAGAAGTTGATGTGCGTCATTAATTACATGGAAATGGCCAGAGTAACTGGGGTGCCCCTGACTTACCTGCTCTCTCGCGGACAGCAGATTAAAGTGGTTTCACAGCTCCTGAGACAGGTCTGTGCATGTCTCCCTGTAACTTATGTTAATGTAGCAAACCTAGACAACATTATGCTTTAATGTGCATGGTTTAATAATTGTTTTATTGTGTAGGCTATGAAGCAGGATCTGGTGATGCCAGTGGTGAGGACAGAGGGAGGGGAGGACTACACTGGAGCCACTGTCATAGAACCAGAGAAAGGGTTTGTTCCCACTTTTGTGATCAAATTCTCATTCTCAAATCAGAGAATAAGTACATTGCATATCTTGAGTTCTAGAAAAAAAGCAGCCATTAAAAAAATGCTTAAACATGCTACTCTTTAAAAGTTTGGGGTCAGCAAGAATTTTAAGAAATTAACTTTTATTCAGCAAGGACGCATTAAATTGATCAAACGTTACAGACAAAAAAAGGCATAAGGTTACCAAAGATTTTCTATTCATCAAATAATCCTGAAAAAAATCTATCTTGTATTTTTTTACTTTTTTCAACATTGATGATAAAATGTTTCTTGAGCAGCAAATCATATTAGAATGATTTCTGAAGGATCATGTGACACTGAAGACTGGAGTAATGATGCTGAAAATTCAGCTTTGACATCACAGGAATGAATTACATTTCAAAATATATTAAAATAGAAAACGGTTATTTTAAATTGTACACAATATTACTGCAAATTATTACTTTTTTACTGTTTTTTTTGTATCAAATAAATCAAAATGCAGCCTTGATTAACATAAGTGACTTATTTCAAAAAAAAAATTAAAATCTTACTGACCCCAGACTTTTTAACAGTAGTGTAAATAAAAGTAAGGCAGAATAATTTATTTATTTCAAAAAAATTCTTGTGAGTGACAACAGATTCTTGCAGTTGTTTTCTGATAATGTCAATTTTGTTTTTATGAACTATGTCAGATGTTGGTACTATGTAATGTTGTGAAAATACAATTATGAGATGGAGAAAATTAAAGCAACAATTACATTTTGCAGATGATTCACATTGTGAATGATTCACAAATTTTGAAGCTGTGTGTGTGTATGTGTTTACAGGTATTACAGTGTTCCTATAACAACTCTGGATTTCTCCTCACTGTATCCCTCCATCATGATGGCTCACAATTTATGTTACACTACACTCCTGCAGAAGAGCCAGGTGGACAAACTGGGGTGAGAGGAGTGTTTGTGTGTATCATGTGATGTATTTTTCTTTCATTTGCATGAATTTTATTAATTTTAATTGTGATGTACTCCTTTTTGTGACTAATTAAAGCTGTACTTCTTTGTGTGTGTGTGTGTGTTTTTAGTCTGTCTCCAGAAGATTTCATCAAGACCCCCACAGGTGATCTGTTTGTGAAGAGCTCTGTGAGGAAGGGCCTTCTCCCTGAGATCCTGGAAAACCTGCTGGGTGCCAGGAAAAGGTGAACATATCAACAACAACAAAAATCAACAAATGAAGATTAAATAATGTCTTATGTTCAATTCTAAATAGACCCATTAAATCAATACCAAACCCATTATATTTGTTATTCCTCTAGAGCGAAGGCAGAGCTGAAGAAAGAGACGGACCCCTTTAAAAAACAGGTGCTAGACGGAAGGCAGTTGGCTTTGAAGATCAGTGCGAACTCAGTGTACGGATTCACCGGGGCTCAGGTGGGCAAACTGCCCTGTCTTGAGATCTCACAGGTCAGTTTCAGCACTCACACATTGGTAAATACTGTCAGCTTTAGACAGAGATGCTTTAAGTTTTTCTCTTTCATCTGTAGAGCGTCACAGGCTTTGGTAGGCAGATGATTGAACAGACCAAACAGCTTGTGGAATCAAGATACACAGTCTCTAATGGCTACCAGGCAGATGCAAAGGTATTTAATCGCATAAATGTTTTTTTTTTGCCTTCATTTCAATGCGCTGAAAGCATGCAATGATGCAAATCAAATGTGTTTTAGGTTGTCTACGGAGACACAGACTCGGTGATGGTGAAACTAGGTGTGGCCACGGTGCAGGAAGCAATGAATCTGGGAAGGGAGGCAGCTGATTGGGTCTCCTCCCACTTCGTTCCACCAATCAAATTAGAGTTTGAGAAGGTACAGGAAGCGGGCCAAGATTTCATAACAGAAGCCATCTAATATTATGATGATAACACTTTACAATTAGGTTCCATTGGTTAACTACATCAGTTAAAATGAACTAACAATGCAAAATACTTATAAAGCAGTTTTTAATCTTAGTTAATGTTCATTTCAGCGTTTACTAAAACTTTATTAAAATCAAAAGTTATATCTTAAGATTATTTAATGGACCTGGGCTAACATGAACTAGCAATGAACAGTTGTATTTTTATTAACTAATAAATACTATAACAAATGAATTGCTCTTGGTTAGTTAATGTTAGTTAATGCATTGACTAAAGAGACCTTATATACCTTTATTCTTAATAACCTCAAGATAATAACCTCTCATTTACACTTTTTCAGGTTTATTACCCTTATCTGTTGATCAATAAAAAGCGGTATGCCGGGCTGTATTTCTCTTCCAATGCGGAACATCATGATAAGATGGATTGCAAAGGAATAGAGACTGTCAGACGAGACAACTGCCCTCTAGTGGCCAACCTTATCAACACATGCCTCCAAAACATCCTCATTGACAGGTACAAGCATTGCCACACTCAGAAAACCACCATATACTCGGATACGCAACAGTGACGCACAAACTAGCATGTGTAATAGTGAAGACATGACTCTACAAGCCCTGATAAAAGATTTTTTTGTTTATGTTCTGATGGCAATACCGTTCATATATAAACATGCACATTAATTCACATGACTAATAATGTGCTTTGTGTTTCAGAGACCCTGATGGAGCAGTAGCCCATGCTAAAGAGGTGATCTCTGACCTTCTGTGTAATCGCATTGACATCAGTCAGCTGGTCATAACTAAAGAGCTGACACGCACCGCACAGGAGTATGCCGGCAAACAGGCCCACGTCGAACTAGCTGAGAGGTGTGTGTGTTCTTATTATCTTGACTGTGAGTTTATACCTGCAATTCATACGAAATTTGCCATTCTGACTTTGAAATAGGCCATTCTCATGATACATGCAAATCCGAGGATACATGCAAATCTGGGAAGTTTTCAAATATGAATGCATATCTGAAGAGAAACTGTCTTCAGAAAAGTTCATGGCTTACCTCTGTATGATGCTTTATAAAATTGTGTTTATAAACGAAGTGCTGCTTTGTGTAGCGGGGTAACCACTATATTTCTGCTTTTCCATAAGCTCCACCTATTGCTACCTACAGAGTGAATTCGCATTTTCAGTCTGTCAATGTTATTAACATGCAGGAGCGACTTTAGATTTTTCTGGCTGAAAAGTCCTTGATAATGTCCAATTTATAAAATCCAAATTTTGGGGAACATTACTCTCGATATACATTTAGTTGTTTTTATACCATGGCCAGCTTTGGAATGACCATTGGCTGTTTACACTGTCATTGTTTGGAATTGCAATCCGCATTAGTGATATCCTGTTCACAGATCAGCTTACAATAGTGTCTTGTAATACTGTCTGTATGAACATGCAGCGGGATCTATCGACTGTAACTGTAGTGACAGAAAGTAAAGCAATATCAAATATGGAGACATGGATAAAACTTTAAAGTCTTTTCACATTTGAAACGACAAAAGTGAGGCACAAAATTCATCTGTCAAATTAATAGGGCTGTAGTCAACCAAAGAAATGCTTAGTCGACCAAAGTCCTGTCCTGCGCAACGATCAGTCGACTAAAAAAAGTATTTTTTGATTGAACATTTATTAAACAATTATAATAGAGCATTTATAAAACAACAACGAAAAACATCAATAATACATAAAACTATAATAATAATACAATTCTTTGAAAATTAGGTTATTTTTTAAACTGCAAAGTGAGGAGTTCTGTCCTAGGTCTATAGTGACCGTCACAATCGTGCACCTGACCACACCACACGCTACAAAAAATATAACTGCTAAAACTGCCAAATAATGAAAAATCCTAACAAAAGCTCTCGATTATACAGGCTGTATATTCTTCTTTACTTTCAAAGCTATAGGTTAACTTTTGTCCAACCGATCTAGGCGTTTTAAAACAAACACAAACAAACCCAAAATAGCCTAAAAAAACCCACTAATAATAATAGGCTGTATAGTAGGAAGGCCTATAGATTTATTTTCGTTTTGTTACATTATATAGGCTATTTTCAAACGCGTCAAGTGTACAAATAAATTGAGTCAAAATCTATTGAGTCAGCATAATAAAGCCGTTAAGGCTACTTACAGATCTGCAGGCCTAGTCCACCTTTTTTATGTGGTGGGCCAAAAACACTAACATGTCCACATTCTTGGGTAAAAGACAGCTCCTCGACTTGTTAACAATAAATCCTGCTTTGGAAAATATGCGCTCTGCAGGAGTGGAGGTTGCAGGGATGCAGAGCAGACGTTTAGCTGCCCGAGCAAGTCGTGGATATCTCTCCTCATTATTTTTCCACCACGCAAGTGGCCCAGCAGTGTCCACTTTACTTCTGTCCTGAAGATATATTTTTTCGACCAAAGCCCAAAACAAGTAGCATTCTAACTGAATGAATACAGCAAAACTACCTATATTCCTTACTGAGCGCGAAGCAGCAGTGCAGCCAGCCACAGGTGCGGTTCCCGAGTGTTCATGTGNTCACAGATCAGCTTACAATAGTGTCTTGTAATACTGTCTGTATGAACATGCAGCGGGATCTATCGACTGTAACTGTAGTGACAGAAAGTAAAGCAATATCAAATATGGAGACATGGATAAAACTTTAAAGTCTTTTCACATTTGAAACAACAAAAGTGAGGCACAAAATTCATCTGTCAAATTAACCGGCAGCAGCTTTGATAGGTCATAGTGGTGAGCATTTGATTTGTGCGGAGACCACATTTTATAAATCTTTTTATTTCTTTCAAATCCTGTTTTAAGTTTTTTAATTCATAGTTTTTGTAGTAATTCTACAGTTAAAAATGTTACCATATATATTGTTGCTACATAAACAACTTGTACTTCTATTCTAAAATCAGAATTTTCAGAAACAATTTAATCTTCTTATTCCAAGATTTTTTTTTGCTGATTCCAAGACGTTTTCCTGCAGCATGGAGTTTTCAGGTATGGAATTTCTTGCGCATATAATCACTTTCCACCAACATGGGTTTTAGGATGCGGAAGCGGGATGCCGGTAGCGCTCCAAACCTCGGCGATCGAGTTCCGTATGTCATCATCAAAGCAGCAAAGGGAGTGGCGGCATATATGAAATCAGAGGTCAGTATTGTGTATTATCTGTTTTGATGTGGCTGATTTTCTTAACTGTATTTATAACTGCTGAGTTCTGTATCTCAGGACCCTATTTATGTGCTGGAGAACAACATCCCTATAGACACACAGTACTACCTGGAGCAGCAGCTTTCCAAGCCTTTACTGCGCATCTTTGAGCCCATACTGGGCGAGAGCAAAGCCGAAAGTGTGCTACTGAGTGAGTATCATCAATTAAGCTTACAACTAAAGGATGTTTAAAGCTGGCATGAAATGAAAATGAACAGCAGACTTCTCTCTGTTGTATGCTGGACTTCTCTAATCATTTTTTTTTACAGGTGCGATCACATTAGCTAAATTTCGAGGGTAAAAAAGGTCTTATTGTCAATAGTGTAGCGATATGAAGTAAAACTCCCACAGATCGGCGTCAATAACTTGAAACTGTTGCGAAATCTGCAGAGATCTTTCACCATCACGCTAAATTCTTGACTGCGTGGATTCCTACTGAAATGACTGGATTTTGCCTGTGAAAATTCACAGACAGTAAAGGTGTGACTGCACTTTAAGTGAGTCAGATATTAGTGAAAGTAAAACGTCTTTATATTGTTTTGTGGTATATAGCCATTTAATCACATTCAGTTCAAACTGCAAACTGTGCCTGAGAGCTGATGATAAACCTGTTTTTGCTGTTGTTTCAGAGGGAGATCACACACGCTGTAAGACAGTCTTGACATCCAGGGTCGGTGGTCTCATGGCTTTCGCTCAGAAACGAAGCACTTGCATTGGCTGCAGAGCTGTGCTCAAAACTGATGGTATGTATCTAGGGTGACCAGATGAGATTGGCTGAAATTCGGGACGGGGGGAGGGTTCTATGATATTAGACTGCGTAGCCTATACGATCGCAGTGTTGGTACAGTGTAGTTTGCTGCTAGCATGCAGCCTAACATCTGCCTCCCCTCCATGAGAAACACCAAACTCTTTCCTACACACTTTGCAGAACGCTTTACTTTCATCGCTTAAGGCTGTGGCAATCCATGGATACTTCCCCACCCACTCCTCCCGGTACCTGCAGAAGCGTTTTTGCTTTTTAGCAGCGTGTTGGGGTTCCGGTACACCAGCCATGCCAACGGAATGAATGAAAATTAGCTTATCAATGCATATCTAAATTCATGCCTAGGTATTTTTTTAGAACTTGATGCTGCAGCCAATGAGCAGCCGGCGGGGGCTGGTTGCAGGACGACTCAATCTCCGCAGACAGTTTTTTAATGTTTATCAGACAAAAACTACTCACGATTTTGCTTTAGTATAATTTTCGGGACAATTAGGGCCAGATTCGGGATTCGGGACAACAGTTTAGATTTCGGGACGTCTGGTCACCCTATATGTATCAGATGTGTG
This sequence comes from Anabarilius grahami, assembly GCA_003731715.1. Lineage (NCBI taxonomy): Eukaryota > Metazoa > Chordata > Actinopteri > Cypriniformes > Xenocyprididae > Anabarilius > Anabarilius grahami. Next base: position 2,576,212 of record RJVU01053643.1, on the reverse strand, counting down.
TTTGGGGCAAAACTTGAGCTTCAGTAGGATCACAAATCACAAAACTCTACATCTCATGTTTTTCCTCTCTACAGTGGCTGTATGCGACTTCTGCAAAAAGAAAGAGTCGGAGCTTTATCAGAAAGAGGTGTGTTTTATATATTCATTTTATATATATATATATATATATATATATAACAAATACT
>RJVU01053643.1:2551823-2567680 GCA_003731715.1 Anabarilius grahami | reverse complement strand
AAACTGATGAGCGTGCACGTGAGCAAGTAATCAAAGTGATGCTGGTGGGGAAAAAAATTGATTTTTTTTATTTTACAAAGCAGATTCATACAAACACACTGCTTAGTCTGCTGTCTAGAGCAGTGTCCTATGCCTGTTTGATCAGTCATTAGTGCAATGAATAAATAATACACCATTTATACATTTAATTAGTTTTATTGTACACAGGGAGTTTTCACATATACAATTTGTACACATTTTTTTTACAATTATATAATTTTTCTCTACTCATTTTTTAAAATCTTTTTGTTGTTTGATGATAAGTCAAGTAACATTTAGGCAAACAAAATAAGAAAGAAACAAATTAAATGTTAAGGAAAGAAGCGCGAATACAAAATACAAACACATAGAATAACATCCGATTATGTGTCAGAATCAGAGTCACTAATTTACCATCATCCTCTCTCCATTCCCTAATGCTGGTCTCTGATTGGTTACCTAAGCTCATACTGCACTCTGACTGAATAGCCTCTAAATGGACGTACATGATGGGGAAAAATCTGCATATACTGAGATTACAGCCCCACTCATTTCTCACACAGATCTAGAAACTCAGAATTTCGGCACTTTCACCTTGAAATTCACCTGCGTGGCATTTTGTATATTTCTGTGTTTGTGTGTGCCTATATATTTGGACTCTTGGCATTCATGTAGCCTAACTGAAACAGCAGATGACATTAGCAATGCCAAAATCACAGGTTCCCATGTATACATCTCGGGTAAAAACATCTGCCAAATGCATGAATGTAAATGTAATGTATAAATGATTTAAAAATTAGCCTGGCAGTAATATAAGTAAACCTTGAACGTGCATAAAACAGACTCACCCACAGATTTATTGAAAGTGTGTGTGCATGTAAGCTTATGAAAATGTGTGTATGTGAGTAATATAGTACGTCAGAGGACAAAAACACGCTTGTGATCACTTGTGCACTGACCCAATGATGAGGATCTGGGTCGTTTAAACTCACAAACACATTCAGTAATGTTTTAAAGGAACAGCTTACCCCAAATTTATATCATATAAAACATATGACTTGTGAAAGAGTAATTAAAGACAGAATTCTTATTTTTGGGTGACTGTCCCTTTAAGAAAATTGTGTAAAAGTGCACAACCTTATGATCAAATAAATGTCTACACATCCATAGATTTGCTTGAACCCTTTTACCATATTTAAAGCACTGGATAAAACAAAAGGAAGTGAGCACAGTAAGGAAACATACACACACTCACCATGAGCACACACACAGAAGCTCATTTACTGTATACTCGTACACGACAACCATGAACATGTCTAATATCGCTGTGTCATTTTAAGTGCATTACAGTGATTTTGGCAGGAAGCCTAAAATACTGAACATATAATTAACAGAGCACCACTGTATTCTCAATCTGACTCACAAGAAACTTACATCTACACACACACTTTATTGTGTATGTTTATCGAACAATCATCACATAATCTCATTATCAGTTTGGAAATGCATTTGTTCTTTTATTCACTCACTCACTCACTCACTCAGTGTATTTGTTTATTCTGTATTGATCTTTATTCCTTTAGACTTATATGTTTCTTCCCACTATGTGAGCTCTCTTTCTCCTTCTCCACCATATAAATAACTATTTGTCCCAACTGGTTGAACATATTCTTCTGTTTTATCCCAATCTGATACCCATCCTGCCCCAGCGCCAGCTCCGCCCCCGTTCGGACCACCAGCATGCGGATTGTTTATAGCTCCATACTGTCCGCCAGTCCTGTACAGCTCTTCCGTTTCATTGGCCAGTTCGTCCTCTCCCAGAATGCCACACTTCTCCTCGCTGGTATTCTCAGCATCCGCCCATGACTGCTTCTCACCTGATGCGAAGAGCCCTGGGAGCATATTCAAAAGAAGTATGCATCATTTTATGAAAGATGTGACAAAAGTAATTTAGAATTATTTGTGAACTAAAAAGAGATTTAGACATATTTGCATTATTTTTAATTGAACACAGCATACCATAAAATATTACACCCCCATAATGCACCAGTGATGCAATTAGGAAGACATATTGCCACTCTTCACGAGTCTACAGGAAAAATAAACAATAAATGAATTAACGAATAAAAAAAATAAATAAATTCAACTGTACAAATCAATTATTTGGCATGTGAAGGTTGTGTGATATTATTTGTATGTACCTTATGTTTGGTCATTGCTCCAACTATGAGAGGACACACCATTCCTGACAAAGTTCCCACTCCATTGGAGATTCCCATCAGGATACTGGCATAACGTGGAGCAATGTCAAGATGATTCACATTGAACCCTGAGAGGGAAAGAGTGTGAGCGGAAGTCTGGAAAAAGTATTTGTTATACATGTATCTTAGTAAGTATCTAAAATTGTCAATTTATATCTTACAATTGCAACTAGATTTCTCATAATTGCGACTTAATATCTTTCAATGTAACTTTCTTGTAATGTAAATTTAAATTTTGTAATTGTGACTTTATATCTCATATTATAAAACAGTTAGTTCCTGTCCTTGATTCTGATTGGTCAATAGCTGTGTTTTATTCACGATAAAACACGGCTATGACCGCTTCTGTGTATCACTACACAACACCCGTAGCAACCACTCTTAGCAACGTAAACTGTTCATTGAAGCTTACTGTATTATGTAGAAGAGTGTTGTGAGAAAGAGATCGAGTGAGCGAGTTTATTACCTGCATTCAGATTTAGCATTTTCCTTCAGGTCAGTCCTATGTTCATAATAAAAAAATCTGTTTAAATGTCCGATGTATTATCCTGTCCTTTTAACAGTTAAGGGGTTTTCCCGTGACTGACAGTGCCAGTTAAAGCATTTGTCAGTTGTGTCTTGTTCCGTGTTCAAAACAATTCAGTCTTTTCAATATAAAAGTCTTTGCTACTGACTGACACACTCATAAAGACAGTCTTTGCTGTCATCTAATAGCGTAATAATGTAACTTCTGTTGCTGTTCACGGTCAGGGACTATTTTTTCCGGCGGAAGGAAGGCTTTTAATGAAAGTTTACTTCATGAAAGTTGCATTGATACATATTTTTGGCTTTAATATTTGTATTGTGTGGTAACCGTTTTATAAAAGCAATAAGGTACTCGAGGCCAGTGCTGTATCGTGAATAAGTCACGGCTGAAGGGCGTTGTTAGGCACGACGCGAAGCGGACTTATTCATGAAACAGCACAGCCTCTCATACCTTATTGCTTTCATGTGATTTTTATTTTTGGTCGCTTTTTCTTATAATTACTTTTTTATCAGGCAGAAAATGGCTTCCACAGAAGATCCCTGAGAACTAAGGTTAGTATTTACACAACCGTTCAGAAGTTTGGAGTCAGTATGTTTTTTTAATATATATATATTAATATTTTTATTCAACAAGGATGTATTAAATTGATCAAAAATTAAAGTAAAGACTTGCATAATGTTACAAAATATTTATATTTCAAATAAATACTATTCTTTTGAACTTTATATTAATCAAATAATCCTGAAAAATATATAAAAAAATCCCACAAAAAATATTAAGCAGAAAACTGTTTTCAACATTGATAATAATAATAAATGTTTCTTGAGCATCAAATCATCATATTAGAATGATTTCTGAAGGATCGTGTGATACTGAAGACTGGAGTAATGATGCTGAAAATACAGCTTTGCCATCAAAGGAATAAATTACATTTTAAAACATTTATCAGTAGAAAACAGTTATTTGAAATTGTGATATTATTTCATGATATTACTGTTTTTACTATATTTTTAATCAAATAAATGCAGCCTTGGTGAACATAAGAGACTTCTTCCCAAACTTCTGAATAAAAGTGCTAAATGAAGTTCTTTGCGTTTACTAACCTGAAATTGCAAATCCACTGAAGCCAACAGCCAGTACAAGGAAAGAAATGGCCATTGCTTTGGTATGTGAGAAACCAACAACCAAGAGTAGAGTGGCTTCCATGCCAAACCCTAAAACACACACAGACACGCACAACAGTACTGTCTATTGAATAAGGAAGCATCCCTCACTCATTTAAAGAGAACATACTGTGGTTCATGTACCCGTGTCTGTATACCTGAGCTCTGGGCCATCCATTTCTCGGATGCAGTGGTGCATGTGTCTCTGTGTAGGGTTTGTTTGTATGTTGTATGTGCAGATGATTGTGAGAGAGTGAGTGTGTCATGCATTGATGCCTCAGTGATTATTGGCCCAGCTGCCATTGCAGGACCAGACAGAGCAAAATATGCAACTCACACACATACACAGTTTCTAACTCGGTTGTTTAAAACCTACTTTGTGTGCTGGATTCTATATTTTTATGCTTTTTTTAAAGGGCAAGTTTACCAAAAATAGAAATTCCGTCATACTATGGCTATTTATTCAGGCTCATGTCATGCTGTTGGTCTTATAATACAAAATAAATAAATAAACAAAACACAGGTTTGGGACAACATGAAGTGGAGTAAATAATTTAAATGTTTGAGTGAAATTCAATGTGTTTTTGTTGTTTTATTGTCTTTATCATTTTGTCTATATCTTACCTCCACAGTTCATGAGTTTACGGACATTTGTTGTGGTCATTAAATTGTGTGTTCTCAGGTAGTCGGCCAGTTGTCCTCCGATTGGCACAATGATGGTCATGACTAAATGAGGAAGTGCAGACACCAGCCCCACCTGAGCCACAGAAGGAACAAAAAGAGTAGCTATTGAACAAAACATTTTATTCCAGATGCACAATACTACATTGTATCCGAGTGTAGACTTAAATTTCGCCTGTTCTTGAGCAGTGGCTCTCAATTGGTTTTTATTATTTTTTACTAACTAAAACTGTTTACTGTCTATCAAAAGTAAATAAAATTGTTCTTAATTGTTCTTATTCAATAGAATAATTAGATATTCTACTAACTATAAGTAACTTTGCAACTCAATGTCAACAAACTCTCATTAGAGTATTAGCTGACTGTTAGGTTAGGGTTAGTAGAATAATGCAAAGTTACATAGTTAGTAGAATGTCTGTTGAGGGACCATCAAAATAAATTGTTACCAATTAAACAATGAAATCCATTAATATTACCTTCATAGGTCCAACAATATGCTAAATTATCAACAAGGCACAGCAACCATTCAACAGTTTTGGCTTCTAAATTTATCATGTTTGTTCTGATTTCAACCTTTATTTACTATAGGTTGTTTTCTTATATATGCAATTGTAATTTTCCTGTTTTCAGCAAGCCTTCACAACAGATCTGATTTATTTTTGTTTGCAACCCATCAGTTGAGAAACACTGCTGTATCATCTTGAAAATGTCTCTAACTGAGTGTTTGTGTTTCACCTTGCTGATTTCAAAGCCGAACACCTCCTCGAAGTAAGCAGGCTGGCTGATGAGGAGCAGGTAGAAGGTCCAGCTTCTGCAGAAGTTGGCCACGATGATGGCATACACTGGCATCGAGGTAAAGAAGTGTCGCCAGGGAGTCTTAAATTTCTGCAGGGTAGTGAAAAAACAGAGGTCGAACACATCCAGAACAGTGCAGCACGCAGCAGTTAGAGATGAGAAATGAGAGAGGATTTAGTTTGTGTGCGTGTGTGTATGAAAGAGGGGGAATGTGTGGACGAGTGATTAAGAGAGAAAAATAAAGCCTGTGTTTGTACCTGCAGGGGGTTGACCAGGCCGGCGGATTCCCCGATGGCATCCTCAATGTACTTCCTCTCCTCTGGTGTGATGGTAGGGTGAGCAGCTGGACTTTCATAAGACACTAAAATCCAGAAGAGATACCAGAATATCCCAACACTCCCTATGAGACAAAGAGAAAAGTGCAATAAGAATTATCATATACAATGAAAATGATATGATGTATTCACACTACTGTTCAAAAGTTTGGGGTCGGTAAGGTGTTTTTTATTTTTCTGTATGTTTCTCTTATTCTCACCAAGGCTGTATTTATTTGACCAAAAATACAGTAATATTGTGAAATATTATTACAATATTTCTATAGTAATATATTTTCAAATGTAATTTATTCCTGTGATGGCAAAGCTGAATTTTCAGCATCATTACTCTGGTCTTCAGTGTCACACGATCCTTCAGAAATCAGTCTATGTTGATTTGTTGCTCAAGAAATATTTCTTATTAATGTTGAAAACACTTAATATTTTTGTCGATTAGAAAGTTAATGAGAACAGCATTTATTTGAAATAGAAATCTTTTGTAACATTATAAATGTCTTCACTGTCACTTTTGATTAATGCATCCTTGCTGAATAAAATTTCTAAAATTCCAAAATTTGAAGTTCAGTGTATATTATATATTGTATATTAAAATGTCATGTTTGCTTGGTTTATTAAATAAACAAAAATTGAATATTAAATAATATTATATATAATTAAATGACGTGTATGCTGCTTACCGTACACATAAAACACTGAGGACCACCCGGTGTACTGGACCAAGACTCCAGCCAAAGGCATTGCAACAACAGCACCAGCATATGAACCTAGAAAATACAGACATCAACATACAGTTCTTAGTATGCTTCTTCTTATTACCATTTATTAACATTATCATCAATTTCAGCTTTTCACAGAATCAAAACTCAATTCAAGGTTCAAATAATCACAAACTAAATTCTTCAGATAATAAGTAAGTTTGATATATTTCATGTATTCAAATGATTGACATCTCACCACAGAATGCTGTTGTTGCTAATCGACTTCTTTCAAGGGGCGGAGCCCATTTGGCCCAAATCCCGTGACATGCAGGATATGACACGCCCTTTCAGTAGAGAAATTAATTCATGTGTATGTAATGGTAACAAAATCTTCCTTACATGATGCTATGCTTTTAGATAAATAATACACTAATTTTACAGACTGACACAAATCCACACAAATCCACACATGCACACAGATGGCATACCTCCACAAGGCCCTGGCAGATCCTGACCATGATGACACACCCGTAGTGAACTCTAGCTGCTGCTGGGATCAACATATTCAGTGTCGATGTGGCCACAATGGCAAAGCCAAACACCCTGAGACCAAACACACATGAGGCACAATAAAATATCATGCGAATATCTCATCACAGTGGGTTGGTTGTCATTTTTCATTCCACTGAATATTTCTCAGAGTGTTTTTTTTTAAGTCTTTAATGTTCATCATATAAAGCGATCGAGTCTCTTCAGAAAATGTGGACTAAACCATTTAACTCATATGGATTAGTTTCGGGATCTCTTTATGAACTTTTGAAAGTGGTAGTTGCGTCAATGAAGGAACAGAAATCGCTCAGATTTCATCAAAAATATCTTAATTTGTGTTCCGAAGATGAACAAAGGTCTTACGGGTGTGGAACGACATGAGGGTGAGTAATTAATGACAGAAATTTCATTTTTGGGTGAACTAACCCTTTAAGTCTTTTAAGTAGGTTTCAAAATAGCTTATAATAATTTCCACCAGGGTCAAAAAAAATCTTATTTGAATTGAACTGAACACACACTGGTCTTTTGTCATAATGTATGGGGTAAGCTGCTACAATGACACACCAGCCAATGCAAAAGGCCACACACAATTGTGTAACTGGACATTTGACTCAAACCCCTCATAGTTACTGAAATAAAGCCCTTGTGACAAACTGACTCCCACCTAAATAGCACAGTTTTCATTCATAAAACTCCAGAACTCTTGAGAAAACATGTCAATCTGCCAATCACGTTACCGGTTAGCAGCAAACTTTTGACAGATGAATCCCCCTGGGATTTGCGTGACAATGTAACCCCAGAAGAACGAGCCGTGTATCATCCCCACTGTCTCAGGGTCCCATGTGAACTGAGCAGCCTGAGAGGAAAAGAAGAAAGTCAAACTCTTCTCACCCGACGTATATTCGACAGCATTCTGTGAAAAAAGCTGAGAATATTTCAAAGTGCACTGCTTGTGTATTAGAAAATGATTACACATCACATAACCTGAAACATCTCTTTTTCTGTTACATTTGCAAAAACAAATGTATGGAGGGAATGTGAGAAAAGAGAGAAATACCATAAGTAATAAAGTAGTGAAATTAATCATTAAAAGTGAAAGATAAAGTAGCCTAATATAATGAAATAAAAAATATTTAATACTAATAATACTAATAATTGATCATAAAATAATAATTATTATTATCATTTTCTAAAAATCTTATTTCTCTGTGCATTTTCTGTAACAGATCCCTGTGGGGGGGTAAATTGCTTTGCTGGGTGAAGCCCTGCACTTTTTGATGAAATACTACAGGGAATTAAGCAAAGCTGATCCCCTCTCACAGTGCAAACTGGGTCGAGATGCGAAATTAACTGGCTAATGATGATAAACTGGGATTTAAGGGGGCTCAATTGATTTGCATATATTTATGTATGCATATATTTAGATATTGACATTATACTTTCTATTCTAAAAGCTAGAAATCTTTCATACAGCATATCAAACTGGCTGTAGGCTATTTGTTGTTGTACCTTAATTTCTTATAAATCTGTGTTGTATTAATCAATGCTGAAAGCATCTTATTGGTATGCTAAATAAAACAACAACAATAAAAAATGCCTAAAATATGCCCAATAATAAACCCCAAAATGCCCAGTATTTCTTCATTCGGATTTTAAATAACTCCCACCACTCTTCATATTAATTTTCTTAAACTCCAGTGGATGCTCTTTATTTGTTAAGTTGAATTCCAGCATTGATACTGACCACTATGACAGGTTTCTTTCCGGAGTAAACCGTGTGGTCATTGACCATGCTGACGATGGCCACACCCAGGTTACAGCGGATGCCGAATGAGATGCAGAAGCCCAGGCCTGACAGGATGGCGATGATGTACCGGCGTGGCAACCCGAAACACGTGCAGTCCACGACGGGAAGCTCCTTCTCCTCCACCAGCTCCGGACGACCTTCTGCTGACAGCTCGATCGTCTCGCCATTCTGCTGACGTTTCTCGAGGAGTCTGGATGTGGATACAGAAAGTATAAGGCCAATATAAATTGTATATAAGTAACAATGTGCAAAGATTTTCTCAATTCATATAAAAACATTATAATACATATTCAAATTAGCTGGCTCTGATTAGTGATAATACTTTTAGAGGGTCAAAAGGTCAAAAATGTTTTTATCCAAAGTAATTTTCAGGCCACATATTACGAGGAGTCTTAGATTAATCTGAGGTTAAGTGTCTTACTCAAGGACACAGTGAGAATAGTTCGTGTCTCCTCACAGGGTTAATCCAGGTCAATATTGGATACCAGTCAGGGGGCCTCATTTATAAAGCGTGCATACGCACGGATTTGATCTTAGAGTGTGCGTACGCTTAAATCCACGGCAACGCTCGTATTTATAAAAACGGTCTTTGACGTGGAAAAGTGCTTAGAGCCACGTCAGGGTCTGAGCAGACATACTCACTTTTCCTTGTCAGATTACTGCAGGTTTTTGGAAATCTAAGCTATTCTTGCAGCTCGCCATTCTAAATTAAAGGATTTGGATGATGACTGTTGATCTTCTATATGTAAATGACATTAATTAGGTATCATTTACAATGTGGAGATCTGAAACCATTCAGCAAGTTCAAGGTCATTCGCGATTTATATATTTTTCGCTAGTTTTCTGTGTGTACGTTCATTCTATGAATCACATGTGCTTACATCTGAGAAATGATCATAAGATCAAATTTAGGATGGTTTCTGTGCAGCATTTTATAAATGAGGCGCCTGATCTCTACCCACTACGGCTCAAGCCAAAAAGTTACTGATAGAAAAAAGGTCAACTACTTTTGAATATTAAAATATTTCATAAGCCAGATCGGAACTGTATGTTTTATTACATTTAAAGTCACCATGAAATCAAAATAAATGATTCCTGCTTTTTAATGGAATATTGCAGAATATTTACTATTAAAAAATTATGTGTGCATATAATTTTTTCAGATTTTGATGAGCCTCTCTTCTCCTCTCTGATGACGTATTTACTGGCACGAGGGCGGGACAACCTGTCACTCACATGAGATCACAGCAATAGTAAACCACAAACATCCAATAAATTCTCAAATGAATAAGTCAAGTCGGAGCCCTGCATTTTTTCTTGTTCGAGAAGCCGTTTCACTCAGATATATAGCTAGGAAACTAAGTCGCATACACTACTAGGGAACCCTCATAGGTCATAAAACTACATCACATACACACCTAAAACCAGGCGGGATGCAGAGGGAAGACACAGAGGGAGAGAGGACATGGAACAAGAATGAGGTGTCTCACTGGATAGCAGTACATGGGAGTCCAGCAGAGACCTAAAGAGAGACCATCTGGGTATGCAACCTGTCTGCAACATTTACAGCCAATATAAACACGCATACATACAAGCACACAAGCAAACACTTTCACAGACATATGCTCTGAAGCTTACAATAAATATATTAATTTAATGTGCAGATAAAATGAATGCAGAGATTATCTATATGCTCACTATTAAATCTGTCCTTCACATAAACACTCAGTGTATTTAATGTAATATTTTTATATATATAAAAAATACTATTACTACTTACTAAAAATGAATCACAGTTTCCAACCCTAATAATAATTAGAAATGTTTCTCGAGTTGCAAATCAGTCAAATCAGCCAAAATCATTTCTGAAGGATCATGTGACACTGAAGACTAGAGCAATGAAGCTGAAAATTCACAGGAATAAATTACATTGTTCTGTTTTATCAGTACATTGAACTATTTTTAGTGTATTTCTTTGTTCAAGTAAATGCAGTCTTCTTAATAAGCATAAATTACTTCTTTCAGAAATGTTTTGCCAATCCCACACTTTTGAATGTAGTATTATATACACTCACCGGCCATTTTATTAGGTACACTTTGCTAATATTTGCTAGTACTGGGTTGGACCTTTTGCCTTCAGAGCTGCCTTCTTCATGGCATAGATTCAACAAGGTGCAGGAAAAATTTCTCAGACATTTTAGTCCATATTGACATGATAGCATCACGCAGATACTGCAGATTTGTCAGTTGCATATCCATGATGCCAATCTCCCATTCCACCACATCCTAAAGTTGCTCTATTGGACTGACATCTGATCAGCGGCGGCCATTTGAGTACGGTGAACTCATTATCATGCTCAAGAAACCAGTTTGAGATGACTTGAGCTTTGTGACATGGTGCATTATCCTGCCGGAAGTAGCCGTCAGAAGATGGGTGCACTTTGGTCATAAAGGGATGGACATGATCAGTAACAATACTCAGGTAGGCGTTTAAACAACGCTCAATTTGTACTAAGAGGCCCACAGTGTGCCAAGAAAATATCCCCCACACTATTACACAATCATCCTGAACTCGTTGATACAAGGCAGGATGGATCCATGCTGTCATGTTGTTTATGCCAAATTCTGACACTACCATCTGAATGTCGCAGTAGAAATTGAGACTCATCAGACCAAGCAACATTTTTCCAGTGTTCTATTGTTCAATATTTAGGTGAGCCCATGTGAATTGTAGCCTGTTTCCTGTTATTAGCTGACAGGAGTGGCACCTGTTGTGATCTTCTGCTGCTGGAGCCCATCTGCTTCAAGGTTCGATGTGTCGTGCGTTCAGAGATGCTCTTCTGCAGAACTCGGTTGTAACGAGTGCTTATTTGAGTTACTGTTGCCTTTCTATCAGCTCAAACCAGTCTGGCCATTCTCCTCTGACCTCTAGCATCAACAAGGCATTTTCGCAGACACAGAAAGGTTCAACAAGGCATTTTCAATGACACGGAACTGCTAATGACTGGATATTTTCTCTTTTTTTTCTCTGTAAACCCTGATGGTTGCATATGAAAATACTCTGAAAATTTCTGAAATACTCAGCCCAGCAATATGCAACTGTGGCAACCAGGGCGGGCGAGAGCCGTGAGAGAACGGCGCGAGAGATAATGAGCTCCACCTGGGAGGCGCGCCGGCCTCGAGTCTCTCACGGAGGAGCTCCGGGAGCATAAAAGGAGGAGCGACGACAGTGAAGGACGAGAGAGGACCAGGCCTGGACTTTATTTTATGTTTTATTATGTTTGTGTGGCCCGCAGACGTCCGCGATGGTCTGCCGGCATTACTTTCGTTTTGTTTATTTTGAATTAAAGATGTTGAACGTTCGCCGGTTCCCGCCTCCTTCTTCCCGTATATACGAACTGTGTTACAGCAACATTCAAAGTTCAAACTTCAGCAGATCATCTTGACCATGTCTACATGCCTAAATGCATTGATTTGCTGCCATGTGATTGAGTTGCTGCCATGTGACTGCCATATGTATATATATTAGGGTGTAACAATATCACAATCGCAATACAAAAATGCAACAATATGTTGCAAAAATGAAAATTACTGTGTGAGAAAAAAATTCAATTTTACAGAGTCTTAGTGTCAGTCCTACATTAATCTACTATATATAATGTTGAATATAATGTATAATAATGCAATAAGGGAATATTTGTGGGTCCTGATAATGCTAAATGTCTTTTGTTACCAGTAAATATAAATGTATTTTCAGCTTCAGAATCATGAATATTTTTATTCTGGTGTCCTGTGCATTGGGTTACCAGCACCAAGTCCAAGCCGATTCATTTCCACTCCCAATGTAATACCAGATTTAGCATTTTAATCAACATTTTTTATTAACCTTTTACCTTATGTCTTGGAGTATTACAATAATATAGTATCGGGATATGTATCGAATTGTGACATGAGGGTATCGTTACACCCCTAATATATATATATATATATATTAAATCCTCACAACAGTTGTATAAAATAGAATAACCTACAGAGAACTATTTCTGAGCTCCACAAATCTCATATACATGTATCACAATATTAATCTCTTTCTCTCGCTCTGTACTCTTTCTCTCTATTTCTCTCATTCTGTCACTGTTCCTACAAAAGCAGATCCCTTATAATCCCCTTAACCTCAAACAACATACAATCAGAAAGTGAAGAGAAATGAGAGGGAGATGACTGCATATGTGTGTTTGCATGTTAGGGAGCTGATTAATTCAGCAGCCATACTGTGTTTTAATGTGAAACTAAAAAGGGTGTCTCATGGAAGATAGCAATGTGTTTCAATTATAACTAAAACCTCTTGCACCCGTGACTCCTAGACATCCCTCCCCTTCAATCTCCCCCTTCCATCTCTTATCCACTGATAATCTGTAGCCCCACCCTCAGATTAGGATTACAGAAATTATAGACTTCCGGAGATAAATATGAGCTAGAAAAAAAAGAGTGACTGAGTGGAATGAGAAAGAGAGATGGAAAAAGAGAAAGAGAGGGGAGGAGCGCGCTTGTCCACAATTTAACGCATACATATTCACTCAGGAAGATGTGTAATTAAGGTTAAAGCTAGTTAAAAACAGATTGCAGCCAACAGCAGCACATATGCTACCTACTAATGAGAATGACTGTTGGCTGTAATTAATATTTATTTTATGGTGTATTTTAGCTCTTTCTCTTTATCTGCATCTTACACCATGTGACCAAAAAAAAAAAAAGGGTTTACAGATCATGCACTTCTGCATCTCATTCCACGGTTCATGACGCACCAGCTGACCTGTATGTGTGTGTGTGTTTAGGCCATCTAATAAAGAGACAGGTGTACCGCAGAAGGGGTGGTACGAGGACTTTGCTACGACAAACACTTTATGTGGGTAAGACACAAATACGCTCACAGAATCCTGTCCAATAGTATGTACTTCTATGTCAGCATATTATAAATATCTTACATGGGTACCAACAGCCAAGTTTTTTCATAACCTCTAATACATACACATTTGCATAATCATTATAACAGCACTATCTCAGCATATGTTTAATAGTTTTTATTGATCTCATATGCATATTATACACTTAACCTCTCCACATAAAATGACTATATCAAGGTCAGCATGCTCTGATTCTCAATCACATTCCCTCTCCCATCAGCCCTGCCGCTTACCTGACATTGATTAGATTTTTTGACCATTAAAAGTATTTTCTATAAAGTGTTTATCATTAAGTAAAACTAAAACTAAAAATTTTTTTTCGTTACTTGAAATAAACGTTAACCGAAAAAAAAAAACTTATTTGATTTCAGCTATAGTTGCCAAGGCTGCATTTCTCATTCAACTTAAAGTACTAAAATAACTAAATAAACTAAAAATAAAAAATAAAAAAAATAAAAATTTATGAAATGTAAATATACATATTTTAAAAATAATAACAAAATTTACAAAAACACAAAAAAGTTCTAAAACTAACTAAAATTTAAATGGAAATAGTTCAATTAAAAGCATTAAAAAAAACTAAATACAACAACTTTCCTGAGGTCTTCTATAATATTAAAGTGTCCTTCAGAATCTTGGTGAAAGTAGTACATCATATAGGTATTTTTCACCTACTGATTTCTTAATATTGGCTGCATATGAATATGCATAATTTCCTATACTATACAGTGGATGTAAAACACTATATGAAAAGAGTAGTATGTATTCATAACAGTAGGCGAAAAGTACCTGGATGACCAACTAATCCGCCTCTAATGGATACTTTACTATCCCACGAGGCCACAGGAGAGGAGTTGTGAATGGAAGACGCAACTGATGCTGGCAGGTCACATAAAAATGACTACATAATGAATGTAGTACATCTACAACCCCAAATCAAGAAAAGCTGGGACATTTTTTAAAACACAATAAAATCAAGAATCTGTGATTAGTTAATTCTCTTGAACCTTTATTTAAAGGGGTCCTTGATTATGATTTCACTTTTTTTAACTTTAGTAATGTTTGAGCATAAACAAAATCTGCAAAGTTACGATGCTAAAAATTCAATGCAAAGGGAAATATTGTTGGCCTCAGTAAAGTGTTGTTTCCATGCTGTCATTTTACACCGAACTGCTTCCCAAATGAGGGTCAATTCAATGTCCAATCAAATGTCCATTTGCATTCTAAAAGTTGTAACTTCTTCTTGAGTCTCTCCATCAGTGTCCGATTTGAACAATGTAAGGCTGAACACCGTTACTGACAATGGTCATTTTTTGGCTGCATGAGATTATCCAGCTTTGTTGTTGTCAAGCAACAGAAGCATGAATTGTTAAGGCTCCGCCCTCTTCTGAAAAGCTCATTTGCATTTAAAAGGACACACACAACACAGCGTGTTTTTGCTCACACCCAAATAGGGGCAAACTTGACAAGCTATAATAAATGATCTGGTTAATAATGGACAACATTTTATTGTTTACTGTTTTTATGATGTCCTATTCTGTACTGTCCCTAAAAACCAATAAAAAAGATTGGGAATAAATGATCTGTGGGGTATTTTGAGCTGAAACTTTACATACACATTCTGGGGACACCAGAGACTTATTGTACATCTTGTAAAATAAGTCCCCTTTAACTGACAAAAGTGTTGCTGCCATCAAAATCTAAATTTGTTTATATTTTCATAATACAATCAAGTTGGTCAGTGAAAACACTGAAAATCTTTTCTTTTTACTTTTGTAAGTTAAGTAAATATTCAAGAGAATTAACAAATCACAGATTGTTGATATTATTGCATTTTACACAATGTCTCAACTTTTATTGATTTGGGGTTGTACATACTATATAAGCTTACATAGAACATACTTTTTTAAAGGCCACAAAGTGCTTATTCAGAAGAACTACCAACTCGGAGAGTATGCGATTTCAGACTAGCCAGTGAGTAATGAATATAAAATGACTTTGTTATATATGATATATATATATTTGTATATATCATATGTAATCATCTTATTGGATTGCCC
>RJVU01053643.1:2514376-2551149 GCA_003731715.1 Anabarilius grahami | reverse complement strand
ACCCTCCCCTGCGTCTATTGAACAGATTGGGTCTCAGTGGGACCGTGTCACCTGGGGAGATACTTCCCCCCTCCTGACACACACACACACGCAAACTTATACACATCCCAGCAGTCTGACCTTCACATGCTTTCAGATAAGCAGCCTAGTGAACATGCAAAATACAAACGACAAACAAGAATAAAAATCTGTGAGTGAAAATCGGTACAGGAGAAATTACCTTAGCACCATTAGCTGAACATGCCATATTTTTAAATGCATGTTTCCTTCTTTCTTTCTTTCTTTCTTTTTCTTTCTTTCTTTCTTTCTTTTTTGTTGTTGTTACGTTTCACCTATATGTTTCTCTTGGAATCAGAAGGTGCCAGAAATCTGAATGAAAACTGAATTTATGGAGTACAAGAGTCTTCAGTTCTTATATGCTTGATTTTTATTAAAACTGATACATTTTTTTCTTAAAACTTAAATATTCATATTTAAAATATGAAAATCCATAATAATATGTTAATTATTTCATTTTAAAACTATAATAATCTAAACTTGTGGCATCACAAATAACATTTCATCGAAATGTATTGAAAGTTAGTGAACTTGGTTACCAAGGAGACTAAAGTGTCAGTAAAGAGCCTGTTTGAGAAGAAAAATGATACGTGATATGTGAAAAAAAAGAAAATCACAATAGATATTACTTGTAAACATAATGTTTAATTATTTTATTTCAAATTAAGCTGTAATTTGTCAAATTATTCACCAAGTGTTAAGATATGATTTGCAGTTTAAGTATCCTCAGTACACAAACTGCAATCTATGAAACTATCCACTGCAAGATAAAGTTGGCCATTTTATTCCCATCACAGAATGTTATCAAACACACTATCTGTGGAAATAACATTAAGTGACAGTATTTTCCAGTGATGCATATATATATATATATATCCACTGTTGGACATTGTAGATAGACAAATAAACTGTGAGAGTGAAAAATGTGCCTTAAGAGAATTTACTTTGTAAAAATTAAAAATTCCACAGGGCTGAAATGGTGAGGAATGTCAGAATGAGAAGAGTTGAGGTGGAGAGATGGAATAGGGATGACAGAGGGAAAACTGCAGGTGTGAAGTGTATTGCTTGCTGGCGTGTGAGGCTGTGAAACAGTAGGAGCAGGAGATGCATTGCTGAGCTTTAAATGATTAATCAGCTGCTGATGCTCTCTCTAAAATATTATCAGGGACACAGAGTCTCACAGCTAAAGAAGAGAGTCAGAAATACAAATCAGCAGTTTACTTTTAACACAAACTTTTGCACAGATCATACCTTTAGTTTCACACTACACTGAAAGACATGGATTATTTTAAGAATAAAGAATATTGTATTCAAAAAGAGGGAAACTACGCACGTGCAGCATCGCGAAAAAATCGGGAGTCGCGTGCTGCCCTTCATTTAATCCCGCGAGCTCGGGCACACTCAGCACAGACGACGGAGCTGACTGGTGTGCGCGAGAGACGAGGAAGTGATGGGAGGGGGTGTTCAGGGATTTGTTGGGCCGACAGCTGTGTGTGGGTGTGTGTATATGTGTGTGTTTCTGACGGGCTATTTCGGAGCTGGATTTAAATGTTTAGTTGCTACCTAAAATCTCATGAAAGAGTATGTTCTTTAACACTAAACTAAAAACAGAACTTTAACGCTAAAACTAATTTCCTCTGTGAGTGTTGACACGACTCTGTTTACATCGCAAATATAGCGTAGGCTATTTATTTTATAGAATATAAAACTATCCAATCCATAGGCTATTTTTAGTAGGCTATTAGTAACAATGATGTTAGTGGTTATCACACATTTTTTCCAAGAATGAGTTCAACTTGTTTGAAAGGGATGTACTTTGACCTTTGGGATAGTCCATCCTCTAAGAATCTGGGCCTAAGACAGATATCGAATTAACAAGATTTAACAAGGTATTTAAAATGCTCCCCCGCCAGCCAAATGTGTTCAACACCAAATCTGCCATGACAAAATACTTCCTGGTCTTAGTTAGGTTTAAAATAGACTAATACATTTCAGTCGTTTAAATAAATTACTTTTTTATCATCCTATAGAATTATATAGCCTATGTTTTTTTTCCCCCTGCACGCATAATATGTGTTTAACACACTTTTGTGTTTTATAGCCAACAATTTTTAAAATTAATAATATTGTTATAAAAGTAGTAAAGTTAATTTATTTATTTATGGAACTTTTGAATCGAATAAGCTTCGTACTAAGTACTCATGACGGATACACACCAAATTTGGTCAACGACTTCCTGTTCTCTGACCGAGGTCTGCTTTATCAACTAGTGCGTGGAATCAGAACTTGTGTGTGTCCCGGGACGCGCGAGCTGTTGTTCAGTGATGCGCGCTACTACCTGACGCTCAGGTGGAATAATGAAGTTCATCTGATATATGAACTCGCTCACGCGCACAGATACTAGAGTGAGAGATAAAGCGACCAACGCCAAGCGTCAAATGTCTGTGGCACCGGGTTAGCCTCGAACTAATCTGGTCCATCTGGACAATCTTCTCAATCGGACAGAGTGGATGCATTACGTGCAAACAGATTACATAAGAACACATTTGACTGAGATTCAGTCACGACAAGGGTTTGCACCTGATATCTTGAAGAAGGATAGGCTGGAACACAATCACATTTTGGCTAGAATGAACTTGATATAATACGTTTCTCAATGTGCTGTCAGATGCAGTCACAGACATAAACTCAACGCATTTTAATTCCAATGTTTCACCTCTGGGCAATATATATTTTTTTTAATTAAAAGAAACCAAGAGGGAAATTTAAAACAAGTAAAGGAAAAGTTATTAAAAGTACAAACGCGCTTTAATGATAGAAAGATACCTCACCTGTGTATTTTTCCCAAAGTTTTTCCTGCCTGAGCCTTAAAGCGGTCCGGACGGATCTCCATCCTCGCGACTTCCGAGTCCGACCGGTGTGCTCCTGGCCCGTGTGCCTGCCTGACTCTCTCTCTCTCTCTCTCTCTCTCTCTTCAGTTATCCCTCTAACATCCTCCAACCCTCTCTCTCTCTCTCTCTCTCTCTCTCTCTCTCTCTGTCCGTGGTCCTGATGAATATATACAGGCTATAATCATTCAAATCAAATCAAACCATCAAAATGACACGCCTCATTTAAAAAATTTTTTTTTTTGCCTTTTGAACTTGTGAACAACACACAATAACATTTACAAAACTAAACATTACATAGCCTAAAATAAGTAAAATAAATAAAAGCATAAAGCTATAGCTATATAGAACTATGCATTTAAAGAAAAAGCTAAGACAATAAAAGCTTTTCATAGCTTATTATTCCTTAATCATGTAACTATTCTAGCTACATGTCACAGTTTGTCACCTGTAAATGAAAGTCGTGCTAGTGCGCAGTTTCTCAGCATGTAAGTGTGTGAGCTGTCTATCGCCACCTTGCGTTTACTAGATGTTTGCAAATTTGAGCAGTAGCCTACTGATAATTTGGCAATTCATTAATGGTAATGGATAGCCTACACTATTTAATCATAAATGTTTTACCAGATAGCTTCAAATAGCCTAACATCAAAATCAACCAGTTTTATTCAAGTCAAATTCTTATTTTCATTAGAACAACATAATGAATCAGCCTTATGGTCTGTATGGTTACACCAACAAACATAATTTTTAGGATATGATTAAGGGTTATATCTGTTAAAAATAGTTCCCTAACTTTGTACAGGTGAGTTTTTAATATATTCCACATGTTAAATATTTCACAAGGGGTCGCTATGGAGTCCAAGGAAAATTTTAGAGCTGTCGAAGTTTATAAACATTGATTTGAGACCAGTTCTCTGTATATAAATAGCATTTACTTAAAACATTATCTTCAATTTTACACATAACATTACTCTGTTATGACATGCTGTCAAACAAAATCAATATTAATGAAAAAAATAATGTGCTCTCACATCTATGACCAAAGAAATTTTTTATTTGGCATAAACTAGATATACAGTGATTCTTCAGCATGGCATAAAATTGCAATGGTAATTACAAACTCTTTGTTTTAACACATATACACACATACTCAGAAAGTATCCACTACACTGTCATACAAAAGAAGTAAATGAACAAAGAGAATATTCACAAAGGAAGTGAACATGCAAACATGCCCTGCTGTATATACACAAAACTAATCATCATCAACAGCATAAAAGCTTTAAAAAATCTTGCATGTTTAGTCTTATGACTAAAACCTCTCTTGTGGATCAGTCTAAAATATAGACTAAAATCTTTCTGGTCAGCCTGAAACAGACCAAAAGCATTCTGAGCTTATCCCCACAAACACACACACACACACACAAACAAAAGGAAAAGAAAAAAAAAATCATCAGAGTATCATGAAATGAAGCTGCCTTCTGTATTTGTGTTCACATAACTGATTTAACCTGAGGCTCCACATAGCATTCATTTGATCTGTTCTACATTGTTCCTCTAATATCACAGTACAATTCAATGTTATTGCATATGAGTGTAAACCCTTTTCTCCCTGTGCAGTCATAGTTTGGCATTGTAGAGTCATAACTTAAATTGCATTGGATTGTGTGTTATGTTTTAAATTGCAGCATGTGTGGCAGTAATTCTGCAAACGTATCGTTCCTTAGTGTTCATGCATGTCTCCTGAAGCAGCACATTGGCTAAAGACACAATGACGCAATCTTTTTAAATAATTCTGTGGTGTTGGACTAGTTTACCTGCTGGGTGGTAAAAACCTGAAAATAAAAACATATATGTAGATATTTTTGGAGCCGATGGGTGATGCTTAGCTATGAATTGCGCTTCCTCTTTGACAAAGCAGCTTTAACCTAATATTTGTGCAATCAGGTTGACAGTCAGGTCATTTGTGACCTGTGGCTTTCCTAAAAAAATATATGGCATTTTACTGTTACTGAAAACTACAAAAATAATTAATTTACTTGATTCATGTTCGATATAACTGTTGACATTTCCCATAACTCTATTAATAATAATAATAATAGTAATAACATACAATTCAATTTTCTTTTGATATTACAACCAGTTACAGGCTAAAACTAACTTTAGGTTAATGGCTAATAGTTTCATACTCAAAGTAACATTTTTAAACTCTAAATAGTATTTTCTTTGCAGAAAATGTTAGTATTCTAGTAATATGGATAATTCTGATATATTTTTTAAACCTTCTAACAGTCTTCCACCATCTATTTTTTTGTATCACTTTATAAGGTTTCATTTGTTCACATTAGTTAACTACATTAGTTAACATGAACTAACAATGAACAATACATCTATAGCATTTATTAATCTTAGTTAATGTTAATTAACACTAGCTAATGCACTGTGAACTAACATGAATATAAACAGTTCACTTTCAAAACTGCATCTTGGATTGACGCTATGGGGTCCCTTCTCAAGGAAGACGTTTTATTAACTAACATTAACAAAGGTTAATAAATGCTCTAAAAACATATTGCTCATTATTAATGTTACCTGAGGCATTAACTAATGTTAACAAATGGGACCTTATTTTACATTTTTACCCTATTTTGCTTGAGTTACTGTAGTAATTCAAAAATATTTTATTCTAGATGACATGAGTATAACTGCTGTCCTTTGGAGAAGCTGTAATCTGACATATAATTAAGTGTGGATACTCATTAAGAGGCACTTTTGGTACAAGCCACATCACTTAGCTCAAGTACACGTAGGGATTCAAGAACAAAGCAATTCAATGATTGGTGCACTCGCAAAAAGTGTCCCTCTTAAATAGGGCCGCTATTGACACATATTTTTCATGAATGTTCATTAGCATAATGAGAATAAATGGAGTCTCTCTCCCTCCACTCCATTAAACAATTCCAATACTGATGAATAAATAGTCTTGTCGTTTTCTGCTCAAACACCTGTTTATCTCCATTTTGTCCCTTACACCCCAGTGTCGTCTTCTTCCTCTCCATCTTCCTGTTGCGGGAGTAGCCTGTAGTGTTCAGCACCCAGTGGAAGGAAGGTGGAACGGGGCCGATTCCTGTCTTCATCCACTAGGGAGTCGTGGTTATTTGGCTCTGGCTCATCAGAATTGCATTTGTAGTATCGCTCTCTTGGAGGCTCAACTTCACCCTCCTCCACTGGTAGGCTCAGGCCCCCTCTGAGGAAGGAGAGCAGGTAGCCAATGGGCACCGGGAGAGATGCTATGATGATTAGCATGGACAGCATGATCAGAGCCCATCCAGGATACTCAAGGCTAGCTTCAGAACCCTGACAGAGAGAAATACTGCTCATCAAACCAGTGTAGATAATCTGTAGCAAATATATTTTTGGGGTCCAGTGGGGTCCAAAACAACATTGGAGCCCACTGACTTTTATTGTACACTACAGTTTAATTTTTCATGTTTTTTTTGTAAAGGAAATTAATACATTTTTAAATTAAAATGTCCAAAAGAGACAGTTTATAATGTTACGAAAGTGACATTTCAAATAAATGCTGTTCTTTTGAACTTTCTAGTCATAAAAGAATCCTGAAAAAAAATATTCAAGAATTGTAACTAAAATATTAAGCACCAAATCATCATATTAGAATGACTTCTGAAAGATCATGTGACACTGAAGACTGAAAATGCTGAAAATTCAGCTTTGTCATAACAGGAAAAAATTACATTTTAAAATATATTCAAATAATATTTCACAATATTACTGTTTCTACTGTATTACTGATTAAATAAATTCAGCCTTGATGACCAAACTTTTCAAAAATTAGTATATTTACCCCCCTAGACATTTTTGAAAATATATAAACAGTTATACTACAGGTTTTTAAAGACAGGAAGGTGAGTAAATTATGAGAAAACTTTTTTTTGTGAACTCTCCCTTTAAAGTTTTCTACAGTCATCATTCCTTTTTTAGACATAAGTTAGTACATAACATTCCAACTTATTTCAGTTTGTATAATACCGTGGTGTGGTTCCAGGCTGTGTAAGTGGGCCGTTTGAAGACCATGCGGAGAAGACTAGCAGCCAGCAGTCCCACCATGCCTAGCAGGCACACATACTTCCACAAATAGCGATAAACCACTGGTGGGCGCCAGTGTAGCATCACCTCCACATCATCCAAGAAACTGCAGAACAGCAAATAAAAAGAGGATAAAATCGGTCCCACAAACGGTACTGACTTCAGCATATAAATCAATGATTTCACATTTAATCTCACCGATCAGCACCGTAAACCCACGCCACGCTGACAGTTTCAAAGATGACCACGACAATCAGCGGCAATGTTGCAGAATAATCGTCAAACATG
Organism: Anabarilius grahami; assembly: GCA_003731715.1. Taxonomy (NCBI): domain Eukaryota; kingdom Metazoa; phylum Chordata; class Actinopteri; order Cypriniformes; family Xenocyprididae; genus Anabarilius; species Anabarilius grahami. The sequence continues at coordinate 2,543,809 of RJVU01053643.1, read as the reverse complement.
GTCACAAAATAGTTGCCACTTCTTTGAGTGAAGAGCAGGCCAACGAAGAAGCCCAGGATACAGCTACACACTGCATGTTTTACAATGATAAAGCCAAATTATGTGACAGCTAAGGCACAATATCCTTTAGAATTAGCATGTCTATTTGAGTGTACCCGTCAGCATGGTCTTGTGGCGCCCCAGCACTCTGAAGTTGTCCATGAGTGGGGTAAGAATCCCCTGCATGGTGCCAAACATGGTGGAGAGACCCAAATTCAGCAGCATGAGAAAAAACAAAGCTGACCAAAATGGACTTGCAGGAAACAACGCCATCGCCTCCGTAAATGCTATAAACGCCAAACCCGTGCCCTCCACTCCCTGAGAGAAAGAGAAACAGCATAGATGGATGGATGGACTCTCACAACCAGATATAATTTCACTATGACAGTGAAATACATTTAACTGAGTAGTAACAGAATATGCTCTGAAGAGCATACACATATGTTAACCCTACCTTGCTCATTTCTCTTTCCAGTTCACAGTCGGTGATGTTCGACCCTAGCAGGCTTCCATAGTGGCTGTACCATTCTCTGTAGTCATGAAGAAACACTGATTTGGGGTCAGACATGTTGAACCATGGCCACCAATGCTGCGATGAACCTGTTGTTGCCATTTCTGCCATCCTGGCCACATTACTGCAAAGTGACATTAATGGAAATACAAATATGAAGAAATGATAAAAATACTAATGTAATATAGAATAATTTATAGTAACATTTAGCTGGATTTATTATATGCAGTTTAGTTTGAGGGGACAAAAATGATGAAGATGAATAAAAGGATGTATTGTTGAAAAGCTTACACAATATACAACAATCATTGCTATGTAAATTACACTATTGTTCTGTCAGATTGTTTTTTTTTAAAGAAATAAATACTTTTTGAAGCTGTTCACATTGTAAATGCTTCTTCCGGGTTCTACAGTTCATTATTAGCCCTTATTGGCCAGCTCCTGCATCTGAGACTGACACAGATGAGAAGAAATTGTTGAATAAAGTGGGTTTTTTTGCGCAAAAAAGTATTCTCGTCGCTTTATAACATTAAGGTTAGTCACATGGACTATTTTAATGATGTCTTTACTACCTTTCTGGGCCTTGTAAGTGGTAATAACATTGCAGTCTATGGAGGGGTCAGAAAGCTCTCGGATTTCATCAAAAATATCTTAATTTGTGTTCCGAAGATGAACGAAAGTCTTACGGGTTTGGAACGACATGTAGGTGAGTAATTAATGACAGAATTTTTATTTTCGGGTGAACTAACCCACAATCATTTCAAGCTAAAAAGAAGGAAAACGAACACAGATTCTTACTTACGTTGCAACACAATCCAGAGCAATGTTCTTGGCTCTGAAACCAAGGACCACAAAGACAACCAGAGAGGCCAACACTGAGGTCATGAAGTTGATGGCAGAGACCATGATGGCGTCCCGGTGGCAGTTGTTATGAATAGGGTTGTAGGATGAATAAGCGATCACAGAGCCGTAACCCAAACCCAGTGCAAAAAACACCTGTGTGGCAGCCTGACGCCACACCTGCACTTCCCCCCAAATCTCCAGCTAATACAAACAGAGAAATACTGTATGATTACGAAATCACATTTAAATATAGCATGATTTTACATGCCTTTGAATTGCACTTTATGGGAGTAGTGTGAGCTCTTGTTGTCACCTTAGGATAAAACATATATTTGATGCCGTCTATGGCCCCGTCCAACATGAGCCCTCTGATGAGAAAACAGATCAGCACAGCGTAAGGGAACACGGAGGAGAAATACATCACCTAGAGAGAAAAAAGGGACAAATCTTTTTTTATTGATTGGTTTTACTGTTGATTCATTTCATTTAAACATTTTGGCAACAAATTTGAATACAGTGTGGGGACAAAATGTCCCTTCAAGAATAGTAAAAGGATACTAAAACACCCTACATTATGAGGAAAATTACTTGACTTGAAACAATTAAAAATATTTATTTTTGAAAATATAGAAATGCAAAAAGGTTTGTATGAGGGTTAGGGGATAGAACATATAATTAACTCAGTTACAAGCAGAAGATGTACCAGAAAAGTCCCTACCATGATTCAAAAACAAAAGTGTGTGTATTTTGAACCTTGGCAGAAGACTTGATGCCCTTGATCATTGCGAGACACACTATAGCCCAGGCGGCAAGGAGGCAACCGGTCATGATGGGGTTAAACTCTCCCGACTGATCTATGGAGTCTGAGATATCCAGAGCCTTCCTGAACCAGAAATATGAGGTAGGAGAGCTCGCTGCACATTCCTTCACTAAGACAGGAAGATGAGATCAACACAGCCGTACATAAACCTTTTGTAGCACAGACACGTAACATACAAAGTGCGTACTTTTTGAGGGATGTGCGTGAGTAACTGACTAGTCGAGTGCTCATTCTGTACTAATCATCTGACACTAGTAAAAACATGATTCAATTAGATTTTTTTCACATTTGAAAAGAAGGTTCATTTTCCTTTGTGCATCTGTCTGACTAAGTCAACACCGAAATGTTCTCTTCCATTAAATCCCTCACATCAAGTTTGAATGCAATAAGTTTTACTGTTGTTTTTAAAGCTTGATGTTTTCATTACATGCATTTTATTCCTTTAATTTTTTTTTTTAACTTACATTACCGTTCAAAATTTTGGGGTCGGAAAGATTTTTTAATGTTTTTAAAAGAAGTCTCTCATTTCCACCAAGGCTACACTTATTTGATCAAATCAAAAACGGTAATATTGTGAAATCTTATCATAATTTAAAATAATTCTTTTCTATTTGAATATATTTTAACTTAATTCCTGTGATGGCAAAACTGAATTTTCAGCATCATTACTCCAGTCTTCAGTGTCACATGATCCTTCTGAAATCATTCTAATATGATGATTTGCTGCTCAAGAAACATTTACTATTATTAACAACGCTGAAAAAAGTTGTCCTGCTTTATTTTTGTGGAAACCATCATCATTTTTTTCAGGATTCTGATGAAAAGAAAGTTCATAAGTATTTATTTGAAACAGAAATGTTTTTTTAAAACAATATAAAAGTCTTTCCTTTTACTTTTCATCAATGAAATGTTCCCTTGGTGAATAAAAGTATTAATTTCTTTAAGAAATTGATTCCAAGTGATTTTGTGTAAGTGAACAACATACCTGTCTGGTTTGAGATCATATCTACAGGACACTGTTCCCATGGCAATGGATACTGGAATGAATTCCCCAAATAGAACAGAGACCAGGCAATGATCACATTATAGTACAGGGCCACGAAGAAACAAACCTGAGGGGAAAAAAATATATATATTATGACCTCTTAAGTCTGTACAGAAGTATGATTAAACACCAAAAAGAGAGAAAGTGTTAATATCTTCACTTATTCCATTACTGAAAGAAAAAAAACAAAAGAAAAAACACCTCTCATATTGTGTAAGATGCCAACGTTACAGAACTCCTGCCATCTGATCTTACTGATGAGCTGATAATGCTATCATACCGGCACACATGTACAAATGCACATAGGAAATCCTCTTATATACTCATACAGGGAGGAAATACTCCTCCCCACATACAAACACAGAATATACGCAAACATGTATGTATGGATTGCAAACATTTTAGAAACACTTCTCACAACAAAATTTTTTAAGGCAGTCTAAAAAATAAAAACTACCGCATCTATTTTGACAATTCTAGACAGCATGACACTCAAAAATGTCTAATTTTAATTTGTCAGTCACAAAAATATTTGTGGCTTTTTTGCCTGCAAGCAAGAAGCAGTTTCTATTGAAACTGATGCTGAAGCTCATAAATCAAGTTAAAAGAATCCCATGCCATGTAACCACCAGATGAAACATGAGACCTTTCAGCTAATTTTAAATATAAACTCACCAATAATATCTCTGAAAAAATTTCAACAAACTATTTTTGTCCATCTTTGTTATACTATGCACCAGAAAAAAATGGTAATAAAAATAATTATGCTGTGAACCAGGTTTACACATTCAATACTTCATGATGTTAAATTATGTTAAAAAATAATTATGCTAAAGCAAATAATAATGTTTCATTGTAAAATAAATATACTAAACTGTCTTCAATGACTCTTTTTTACTATATGANCTTTGTTATACTATGCACCAGAAAAAAATGGTAATAAAAATAATTATGCTGTGAACCAGGTTTACACATTCAATACTTCATGATGTTAAATTATGTTAAAAAATAATTATGCTAAAGCAAATAATGTTTCATTGTAAAATAAATATACTAAACTGTCTTCAATGACTCTTTTTTACTATATGAATTTATTTTAGTTAAATTATAAATTATCTTGAACAGACATATACTTTCTTATCACTAAGCCCACAGTGAAACACACCCTCTCCAGAATATATATATATATATATATATGTAGGCAATAAGGTATGAGAGGCTGTGCTGTATCGTGAATAAGTCACAGCTATAGGGCGTTATTATGGACGACGTGAAGCGAAGTGCCTGCAACCCCTTTAGCGTGACTTATGCACGATACAGCACTAGCCTCGAGTACCTTATTGCTTTTATAAAACGGTTACCACACAATACAAACATTAAAGCCAAAAATATGTATCAATGCAACTTTCATGAATTAAACTTTCACCAAAAGCCTTCCTTCCACCCGAAAAAATGAACAGCAACAGAAGTTACATTATTACGGCATTAGATGACGGCAAAGACTGTCTTTATGAGTGTGTCAGTCAGTAGCAAAGACTTTTACATTGAAAAGTCTGAATTGTTTTGAAAACGGAACAAGACGCAACTGACAAATGCTTTGACTAGCACTGTCAGTCACGGGAAAAACCCTTAAAATGTTAAAAGGACAAGATAATACATCGGACATTTAAACAGATGTTTTATTATGAACATACAGGTGCATCTCAATAAATTAGAATGTCGTGGAAAAGTTTATTTATTTCAGTAATTCAACTCAAATTGTGGAACTTGTCTATTAAATAAATTCAATGCACACAGACTTTAAGTCTTTGGCTCTTTCAATTGTGATGATTTTGGCTCACATTTAACAAAAACCCACCAATTTCACTATCTCAATAAATTAGAATACTTCATAAGACCAATAAAAAAAACAATTTTTTGTGAATTGTTAGCCTTCTGTAAAGTATGTTTATTTACTGCATATGTATTCAATACTTGGTAGGGGCTCTTTTTGTTTTAATTACTGCATCAATTCGGTGTGGCATGGAGGCAATCAGCCTGTGGCACTGCTCAGGTGTAATGGAAGCCCAGGTTTCTTTGATAGCAGGTTTCTTTGATAGCAGCCTTCAGGTCATCTGTATTGTTGGGTCTGGTGTCTCTCATCTTCCTCTTTACAATACCCCATAGATTCTCTACGGGGTTCAGGTCAGGCGAGTTTGATGGCCAATCAAGCACAGTAACACCATGGTCACTGAACCAGCTTTTGGTACCTTTGGCAGTGTGGGCAGGTGCCAAGTCCTGCTGGAAAATGAAATCAGCATCTCCATAAAGCTTGTCAGCAGAAGGAACCATGAAGTGCTCTAAAATTTCCTGGTAGATGGCTGCGTTGACTGTGGATTTCAGAAAACACAGTGGACCAACACCTGCACATGACACGGCAGCCCAAATCACTGACTGTGGAAACTTAACACTGGACTTAAAGCAACATGGTTTCTGTGCCTCTCCACTCTTCCTCCAGACTCTGGGACCTTGATTTCCAAATGAAATGCAAAATGTACTTTCATCTGAAAAGAGGACTTTGGACCACTGAGCAACAGTCTAGTTCTTTTTCTCCTTAGCCCAGGTAAGACGCTTCTGACGTTGTCTTTGGTTCAGAAGTGGCTTGGTACGTGGAATGTGACAGTTGTAGCCCATTTCCTGAAGACGTCTGTGTGCGGTGGCTCTTGATGCACTGACTCCAGCTTCAGTCCACTCCTTTTGAAGCTCTCCTAAGTTCTTCAATCAGCTTCACCTGACAACCTTCTCAAGCCTGCGGTCATTCCTTTCACTTGTACACCTTTTCCTACCACACTTTTTCCTTCCAGTCAACTTACCATGAATATGCTTTGGCACAGCACTCTGCGAACAGCCAGCTCTTTCAGCAATGACCCTCTGTGGCTTACCCTCATTGTAGAGTGTCTTGATGATCGTCTTCTGGACAACTGTCAAGTCAGCAGACTTCTCCATGACTGCTGTTGGGATTACTGACCTAAACCCAGTATTTATACCCTGAGAATGATAATTTAATAGAACTTGAAATTAAATAATAACTAATAATTTGAGGCACTGATTTTTTGATTTTGATGAGCAGCAAGCGGTGAAATGAAAACAAAAAGTCTGGAAACATTTTATTTATTTACTTATTTTGCTTATTAATATTTAAGTTTTACTTTTTGAATTAAATTACAGAAAAAATAACTTTTTCATGATATTCTAATTTATTGAGATGCACCTGTATATGACTGACCTGAAGGAAAATGCTAAATCTGAACGCAGGTAATAAACCCGCTCACTCTATCTCTTTCTCACAACACTCTTCTACATAATAGAGTAAGCTTTAATGAAGAATATCAACAGAGAACAAACAGTTTACATTGCTAAGAGTGGTTGCTAAGGGTGTTGTGTAGTGATACACAGAACCGTTGGGTGAAGCGGTCATAGTCGTGTTTTATCGTGAATAAAACACAGCTATTGACCAATCAGAATCAAGGACAGGAACTAACCCTTTTATAAATGAACCTAAGTCCAATGTTACAATGAAATAGAATAATATAATGCAGAGAGTGTTTATATGTGTTTTACCATGCAGCTGGAGTAGCCAATGCCTGCGAGGCGAGGCGAGATGTGTTTCCAGACCCCGATGCTGCCCTGACGGATGCTCTGCCCAGCGGCTAGCTCCATGAAGAACAGAGGAACCCCGATAATGAGCAACAGCATCACGTACAGTAACATAAAGGCACCTGAAGAAAGAGAGTTCATTCAATATCACAAACACACATACTTACAATAAACAAAAAAGTACCCACCTCCTCCATTTTGGTGGCAGAGGTAGGGAAACCTCCAGACATTGCCCAGGCCAACGCTAAAGCCCACCTGGGCGAGCACATACTGCAGCTTACTGTCCCACGCTGGCCTGTCATCCTCCTGCCCATCAGCACCCGCAGACCTGACTTCATCATCCGCAGAAACCAAAGCCATGTCTGATCGGCTCTCGGCCAGCACACTCCCTTCCTCATTCGTCAAAGGCGGCTTCTCCATCTAGAAAGGGCACAATATTTGTCACTGAATATCGGAGAACATGGACAACTTCCAGTCAGTGTTATTTTAGTTGTAGTAATTATTAATATTTTCCAATTATCTTTTATTTTTATGTATTTCCAGTTTTAACTTTGTAAAATTACTCAAATTTGAGCTAATATGCTTTTGTCATTTTTATGTTTTATTTTTAATATTTCTATTTTTCCATTTATTTTTATTCCAGTTTTTGTACTTCAACTTATTTGAATTCAGTTAACTGTCAAGGCAACATTTCCCATTTTTAAATGTAAGTTAAAGTTAAGTTTATCTAATATTTATATTTTATTTCAGAATAAACAAAAACGATTTTTAGAAGTTTTAGTTATCAATAACAACACTGCTTCCAGTATAGCTCCTTGTTTTTTACCATCATGGGTGAATGATGAATCGATTCATTTTTAACTTTCCTTTCAAGTTCTCAGCAATTATCATGTCAACATAAGATCTAAAATAGTGACATACAATAGAAAAGTACCTGTGTTCAACATGTTTCTGAGTTAACATATGTGCACAGTGTGTGAAGACACTTTCTTGGACAAGTACACCCAATTCGCAGAAAACCACGGGGATCTGCTAAATTTCTTTTTATCTAGCTCTTCGCTGCTTCGCTGTATTTACTTCTCTCGTTTCCCTCAAACTCTCTCCCTCTTCCCTGGAGAGAAGTGAATAGTTTCATTGTGCTCTTTATGTAAGTTGGAGCTTGTCAAGTCAAAAAGTCAAGTCCACCTTGCCATCTCCCTCCTTCCCTCCAGCTATCACTTTTCTTCTCACTTCAAGGTAAACAGATTATGGTGTAGAATGTACAACACTGAGAACAGAAAACCAGAGTGAAGAGAATGTAGAAAGGATAAATAAATAAGTTGTCTTACATTATTACCATGTAAGTTCACATACTTGTTTTATTCAACATCAGGACGTTACACTACACTCTTAAAATGGGGTTTTGCAGCGATGCCATAGAAGAACCATTTTTTGGTTCCCTAAAGAACCATTCAGTGAACAGTTCTAAAAAGAAACATTTCTTCTCAGTGTGAAAAACATTTTAATAATCTAAAGAACTCTTTTCCACTATAAAGAATCTTTTGTCCAATGGAAAGGTTTTCAAGAATGTTAAAGGTTTGACATGGAACCATCGATGCCATTAAAAAAAAACCTTTATTTTTAAGAGTGTAGGTAAAAAAATTTTTTTTAAAACCCTTACTTTTCTGTGCATTTTAAACAAAATGTAAATTATTTATTATTAATGTCTTCTTTTATTAGTATAAAACGAGTTATTACATTTTTTTTGTGTGTGTGTGAAAACTTTCACTCCCTATTTGTCACTGAACTGTACAGTACATCTAAATCTCTTTATCTTAGAAATAATCCAGACATTCACCAGTGGAGATAAAAAGCTCAGCTGAACACAGACAAAAGACAAACATGGAAGTGTGTATTTCAAAAATTGGTCTTGTTAATTTAGCAAGCAATACATGTTTGTCATTATTTTTGTTTTGTTTTTGCACACAAAAAGTATTCTCGTGGCTTCATAACATTAAGGTTGAACCACTGCAGTCACATGGACTATTTTAACAATGTTTTTATTACTTTACTGGACATTGAATGTGGTATTTTCGTTGCTTTCAATGGAGGATGAAAAACCTCTCGGATTTCTTAATTTGAAATATCTTAATTTGTGTTCTGAAGACCGAAGGTCTTACGGATGTGAAACGACATGAGGGTGAGTAATTAATGGCAAAAAATTTATTATTTTTGGGTGAACTAACCCTTTACACTCGCCAAACGCTAAATGGGAGTAAAAATCGGTGTTGGCGAGTATATGATATGGTGTCAGTCGCCAGATGGCCGGTAACATTTTTATGAATTCTACCACAATGTTATGAAAACATGAACGTGAACGAAGCTCTGTACAGTTGACGGGTCAGTGCTGCATTATCATGAAAAGGCCCCGGCAGTTGCTCCTATAGAGACAGCCTTTCCAATGTAAATATTCAAGCACTAAAACATGCGAAAGGGCATGTTATGTGGGAAGGTTAACATCCGAAACATTATTTATTTGATTAGACTACTGTCATAACTGCCTGTTTTTGTTTCATGGCTGGTAAAAAATAGTTTTGGCTGGTAAATTTTCTTAAGTCAACGACCACTGGCAGGTGTTGCAAAAAGTTAGTTTTAGGCCCTTTTTGTGGGTGTTAAAAGGCATCAAAAAGGTTGAAAATCGCTGAACATAAAGTAATGCGTCTGCATACAGTTTCACAGCTAAAGAGGCCATGTGGGTAAATGCAGACATGAAACAGTCGGGTCCAGCAGTATTTGCCCACCGTCTGAGGAAGGGCCCAGCTCGGAGATCTATGTGCTCTCCACTGTGAGAGTGGAAAAGTACAGATGTCCAGAACTCTCTCTAGCAAAGAGAGAGTGAGAGAGTGTGTGAGAGAAGGAGAAAGAGGTGTGTTACTGCGTCAGAGCTGGAGCAGCTAGTCATTCTTAGTTGACTGACAGGCGGTCTTTGTGAGGTGGAAAGTTTTCAAGGTGTCCGATGCCTCTATGATGATCTTGTGACAGGGGAAAAATAAACATGCCTCTTGTCTCTTTCTACTCTGTGTCCTCACATATCTAGGTAGTAGTTTAGAATGGCTAAACTGTCAAATTACACAATAAAGACAGACAAAATGTAAACTGAAAGTAGTGAGAAAGTGAAGAGATTTTCTTTGCCTCTTTGTTATTTCTACAAATGCCTTTTCTACGAGTGCCAGTGACCTTCCCACTCAACCCGTTATTTGATTGGCTGTGCTATTTCTCTTGTCTCAGTTGATTTCACTTATGCCACAGTATGCATGGGAACACATNATCTATCAAACTACTAAACTAAAACTTTTAAACTGAAAACTCTCAAACTTCACACTTTCAAAACTACTTACAAACTTTCTGGACCGGCTTTTTCAAGCCAACTTAAAGTTTGTCCTCAAACTTTTTTATCTAGTTTAATTTAATGTTGAAACATTGCTCTCGCTCTCCACGCGGGTACCCGCACTGTTTATATTCATGTCCCCTTGAAAGAAGCAAAAATGTACTTGTGTTTCTTATCTCTAACTTAACCTAAAACACAACTTTACATATTCTCAAACGGCACAAGTCCAAAGTTATGATAAAACAAAATGTTTGTCTCTTTGCAACAAATGCTCATCTTTATGTTTTTGAAATATAATCGGCCTACATTATGTTTCTCCAAATTGTACAATTTGGAAAGATTTCAGAATTGTGCTGCATTTTGGTCAATGTCCGTTTCTTTTATTGTGCTATATTTTGACTTGATTGTTTGACAAGCTTTATTTGTAAACTAATTTATGCTAAACTAAAACACCCAAGGTATATTTTGGGCTGAAATGTATGCAACATCACCAGCTTGGTGCAAATTTGGCAGCTGACAGTATTTCAGGAACATGCCATTCCAATCAACCAGGAATATATTTCACACCCCAATGAGTGAATCGATGAGTATAAATACATTGGGTATTTACATTCATTGATTCAACTGTAAAGAAACAGTAAAACCTGATTAAACTAGACAAAATTGATCAGATAAACATAAACATTTTGACAGCTAAATGTATTAAAGACAAAAGGCATTGACCTAGATAAAACTTTTATGCCAAAGCAACTGGACACATTTTGCTAGTTTATTGTTGGGTTTTTGGGGATAGAAACTGGTAAACAAGAACCTCCAAAGCAAACAAAAAAACATGTTCACATAAAGTAACTCCTGAAACTCAACTGAAAAGTTTTCGGTTGCAGCTCATGACAAGAAAACTTGCAGCAACAAATTCTTCGACTCTTACCTTGCAGCCCGTTTCAGGGGGAGTTGCCCCGTTGTAGATTTTTTTTTGTTTAAACCGTATCTTAAACTGACAGGCTCTGCGTTATAGATTCGGATAATAATCCAGTCGTTCAGACTCACTGTAATATTTTTATCCCACTCTTGGGGTGGTCGGAAGATCGCCACGTTGGAGGGCTCCGAATGTACAAGTTTGGTAAAAGGCAAATGTAGCGCCAGACCCTGAAGTTAAGCTCTCTGTCATTGGAGATCAACTCGTGAGCTGTTTTAAATACACTGTAACGAAGCCCACCCCCTTCTTGACAGCTCTTTGTGTCACATTACAGAACACGCGGAGCTCCCCTTCTGGGGTCGGCACTCGTCCCTGTAATATCTGGTTTATAAAACATTTTTGAAGTTTATAAAACCGCCTAAACTGTTATTATATCACGTAGGGAGCTTATGTGGGCAGCAAAACGAGAGTTATTTGTGGAAATGCATGACTGCTAAGCTCCACCTCGCGCCCCGCCTCTTGTTTATATTTTGCGAAAGCGCACTGCTCTTCACGTGCGTTGAGAGCTCACTGGTCTTTAGAAAGGCTGTGGAGGAGTAAAGATAGTGCATTTGCTACAATTGTAGAAGAGCAGAGACATCTGGCTCTAGAGGTGACAGTTACATAACATTACTAAATTCTGCCAAGAAATATGAGAGGCCAAATAGAAGACCCATTTCACTTGTTTAACACACGAGGGCGCCATCGCCTTATAGGACCTCTAATAGTCTTACATTTTGATAAGTCGTTTTTATTTGGTGCTGAAGAAATCCCTTTGTCAGAAAATAAGAAGAAACATTGCCAATAAGAAACTTTTTGGACCAGGATTCCTGGAGGAATTGTCTTATTTGATAAGACATAAATATCCTGTAGGACACTTCTGCAGGATTTTAATGGGATCCATTTGGGTTCCTTTTCAGGTCTATATGGGAATTCAACGTGCTATTTTTAAGAATCCTATAGGTACTCTTCTCCACTGTATTTCTTTCACTAAACAGTAAAAAGTTCTTTACTAAAGTACTTTTTGATTGTGTCTTGCAGTTTGATCAAACTATTCTCAACGTAGACATTGTTCAGAGAGTTTCAACTTGTTAACCTGCAGTAACATTAAACAACATGGCTCCTCTAGAGCTGGTGGAGGCAGCAGAACAATTTTAGTCATATTATGAACACAGCATTAGTGTGCCACTTGTAAAGGCACTTATAATGGATTGATGAAACAAAAGACAAATCAACAAATGCATATTGTTCTGTTCTTTTATTGTCATTATTTTCATCATTTAATTTAATCTTAAATCTTAATCTAATCTTTATTCGTTTTTTACATTTTTTATTTTTTTACAAAAGATGTGAAATATGTTAAACAAATGCTGAACAAATCAGTCTAATCCTCACACAATCCTCACACATTTCTGGGAAACGGCCTTCTTAATTACACTCGCTTCAACATTGAATTTATTTGTGGTGTATTCTGTAAGGTAAAGAAATAATGAGAACATAAGTTTACAGACGTATGGTATTGGACATCTCTGTTCACAACAGAACCTCTCTATTGCAAGGCTGTGCCTATAAATCTATTCACTTGAACCCTTGGAAACTCTTGAGGGGTGACAATATCTGAGGAAATGTTTCATAGGGATTTTCTTCAAGTACACATTTCAATATATTTTTATGATTTAACGATTTAAACATGCACAAATTTCAAATTACTACAAACTGAATATCTTATCAATCCTGCCAAAATTTCATTTCTTTAGAAAAATGAATTACGCACTAATGATGTCAGATACTTTTTGTAACATTGCTTTTTCCTTGAAGGCAATGTTACATTTTCCAGTGTAACAGTGTGTTCTTCTTTCAAACACTGAAATCAGGAGGTCTTTTGTGGCTTTCTGTCCAATTTACATGAGCAAACTGTTGTTCTGATGAATGTGTTGGGGCTAATTCTCACCTGAAAACAGTGATCAAAGAATGAAACAATAACAGAATTAAAAGGTGCACTCAGTGATATTTTGTTTGTTATGATGAAACCTATAAGTGTAGATTCAGAATCATAAGAGCGATAGTTAGAGATGCCATTGCAGAAAGCAGTATTCAGAATGATTTTTAGAATCCTACTGGAAATTGCGATTTAAAAAAAACAAAACTATTTTAATTTGTCCTGTAAGATCTTATTATTAAAATCTTACTGGATATTGTAAATTCTTTTACAGTTTTTCTCAATCGATTTCACACATTTCTCCAAACTCAGGTCACTGTTCTCAAAACAGTTAACACAGTAATCTGAACACTTTCTAATTGTCCTAAACAGGTTGTAAATTTTCCTTCATTTCATGCAAATTTTAAATCACATGCATCATTTTCTCAAAACACTGAGCACAAAATTCCCAAATGTTTTCACAGTAGTTCATACATCCAACCAAAACTTTAATATATCAGGCCAAAACAATTGCAGCTCTTTTTATTGGTTCTACAAAAATCACAATCATTCGTGCACCATTTTTCCAAACACAACAAACAAACAAAAACATTATTTGTTAAAATCTCAGTTGTACTTGGAATGTTCTCAATTAGCCCCAAATAAATATGATGGAAGAGGCTTGTGGAGAAGTTGAGGCACAAGGACGGATCCAACATTCCCTGCTTTTTTTCCCACGGTGCATGACTCGTGAAAATAAATGCTGAGATGTTGATTTGAGAAATTCTTTGGCCAGATGTAAATGAGAGGCAAGATCTATAAAGTTCATTGATTCGGTGATTACAGTACATTTATTTATTTATTTATTTACTTACTCATTAATTTTTTGCTAAAACTCATCGTTATACAACTAAACTTGTCATTAAAGAACTTTGAAGAAGTATGACAGCTAAATTTGTTTTCAAATCAACAGAGAACACACTTGTAGTTTTGTTGTTATTAATTGTTTTTGAAAAAATGCATTAATATAATAACTGCAGAGCCTTATTATACAGTGAATATTGAACTGTTTTGCCAACATAAGAGTGTTTAGTTTGCTGTGTTAATTGTTTTGAGAGCAACTACGCTCATTTGGAGAAATGTGTCAAATCGGTTGAGAAAAACTGTAACTTGATTTTTCTTAAAATTGACTTTGCTGACTCTGTCGTCTTCAAACAGGTGTAGATCAGTCATTTGTTCCAACAAATCATATGATTTTGAAGATTTTTTTAATAGAGATTGTGAAAATAATAAACATTTTTGAAAATTTGCTTATTGTGACTCAATTTGCCAGCCATTTATTATTATTAACTTGTTTGCTAAACACACAGAAGTTGTTCACTAATTAAACATCTTATTTTACTTTATTGAAAGCTGCGTGTCTTTGAATCTATTTGAGACTTAAAAAAGAGTGTTTAATTATTTGTTCTCTTAAAATATTCATTAAAAACACATTCATTCACTAAGATACAGTACCTTTGTGAATGAGAGGAAAAAGGAAATACAATATTACCTTAAGTGTCATGTGAAATTTGATTCACAGTTCCTGGTAGGATGAACAGCATTTATGCTCTACTTGGCAAGGCGTATAGACAGAATTCATATCAAAATGAACAATCACTGCAAGTGAGAGGTTATTTAAGTGTGGGAAGTGTATGAAATTCTTCCCAACTAATGATAGTTGTTTCCTGATTATGTTGAACTGAAATAATCAATGGATAGTTTTGCACAATTTACAACAATTGAACAAGCTACATACAGAATTTGAGAAGTATAACAAATATTTCATAACAATGAGAATTTTTTTTTTTTTTTTTTTAAACAAAACAACACCATTACATTAGTAATGCAAACTGTGCAACAAGTACACTGTAGTAAGATATGATCACTCTAATTGTATTTGGTGATGACAGCACACACTGCATAAACTGACAAAGACAGACAAAAGTATATGGCAAATAACTTAAACACTGAGGTAACAGCATTTCTTAACACCTGCAAGTGACACAGGAACAGTGGACACTGAAAAAAATAAAGAAAGAGGGAGGGTGAGAGGAGAATGACAGATCTAGACAAACAAGCCTAGCCTGAACACTCTGAACTGAAGCAGCAACAACGCAGTTCTTCGCCAAAGACAGTTTGTGGCACTGTGAGTATTAACTCATATTTTTCATTTGTCTTTATGTGTGAATACATGTGTTGCTTTTTTAATATTTTCCTGTTTTACAATCTGTTTTGGGCGCATGACAGTTTCTTATAAAACTCTCATAAATATCTATCTGAAATTCTATTGCGTTTATTGCCTCTCAGAGGTATGTCAGAGGAATGTACTTACAGGAATGTATTAACACACTTCCACCCAGGTTTCTTTGCTCTTCATATCCTGAAACTCAGGCGAGAGAGAGAGAGAGAGAGGAAGTTCCAGGTTTCCTTCAAGTTAAACAGATCAACTAGTTATTCTTGTTCTTGCATTTCTCTATTAGGTGTAAACAGAAGATGTGACAGAAGGAGGTGTACACATCTAACACACGGTAAGACTGTCTTAAACCAAACATTTAAATCTTTATAATGCCATCGAAATTGAGACTTTACATTAATAATAGCAATTAGGCAACTGGTCTATTGCTTTTATAGTCGCATGCAGATGCTAGTTGTGATGCACACAGGTAAAGAATCAATGCTTTTCCCTGAAGAATTGAAAATGATTCACTGCAATGTTTAGTGTGCTGTAATCTCATATCTAAGAGCTATATTTTGTGTCTGATTCCTATTCTTTGGCGATACAATGACATGGCAGTGTGAATGCAAACAAATCATTGCATAGATCTCTGCTAATAATAGCAGCTGTGTTATAAATCCTGGGCATTGATGCTGCCACTCCTCCTAAACAACAGAAGAGTGTTCAGTCAATGCAGTGATTTTGACATGGTGATTGTGTTGGACTTTTAATGGAGATCTTGAAGATTTCTTTTTGCAATTTTCAGGAATACAGTGGGGGGTTAAAAATCCGAGACCACATTGAAAATCAGGGATTTAAAATATAATCTAAACCTTGAATGTTTATAAGTTTGAAATGTTTTAAAAAAGAATTATGAGAACAAGTGTTTTACATTCTGCACTATTTCTAGGTCACTAATCACATTTGTAACATTGATCATGTGAACTCTTTTGTACAGACAGATGTTCTTGCTTCCATTGAAGCACAAGATGCTCAGTAGATCATTTCAAATCATGCTGGAGAACATGATAATTCATTTTTGCACAAACTTATGAAGACTCAAATTGTTGAATGGTCTAGTAGCTATATAATTTAATTGTATTTCTTTCCAATCATCCATACATTTTTAAACTGCCTGTAGGGCTGCTGAAGGAAACAGAAAAACACACAAGACAAAAACATTTTTAAAGGGTTAGTTCACCCAAAAATGAAAATTCTGTCATTTATTACTCACCCTCATGTCGTTCTACACCCATAAGACCTTCGTTCATCTTTGAAACACAAATTAAGATATTTTTGATTAAATCCGATGGCTCAGTGAGGCCTGCATCGCCAGCAATAACACTCCCTTTTTCACTGCCCAGAAAGCTACTAAAAACATATTTAAAACAGTTCATGTGACTAAAGCGACGAGAATACTTTTTGTGCGGCAAAAAAAACAAAATAGTGACTTTATTCCACAATATCTAGTGATGGGCGATTTCAAAACACTGCTTCATGAAGCTTCAAAGCTTTATGAATCTTTTGTTTCGAATCAGTGGTTCAGAGTGCCAAAATCCCATGATTTCAGTAAACGAGGCTTCGTTACGTCGTAAGTGTTTTGAAACTTCAATAGATCACGTGACTTTGGCAGTTTGATACGTGCTCTGAACCACTGATTCGAAACGGATGATTCGTTAAGCTTCAAAGCTTCATGAAGCCCCCTTCACTAGATATTGTGGAATAAAGTTTTTTTTGGCACACAAAAAGTATTCTCGTCGCTATATAATATTAAAGTTGAACGACTGTAGTCACATGAACTGTTTTAAATATGTTTTTAGTAGCTTTCTGGGCATTGAAAAAGGGAGTGTTATTGCTGACAATGGAGGTCTCACTGAGCCATCGGATTTCATCAAAAATATCTTAATTTGTGTTCTGAAGATGAACGAAGGTCTTACGGGTGTGGAACGACATGAGGGTGAGTCATTAATGACATTATTTTTATTTCTGGGTGAACTAACCCTTTAAGAGAGGTCTCAGATATTTGAATCCAGCTGTAAAAGTTATAATGGACTTTTTGGAAATCATTCCTTGAAAACTGAGACATATTTATTTATATTTTTAATTAATATTTTTATCATTTTTTGTGTTTCCTCAGGAAAAGAAAATATTTTAATTTTACTACATTATTTATAGGACGTTACATGAAATTTCATCCTGAGAAGAAATGTCCAGTTACTCTGTAACAGCCTACGACCAAGAAGCTGACAAAGATCTGACAAACTTTTTAATGGCTTTGTGCTAATCAGAGGCCACAGATGTGACTGAAGGAGAAGCTAATGTGGAGTAATGTTTTGGTTATGTGTGGAATGTCAACCCTCTTGATCCCAGAGTCTTAAACAACGAATGAGTGAAACTCTCAAGTAATCTTGCCAAGACCAGGTTTACAAAAAAGCCATTCATTCTGTTTGGCAAAAAAAAATCTGAACAGGCGTGTCTTAATTATAGGGAGTTGTGGTAGTCCAAGTCCTAAGGATTAGTTTATTAAACCATATAAAGAGTTTCTTCCAAGCTTCTTGGCACTTCTTTTCACTTTTTGTCTACCTGTCAGGTCAAATGAATGAAATTCTGTCTTCAGCGTCTAATGTTCTCTTTCCAATAGTCCATTACATAATAATCCTCTTTGATAATTGTTCTGTGGTAGCCTATAGCTGTTTAACTAAAAGGTTGAAAGTGTTGTCCCTCATAAAGTGGTGACCGAGGAACCGGAGATATTGATGAAAAAAATCAGACATTATTTGTTCTCATTTAAAAAGAAACATATCCGTCCACTTTGTCCATGTTTTTGCTGTAATTATGATTCATTAGTTTACAGTCGAACCAAATCAGCTCTGACTTTGTGTGTGATCAGGTGAATAGGCAAAGCTGTACTTTCTAAATAACATTTGTTGTTTTTTGTCTTTTTCTTTTATTTTTCCCTTTAATTCTTTCTCTCTCAAAGATGGCTGCTCCCCAAATTATTCCCAGGAGAATGTCAAAGTCGATCAAAGTACCTCCAAATGATACAGCTGCTTACCCCGGTCCTGCAGGTATATATGCATTTATATCTGTATTTCTGTTTGATTCAATATATACAGCAATATATATTTTTGACAATATATGCACATTTTATATATATTTCATTGCTCTTAGTAAATGGAGGAGTGAAAACAGATACACATCTGATCCACGCACAGAGAGAAGTTGTAAGTGTGAATGTTACATTTAACATTGCCTGTTTGACTGAATGCAGACTGCAAAAATCCATCAGTACTTTACTTTTGTATAGCAGAGACTGTGCTATTGTCACACTTTTTACTGAGTATCTTTAAGGTTATTTATTTATTCATTCATTCATTAATTTATTTAATAAACTCACACCTTTTTGCAATCATTTTCACCATTATTACCCAGAAAAAAGTACAGTTCATTGAACGCACATTGACTTCTGTAACAAACCCCGCTATTTTGGTAGATGGGGTAAGCTGTCACCATACACACTGCCATTAAACATCCTATTATAGCTCTTTTTAGCAAAACAACAAATATAAAAAGATAAGACAATTCATGAAATATGTAAAAGATAACATACAAAAATATGAAACTGTTTTGAACAGCAAAATTGTGGTTAATAAACTTTATGAATTACAAACTGTAAAACACATGCCAACTTACCTCAATAACCTCAAATTGTGATGTTGCCCCAACCTAAAAAATATGTTACTGGGACTTTAGTTTTAGAGGAAAGAGTAATGAAAGAGCTTAAAAAAACAACATGGAAAGCCACTGCATTTGTGTAAGTTGATTTATCGCTTAAAATTTTACAGCTTGCTCCTTTTTTATATATATATCTCCCTCTGTTAGGAGTTGGTGAATCACTGTTTTGCTGATGTGGAGCATTTCATGGCCCGTCTGCAGGTGACAGCAGAAACTCTAGAGCAACAGAGCATGAAAAAGAGTCGCAAAAAGAGCAGCAAGAAGAATAAAAAACAGGATGGTGAGAGAGATGACCTCCATACTTCACAAGCCTATCCAAGACCTTCAGAAACATCATAAATCATAAATATTAAACATCTATGTTTGCAGATGGCCTTCTCACACAAACGGCGACACCACCATCAGAACTGGAGTTTGTGGATATATTTCAGAAGATTAAATATTCTTTCTGTCTATTGGTAAGATGACAAAATGATAAATCTTTCTAAATCCTGCCTTTTATCTATCAAAAAAAAGGATGTGCCTAATTTATTTATTAGTTTTTTTGTTTTGGTTTGTTTTGTTTTTTTGCAAATTTCTTTTTATTTTGAGGTTGTTCGGCTAGGTGCAGAAATCACAGCTTTAAGAACTTCATAAAGCTATGTCTGTATGTTTGTTGTAGGACCGCCTAAAGATGAAAATCTCAGAGCCATCCTCAGAAGAACTCTTGCACCACGTCTTCATCCCTTTGCACTTGGTAAGAGAATTACACACAGCAGACATACAGAGAAACACACCCAAACAATACAATCAAACTACAACAAAAGGATTTGTAATGGCCATATTAGGTTTGTTGTTGTATGTTCACCAGATGGTGAAGACCACAGGTGGTCCTAAGTTGGCAGCAACAGTCTCCAGCCCCGCTCTGACCAGTGGAGCGATCTCTTTGCTACAGCAGAATCTAAACAAGCAAGAGAAACAACTGTGGACGTCACTCGGGCCAAACTGGACCCTGCCATTGTCAGTAACAAAGCTGTAGAATTTAAATTTGAATGGAAATAATACTGCTATTATACTTTGAGTTTAAACCTCACTTCAATGGATAGTTCACCCAAAAATGCACATTATGTCATTATTTACTCATCTTCATGTTAGTCAAAACCTGAATGACTTTCTTTCTTCTGTGGAACATAAAATAAGTGCTAGATGCTCTTTTCTATGATATTACATACAATGAATGTGGACGGTGGTGTTTAAACTTCATAAAAGGAACAAAAGCACATCTTAAAGGGTTAGTTCACCCAAAAATGAAATTTCTGTCATTAAATACTCACCCTTATGTCGTTCCACACCCTTAAGACCTTTGTTTATCTTCAGAACACAAATTAAGATATTTTTGATTAAATCCGATGACTCAGTGAGGCCTCTATTGCCAGCAATAACACTCCCTTTTTCAATGCCCAGAAAGCTACTAAAAACATATTTAAAACAGTTCATGTGACTACAGTGGTTCAACCTTAATGTTATAAAGCGACGAGAATACTTTTTGAGCACCATAAATAACAAAATAGTGACTGTATTCAACAATATATAGTGATGGGTGATTTCAAAACACTGCTTCATGGAGCTTCAAAGCTTTACAAATAATTTATTTCCAATCAGTGGTTCAGAGCGTGTATCAAACTGCCAAAGTCATGTGATCTATTGAAGTTTCAAAACACTTATGATGTAACGAAGAGCCTCATTTACTGAAATCATTGGATTTTGCTGCTCTGAACTACTGATTCGAAACAAAACATTTTTAATGCTTCGAAGCTTCATGAAGCAGTGTTTTGAAATCGCCCATCACTAGATATTGTTGAATAAAGTCGCTATTTTGTTTTTTTGGCGCACAAAACGTATTCTCTTTACTTCATAACATTAAGGTTGAACTACTGTAGTCACATGAAGTGTGACGTCTACATCATACATTTAGAAGCTTTCTGGGCATTGAAAAAGGAAATGAACTTGCTGGCAATGCAGGCCTCACCTGAGCCATCAGATTTATATCAAAAATATCTTAATTTGTGTTCTGAAGATGAACGAAGGTCTTACGGGTGTGGAACGACATGAGGGTGAGTAATTAATGACAGAATTTTCATTTTTGGGTGAACTAAACCTTTAAAAGGGTAAATTCTCCCTTAGTTAAAATCGGTTGATCAACTCCAATGTGTTTTTGTCAGCTCTCAACTCAGTGAGACTGTGCCTCCATACAAACCTGTCTTTCTGGATGGTTGGCAGCCTATGGTCATAGACGCATATGGACAACCAATCGAGGACCCCATAGAGTCCCAGCACAAACATGAAGCTCTTATACAGACTCAGCAGGTATGAGACCTCACACTCCCTGATATAAGCACAACCACAATACAAACCACATTAATCTCCTCCCTTTCACTTTCCACAGGTACTTGATCAGGCACGTCTAACTGTACACCATGAAGATGATGGGTTAGTATGGACCAGTCAGCTGTGTGTGTGCAGTGTTTTTGTGATGGCACTTTGTCTTATTGTGTGTGTGATTATGGTGCAGGATGGAAGACTCTCTGCCTCCTCATGAAGAAAGGATGTATCGCTGCAGTTATGACTTCGTGGCACGAAACAGTAGTGAGCTTTCAGTCTTACAGGGAGAAACTCTAGAGGTACCTTGCATAGACATACACACCAGCAATTCCTCCTCCAATTTCCATTTCCATTTATATTTTTTTGGCAATTTATTTTCATATATAGCCTATATACATATATATACACTACTAGCATTTTTAAATATGGAAAAAGTTCTGAGTTCTGAGTTTGGTCAATTATTTCCATAATTGCTGACCAAAATTATTATTATTATTTAAAAAGAGAGAGAGAAAGAGTGTTCTCAGCACACATTTCACAGTATTGATGATCTGTAAAGTGATGCTTCCTCTTGAAAATCACCACTGACACATGCTCCCAGTTCACTCCATTTCCCCTCATTTTCAATCACTTTGTCTCTCTTATCCTCTCTGCCTCAGGTGTTAGAGTCATCAAAGCGATGGTGGAAGTGTAAGAATGATTACGGTCAGATTGGTTTTGTTCCACACAATATCCTCGAGCCAATCAATCACGCAGAAGTTGACTCTTCCAACGTAGTAATGCGCAACCAGTCCATGGTAAAGGAGCAACCAGCAACATATAACATAACACACTCACATCCTCACAAACTAATTTCTACCATATTTTTATAGAAAGCTCCTATCTCTCCCCCGAGAGCAATCTCTTTTTATGCTGCACCCAATTCCTCTGGCGGAAAAGCAGTCCGCCCTGATCCACGCCCACACAGTATGCCACCAGTTGGAGATGACGGAGAGAAAGGTGATGTTTCTTACTACAGTACTTGCAAATTAGTCACTTCTAACCAGTCACAGTCTAATGAATGTCTTTTTCTCAAAGTATGATTACAAGGACAGTAGCCTACTTCTGGGGAAACAGTTAAGAGCTTTGAGGTTATAGAGGATGGTCAAGTCATTATTTCAGTATTGTATACAAGAAAATGAACAAACCTGCTTTGTGTCATTCAGAAAAATATGAACCTTTGACTTATTTTTCTCCAGTATTAGTACTACACAACTCTCAATACTTGATTCTGATTGGTCAATCGTGACATTCTGCAGTCAAATATGTTGTAGGTCTATATGAATAATGAATAACTGTTTTATCATTTGTTTTGGCAACAGTCTTCTAACACTGTCATAGTTTCATGTAGCATTCTGGGGTTTCATTTTCCCTCACATAATTAAATAATACTTTAATTCAATTCGATGTTTATTATATTAATTATATATTATTAAACATTTATTTTGTTGTTTAATAAGCTGGATTATGTAGAGTCATCTGATCAGTATCACAAAATTAACCCCCTTCAGAATGATGCTGTTATTTTAGTATTAATTATTTATATACTATTATATTTTTTTGTAATATTTTAAATTATCTTTTATTTTTTAATTATCGGTTAATACATTTTAGTTTCATTATTTTTATATTTAATTTTGCTATGTGCTTTTGTCATTTTTAATAGTTTTTGTTTTTTAATATTTTATATCTTGACTTTAATTCATTTTTGTTTTAGTTTGAGTCATTTTAGTACTTCAACATAAACTTATTTTAGCTAGTCTAATACATGGTTTATTTCAGCTTTATCTAAATTAATTTATCATTAATAGCTTTGGTTTTAGTTAACAATAGCAACACACTGAATGATACAAGATTTCTTCTGATGACAGTCTCTGGGATTTTTATAATTGACCGGCTGACTTTACATTTGCCCTTACATTATATTAATCTGAGAATATCATAAATGTCCAAATATCACAAATGTACATTTCATTTTATTTCTTACTGTAATATTTATGTGTTAACAGTAATACTGATGAATGATGAGCTCTTGCAGCGACTGGCCAATGGTAGAGCAGCATCAATACGCCCAGTGGTAATTAATAAAGCGAATGACACAACGGCACCGCTGGACTATCACTCTCCCTCAGCTGAGGTTCAGGAATGGCTCAGGGCCAAAGGCTTCAACGAATAGTGAGTGAAATACACATCTATACATGATGATCTGGAGCTGAACTGATCTAAGACCTCTGAAATTTGCTCATGTTGTGATCTCTATCTCTGTCTCAGCACTATAAACAGTCTGGGTGTCCTGACAGGAGCTCAGCTCTTCTCTCTGAATAAGGAGGAGCTGCGTTCCGTTTGTCCAGAAGAGGGCATCAGAGTCTACAGCCAGATCATGGTGCAGAAAGCACTGCTGGAGGTATGTATACATTACTTACTCCCAGAGGCATTCTCACAGAATACCTCAAATGTTTTTCCTTTGGCAGTTTCAGAATAACTTTCCCTCCCTCTTGCAACAACTTCTATTTTCTGATGGTGTAGTCAGGACGGGACAGCCTGTCACTCGCATGAGATCACAGCAATCGCAAATCACAACCATCCAATTATTTCCAGATGGACACATATTAAAACCTACCTACACTCCTGGGCAAAATAAAATTCCCACAAATGAAAAGTTGTTATCTAAAGAGGAATGATCAGATATTTTTTTTCAACAAGACAATGCTCCTGCCCAAACTGCAAAGACAACCAAGAAGTGGCTTGAGAACAAGTACATCAGGCTCATGTTTTGGCCTGGTCAGAGTCCGGATTTGGTCTCACATTAAACTCAAATG
Organism: Anabarilius grahami; assembly: GCA_003731715.1. Taxonomy (NCBI): domain Eukaryota; kingdom Metazoa; phylum Chordata; class Actinopteri; order Cypriniformes; family Xenocyprididae; genus Anabarilius; species Anabarilius grahami. Next base: position 2,519,464 of record RJVU01053643.1, on the reverse strand, counting down.
AACTTGGAGACATTTTTCAACTACTCATGAAGTGTTTGAAGCCATCAACATTGAGTGGAACAACACTCTTCCTGTAAAAAGCTTCCTGTTAAGTTGGGGAAGGTTATTCCGCGCTAACTTACTTTATCAACAGTTTTTGTGCAATTGTTGCTAATTTCCTGACCAGTGATTTGTGATTAAAATGGTTAAGACCATTAAAAGACCACTAAGTATTTTTGGCTTGGCCCATTTTTTTGCCCAGGAGTGTACATTTTTTCTTGTTCGAGAAGCTGTTTCACTTGGATATACGTAACAATAGAGAGGAAAAGACTGTCACAGCTTTCATTTCATTGTTGTTTTTATGTAACTGATAATATATATATTTTCATCATTACCAACTTTAAACAAAGAAACATTAAACAAAGTAAATAAATATTTAATTTAAATTAAATATTTAACTAGATAATTTATGCAAAAGCAAAATCTAGTGAAATAGCATTTTCACCAACAGTATAAAAGTTGAATGAATAGTCTTTGCTGTAAAGTCATTTAAAGTAATTTCAGACTTGATTTCTCTCAGTGGGTGACTGGAAATAAACAGAACAAACCAAAAAAAAGAGGGAAATTATACTAATTGAAAGATGATTATCTTCATGATTATCTGTATCGCTCTTTTTCAGGATGTGCGGAAGGCCACTGAGTTGGAGGCCATAATGAAGAAACAGAAGATGAAAGTTGATCTGAAAGCAGAGGGTGGAGAATTTTAATGGATATTACGTTCACTCACACATACAGACAAGCATTCATGCTAATGCTTTAACAGACAGGTGTGGCATGAATCAAGATCTTTTTAACCATAATGATCTCTGTTGATTTTATGTCGTTGATAATAAATATATTTCATCATTACCACTTAACTCAACATATATAAATTCAACCCTGTATATTCCTTTATGTATTGTATTTTAATGATAAATAAAATTATTGGAAAATTGAAAATATTCATATTTTATTGATCGTATTCATTTTTGCCAACAATGTGCAGTATACAACCAGAGCACACTGTATCCCAGAATACAATGTACTCATATTGACTAGAATGAATTGAAAACAATTCGGGGTATTTTCCTCAAAATAAAACTTTTAATTTGAAAACGATAGCTGGATGTCACTCACTGAATTAAATATAAAATGTAGTGAGGTCATGTGCACATGTAGCAGCATTCTACACAGTAGGCTAAAAAAAATTAAAGTTTAAAAACAAAAACCTGCCCCAAATCTGGTTTGAACCCCCCTATGAAGTCCAAGCAAAAAAAAAAAAAAGGACACATATAAGTATACATTTATTGTATACTTTTATACTATTATTTTTTTACATAAAAGTATGTTTCTTTAACTTTTCAGTATCGACAAAATTTAGGATTACAGTTTTTACAATCTGCAGAAATGGTCAGTGAATGTAGTGTAAATGAATGTTTCTGGTGAACGAAGTCAAAAGAATCGAATCACTGGGATGATTCACCATTGAAGAAAGCGCAAGCTAGGTCGCGACACTATAAACAACCACGCCATAGTATGGTGGTTTGTTTGACCTGCTAATGTAAGTTCTGTGGATCAAAACGTTTCTAGAAGAGATGAACTCTCCACCAAATGTTTATATTGCGTTTACATCAGTGAATCACTCGGATATCGTTACTTAGACTCCACAAATTATCAGTGAAGTGACTGAAAGGCCTTTTGCTCGTTGGGAAGGAAGATAAAACACATGAAAGACATATTTTACATATAAATTTAAAAAACCACCGTCGTCACTTTAAATTATTATTTTGTTGTTGTAATTGTTCTAATCTAAAAAAAAAAAAAAAGTACTTTGTCGACACCTGCAAAACACGATGTTTTCTGCACGCGAGAATCGGTGTCATCGCTTTCAGGCCAACATCTTTAATAAAAGTAAGTGTCAAAACTGCTTTAAAACAGTGGATTCGCACAAACTCAGCGAAGCAGATCTGAATCAGGTGAGGATATACTTTCTTAACTTTTTAAAATGCTGGAGAAATGAAACTATCCTTTTTATTTAATTTATTTAAAGAATAGAGTCAATATCTCTCTCTGTCCCAGATTAAACCTGTTCAGGTGGGGTGGCTCCTCTTGGCCCCAGAGGACACTGACTTCAGCAGTTCTGGGCACAGGAGACGGGTGAAGAAACTGGCAGTTCTAGAGATTATTTCCATCAGATACAGGTCTTTTATATGTCACCATGTTGTAAGTGTAGCCTTGATCTTTCTTTGGCATCTCTGTTATAGAAATGGCAGAGGAGATATTTTGTGCTTTACGAGCATGGGCTTCTACGCTACTCTCTGGATGAGATGGTGAGGTTTAACCTGTTCTTCATGCAGAGTTTCCAAACTTTTTATCTTATGTATCCCACTATCTCAAGCTTACAAAAACCCCATCACTGATACCAGACCAGAAATTTTCATTTTTGACATTTTGATGTTATAATGTAATTTTGCATTATCTTTAATTAAAGTGCTGCGGTGATTATGTAAAACATGGAAGTTAGCATCACCCTGGTTTCCTCTATGAAAACCCAATAGGCTTTTTCTGCTGGCTTTTGGATTATTGCAGAAAACAGGTTCTGTGCCCAACAAAAGTTTGTAATTCTTACATCTTCGCAAATTAACAACTAAATGCAATCACCCGAAGTAAAAAGCTATTTATCACATTAGTATAAATAAAAGCTCAACATGTATGAAAATCACCTCCAAGCAAATACGCAATCCTAACAAGATAAGACTTGCAGGTAACAAACAAAAATAAATAAATAATAAATTAACGGAGTGTCTATTTACACTAAGTGAAAATAGCCTGCCTTGTTGGCAGAGGCTATTTACACTTACTCTGCCCACCAATGTCCGGTTGGATCAGACAAAAGTACAAAAAATGCCCGAGGCCTGTCAGCAGCGGTGGCGTAGGGAGTAAGGTGTGGTGTAGATACTTTTGACGTGATCGATCCAAGTTCGAATCTGCCTTTTGCCAAACTCATTCTTCTCCCTTTTCGCATTGCATATCAGATTGAAAAGGCATTTTTCCCAATAAATCTGAAGTAAATATGAATATACCATGAATAAAAAGAGAAATAGCTTCTAATTGCTATTTACACGTAGTATAAATTATCCATCTATTTGCACTGTGAAAACAGCCAGCAACAAAAATTAAAGTTAGCATGAAACTGAAGAAGCGATAGTCTTTTCTTCCCTAATGTGACCTTGATCAAAGTGTAAAGGTTTCTCAAACAAGAAAAAAATGTAGGGCGGGACTTTTTCCATCGGGATTTGATTGGATGGTTATGGTTTGCTATTGGTTGATCTCATGTGAGTGACAGGTTGTCCCGCCCTAACGCCAGTTAATGCATAATCAGAGATGTAGCTGCAAGAGGGAGGAGAAGTTATGTTGATTAAATATTATTAGGACACATGCATATTTTAAAAAAAAAAAGATAAAACAGATTTTTGTATATAATTTATAATAAATACAGCATTAGTCCATAAAAAGCAAGAGTTGTCTATCATGATTTCATGGTGATTTTAAAATCTTTCCTGTGCAATGTTTTTATCTAGCCTGGTACATTGCCTCAAGGAAGTGTGAATATGATCCAGTGTTGTGAGATTCTTGACGCTTCATCTCAAACTGGCTTCCAGAACTGTCTGAGGTTGTGCTTCATTGACAGAGACTACTACATCCGAACAGAGAACACAGACAGCTTCAGCATCAGTAGGTAATACACTCACTGACCTGCGGTGTGAACTTACCCACATGTACTGTAACAGCTACTTTGTCATTAGTTAATTTTTATCCCATTTGATATATGCAGCCATATACATTTATGGTATGCAATCATATGTTGTGATGTGATGGAACAAAAGAGGCTAAGTCAAGCTGTTAAGTGTCTTGTTATTTTGTGACAAGTGCCACGATCTCGGCTCTGTTCAGTAGTTTAATTGAAATCATCTCTCCCTTTCTGTCTCATCCCTCTGTTTCTTCTTAAGTGTTATAAATCAGTAAATCTCAGCCAGGCTTATCTAATCCCTTAAGAGTATAATAGAAGGTGTCAAGGAGTCTTGGATTAGTGTGTGCGTGTGTTTCTGTGTTGAGAACGCCAGCTTTAGAACTGTTTCTTTTGGAACTGTTCAGGCTTGTGGTTTTATCGCTCATAATTCTCTGCTTCTTTGCAAGTTTATAGTCTAGAAGAGCGATGTCCAAAAAGCAGAAGTAAGAGATCTCTGAATGCTTGTTTGAGTTTGCATATATGTGTGATTTCCAGCCTGGGTCCTTTTTCGGGGTCTGTCCTGTATATGAATTTGACTTGTATTTGGTTTTATTTAGGTGGCAGGAAAATCTGATTGTTTACCCCAAAGCTGCCAAATCAAATCAGAGGAAGAAGGGGAAGGATCCAGCCCACCCACCGCAGGTGAGTCTTGTTCATATTTAATAGAAATATGTTATGTGACAACCAATGCCTGTATCCTATCTAATATCTTTTCAAAGTACCATCTGGTTATTTGCTTTGGTAAAATATGAAACATTCAATGTAGTATTCCTAAGTGTATTTTTAAGTTTTTTTTTTCACAGTAAAAATGTTTTTTTTTTTTTTAGATGCAACAGATTTGTCAAATTTCCAATTTGGTTATTATTTTTTTGTTTTCTATATCTTGTCGTCATTTGAGGTCTACAAGATGTAGCTGCACTAAATATGTAGCAGGATTTAGTACTGTTTATCAGCATTTTTATAAATATTCAGAAAGGAATTACAAACCAACCTATTTTTAAACTAGAGGTGGATTAGATATCTAGATATGTTCATCATAATATCTGAAATCACACTTAAAGAGTCATATTAAGTAATCGTAAATGACATTATTCTATAAAAATAGACTTTTTAAATATTTTTAAACAGATCAAGAGATAATACAGATTCCATGTTCTAAATACCATGAAGCTCATTCCATGCATACGTAGCATGATTTTAAAAGGCAGATCTGCCAAGCTCTGTGCTGGAAATTGGTATCTTGAGTAAAAGTTTTTCTGTTGGTCTGGTCTTAATAATAT
>RJVU01053643.1:2484830-2514250 GCA_003731715.1 Anabarilius grahami | reverse complement strand
CCACTCTGTCATTTCATAAACATTACAAGTATGTACAGACACTTCCACCATTATTTGTAACACCAGATTAGTACAATAAGTGCAAAAAGGCTTTTCAAGTGCTCCTGGAACAGGTTTATTTTTAGATGTTCACAGTAATGTTGATAGAAAAATACTGTTTTGGAGTACTGCTCCTTTAAATGCCCTCCTCCACCTCTGTTCTTTCTTTAATTACATTTCTAAGTGCTGTGCCCGTCTTTCTGTCCAGTTGATTTACTAATCCCTCTCTATCTTCCTTACGCATATTCTTTCTGCTGACAGCAGACCAAATTGATCTAGTGTGTGAAAGTGCCATTCCACTGTGCTGCAACAATTAACAGCATGTAGATGAAATGCTTTTTTTTCCTGTAGTTTGTGTGTTTGTGTGTGTGTGTGTGTGTGTGTGTGTGTCTGTAATTTGAAGCATCAGATAAAAGTTTAAAAGAATTACCTTAAGTGATCTGGACAGGATTATTGAGCATCCCCCTGGGGAGGGTAAAGGGTTGGCAGTATAGGAGCAGAGGGCAAAAGACATACGTGCTTGTTTGTCAAGCAGGTTGTATATAGAAAGAGAGAGGCTTTTCCTTCACCATCCGTGCCAATTGGATTTTGCTGGCCGAGCGCTTGTTCAACCTGTCAGTCTCTGGTTTACTCACCTATATTCTCTGTCTCTCTCTTTCTCTCTCAGCAGACAGCAGAAAACCAAACCTCTAGCAGCAGCAGCAGCAGCAGCAGTAGTAGCAGTGGTGGGGTTAAAAAAACTAGCACTTCTGGAAGTAGTTTCACCAGCAGCATTAATAGACGATGCAGCATCACTCCTAGTAATAATAGTGATGGTAAAGTTTCCATCAGTGACAATGCTGGCTCTAGTACTAGCAGTGCCACTAAAGGCAGCAGCAGAAATGGGAGTACTAAAGGGGCCACCAAAAAAGACAGAAGAAGTAGCGTTGTGAGCACGGAGGAGCAGGTGTCGTTGCTTTCCTCAGAGAAAGAGCTGGAGGAGGAGTCACTCTATGGTGGAGTCGGGGTTCATAATGCTTCATCACTCGATACCACTCTTGGCTCCTGTCTCTCTTCATCACTCGATCAGCTCTCAAGCTGCTCCGGCACAGACGGTACGACCTCAGAGTGGCTTTTGTGTGTGGGCTTATGACATTAATTGGATGTACTTGTTTATGGTTTTAGTGGTTACCAATTTGTCGGCTTAAGAAATAAAGGTAGGTAGTAGCTAAATCTATTGTTAATTTTTCTAGAAAATTAGAATAGTTTGCACAATTTTAATTCTGTAATTACTCCTCCTAAACCTGTACAGCGGTACACAGATCAACTGATTCATTGAGCTATAGATCATTTCAATGAATCAGTTGATCAATGCAACATTGTGATTTGGATCACTTTCATGATAATTTTATGTAGTGCATTGTAATTGTTAAATTTTCCAAGGATCAGCATTCTCCCCTAAAAGTGATCGGGCAGACCAAACCGTAAGTCGTAGAGACTTGAAACTTTGAGGGCTGGTAGTACTCCTACCGCCTACAACGTCACATAGGCTTGCCCCGATCGGCCTGACGGGGGCGCTACAGCGGTCAAAAGTATGAAATGGCTCATAACTCCTGAACCCTTAGGCCCAGGCTCAAGTGTCTTATATCAATGCAATCCTTGGCTCAAGGCGGACAAGATGCATGTCTCGGATTTTATTTTATTTTTTTTAAACCTACTTTCACGAACTAGTCCTAGGTTTTTCACCCGATCGGAACCAAACCAGTGCAGAAATGTTCTCTGGAGCCTGAGTATCAAAAGTTATCCAAAAAAAGTCAAAAGTTTGGTTCACAGTCGCCAAGGAGCACCAAAACGTACGATGTGTGCGGAGTCACTTCTACTAAAATGGCTATAACTCGAGAAAGAAATGAGATATTTGCACCAAACTTGGTTCACGTGTGTACGGGCTCAATCTTTGGTCACGAAAAAAAGTCGCGTCAATTGGACACTAGGTGGCGCTATAACTTGAAAAAAACTAGAAAACAGCTGTAACTACGCAACCGTTAGTCCGATCGACTTGAAATTTGGCATGCAGTGTCTTGGTCCAAGGGGGCATGATAGTCTATGAGGACATTGGCATACCTCAAAAAACATGGCCGCCATCGGCCAATGAAGTTTGAGCAACTATTAGATAAGGTTAACAGAGGCCGACGGGAACCAAACTCTGTGGGCATGTTCGACTCACCGTCCTAGAGGTCTGTGAGAATTTTGAAACAAATCGGCCACCAGTTGGCGCTAACGGGTTTTACGCCTCTGTAATCACGTGGTGTTTCACAGGTTCACAAAATATGCATATCATTTGATAGATCTCCTAATGCTGAACAACTTTGCCTCAAGAACCAATGCTGTCAATCTAACCGTTCATGAATTATTCACGAATATTTGAAAAACCTGACCTAGCCCGATCAGAGGAAAACCAGTGCAGGGCAATTCTCTGGACTCTCTAGATCAATAATTTTCAAAAAAATGTAGAACTTTACCCTTTAGGTCACTATAACACGGTCATTTGGAAAGTGGCCGTGGCTAACTATACCCAAAAGCCTATAAAACCTATAAAAAAACTCAGAACTTCACGAAATTCGGACTATAGGTGGCGCTATAATTGTGAAAAACTTTAAAATCATGTTTTTAATGGTTATAGATGAAAATATATATAACTTTTGATGTGGTCGACTTATTTTCACGGGAGTCACATCTTTAGACTCCTGAATCCTTGCCGAGTCCAACGATACCAAACATGGTAGGTTTCGCCTTATGGTTTGTGCTAAGTTGTGATTTAGCGCTTAAAAAACTTTTGCGAATATCTTCGAAACCGTTAGTCTGATCGAGACGAAATCACCGTAGGAAACACGGAACCTAAGTTGGTTTACTACATGTTAAGCCCAAATGTCAAAATTTTGATAGGAAGTGGCAAAAAAATCCAATCAAAGTCTTTCATGGGTCATTTTTTATGCTCTCTTATATATAAGTGTCTTTAACTTCAAAACGAAATGAGATATTTTCACCAAAATTGGCACACATATGTACTATTGAATATATATTGAAACACTCTGAGGACACCCAAAAAAAATGGTGGAGATCAGGCAATAGATGGCGCTATAACTGTCAAAAAACCTTTAAAAAACATGTTTTTCCTTACTGAATTGCCTGTATTGGCTGTAAGTGGTCTTTTCCATCTATGATGATGAAGTGTTTACATGCTTTCTGAATAAAATATAATGCCTTTTTATATGCTTAAAGGCCTTAAATGCTTGGACCCCGGTAAATGCTACTTGCAGCTTTAATTATTCATTGTAATTGCAAAAAGAGCAAATATGATATTCTTTAGAAACTTTCATTTTGTGTTCCATGGAAGAAAGTAAGTCATCCAGGTTTGGAACGACATGAGGGTGAATAAATTATGCCAAATTTTCATTATTGGGTGAACTATGAAACTTTACTTTTACACATTGCACTTTTATCTGCCATGACACAAATAATTTACTGCTCAAGTTTTTTTTTTTTCTCGTAAACTCATGTCAATCCATTGGCTAAGTAAGAATAGGACACACAGCTTAGTTCTGGACTGAGTTTGCTTTGCTTTCATTTGCTCTCTCAGGTACTAAGAGTCGACTGGGCACTGAAAGTGGCTATTCCTCTCTGGAGAAGACAAGTTCTCATGTTGCAGATGAACAAGCACACACTGACTCCAGGTGTGACTGTGATTCTGTTTGTTCAGCTGCCTCACATCCTTGTATGTTTCCTACCTTAAAGTCCCTTAGCTCCTGCCCCTTTCCTCCACCAACCAAACACCGTTCACAGGGGGTATGTGGGGGCAAACCTGAAGATGTGGTAGGTTGTTTTCGGGAGAAAAGTTTGGAGTCCAATGAGGACAGCAAATCACACAAGTCCATGACACACACACTCAGACATGAAGCACATGAAGCACCCAGCCCAAGAAGAAAAGTTCACCGGCTGTTTGGAAATCGGCAGAGGTAAGACTGCATTTCGCTCATGAATGTTTCATGTTTTGGCTCCCTTTTGTGTTCATTATTTACCATTCCTTCAAAAGCATTTTTCTGTTCATATTTCAGGAGACCTCATCCCATCTCCATCCGTCAAATCAAACTAGGCCTGCTTGCTTTCCCATTTGCCATTTTACTCCCAACATATTCTACAAGCCACAATTCTCAATGTGTTTAAATGTTAAATCACTTGGCAGCACTACATTGCTGTTCCTCAAAAACAAATGTCTGCAATTTGTTAACTTTTTTGTTTTGTAGATCATTTCAGTTTAAGTGTTCTGTGTATTTTCTATGTATATCTCCACTTTAATGACACCATTATAATATGTACATACTGAATTCCAGTTGGTCTTTACTGCATATTACGATCCATCTCTGTTTTGCCTTCTTAATGTCTATCTTTTTTGCTCAGATTTTTTTTTTTTTTTTTTTTNTTTTTTTTTTTTTTTTTTTTTTTGAGAATTTGTAGAGTTGCAATTCAAAGTTGAATATGAAATTGATATCCACTGTTTTAGAATATCTTTTGATAAGTTTGAATGTTTGTTTCAAGGAGAGCTCAGGATGCTGATCAACAGGAGGGTTCATTTCTGGATAACGAGCTTCCCCCCTCAACCTTCACTTCCTCCTCTACTGCACAAAATGACCATAAGACAACTGTCAGTACATCTCAGGTGAAAACTCATTCTGGGTTAATTGAACCAAGTACACTAAAGATGAAAACTTTGACGTTTATAAGCATTTTTAAATGTGTTTTAAACAAGTCTCTTATTGCATCCAGTGCACTTAGTTTTGAATATGCTGATTTGGTGTTTAAGAAACATTATTATTATATTAAAAACAGCTGTGCTGGCTGCTTAATGTTTTTGTGGAAAACTGACTATATTCATCAAAGAATCCTGAAAATAATTTAGTAGAAATACTTAAATAGAAATAATAATTAAAAATAAATATTTTGTAACATCATAAATGATTTTACTGTGACTTTTAATGAATTTAATGCATCCTTGTTGAATAAAAATATACAAAAGAAAATTACTGACCCCATACTATTGAACTGAATGTTAATTATTTTCTTATTCTGTTACTCTGCTGTTTTGGCTCTAAGTAGGATTCCTCCCCTAATGATGACATTCCTGATCACTCGCGACCCTTCACGTCATGCAGCTTCCGCTCCAAATCGCTGGAACGCAGACAGCTTGATCCCACACCCACAGTAAGTACAACCAATACAGATCAGAATGACCGTAATGTTTATTTTTATTATGCCAGTAAATACATTTTATTCAAATGACTTGCGGGATGTGGCGCCTAATTTATCTAGTTAATCATAATTAACCATGCATATCATTATAAGACATTGCTAATGCTCTTTTCCTTTTCAGCCTGACCTTCTTAATTTCAAAAAGGGATGGATGTCTAGATTGGGAGAAGACGGAAAGGTAATTTTGAAGTTTTGAGTGTCTCAGGGCACATATGATGTCAATCTATTTGTTCATGTTTTTTTGTTTTTTTTTACTGTGTAAATTGTTGTCTCTTCTCTAGTGGCAGAAACATTGGTTTGTTCTAACTGACCAGATTCTGAGATTCTACCGTGACTCTGTAGCAGAAGAGGTCAATTGATTTATAAAGAATCATCATAATAACTGATTGCCATTTGCAGTTAAGAGAAATTAACTGGTATTTCTCTGTTTTGTCACTTAGGCAGCTGATGTGGATGGTGAGATCAATTTGTCTACTTGTTATGATGTTACAGATTACCCTGTACAAAGAAACTATGGATTTCAGATTCATGTGAGTGTATGTTATATTAAACTTTAAGCTTATGTGTTTGTGTTTGTGTCTGTGTCTATTTCATTGAATTTTTTTCATCCTTCTTTTCACACAGACAAAGGATGGGGTCTTCACCCTCTGTGCAATGACTTATGGGATACGACGGAACTGGGTCCAGGCAATAATGAAAAACATTCGTCCCAGCATTGCCCCTGATGTCACATGGTAACAACATTACAGCTAGCTGCCATTCCCAAGGATATATTAATCTAGTTGTTACAATTTTTGTACACTGATATCAAACCCTAAAACATTTATTGCTCTATTTTGAGATCTGTTTTATTGATTGACTTTTTCATTCTGCTGTTCTTCTTTTTCTTCAATGCTATACAAGGAAAAATCCTACTATAAAATCCAGGTTTGAATGTGTTTTTGTATAAGTGTATATATGGTAAACACACATAAATGCATAAAAAGATATTTTAATTTAAATAACTATATAATAGTTTATTATATCTTTTCTTTCCTCAGTTCTATTCCTCAAAAGGTGCCATTGACTGGTGCACATGCTCGTACAGGCTTCTCCCAATACAATACAGTTCCCCAGGAGGAGGAGCAAAGGAGTCGCATCCGTGAGCGTCGTAGAGAGGGCCGTTACAGAACCTTTGATTGGGCAGAATTAAGTTGTAAACAGCACAAGGAGGAGTTGTCAAATGATCTGTCAGGGAGGCAATGGATTCATAACAGTGAGCACTCGGTGCCTCCTGCACCTGCATCAACCCCTGAAGAGCTGATCATACGTTCTGCCTCTGAGGCATCAGAGAACAAATATCGTCAGAAGATAAGACTATCTCAGGGGCGAAGCTTGAACATCATGTCCGCTGATATATCACTTATGGCAGTGTCCAGTCGCACCTCCCCAGAATCAATCAGCCCAGACAGCTTAGAGGTTGATGCAGGGACAGTACGTGTCCACTGTGACAGCCCTGGTGAACTACTGGAAGCTAAACTCAAAGAAGAAAAGCAGGTAACGTAACAAGCAAATATGGTTGTGTCATTACATATCATTTGTCATGGCTGAAACAAAGTCTTTCAACTCATTACAGGTTGATCGCTCCACTTCTCCTTTGCCAGTCGCCTTTTCTTCATCCTCAGCACAGACAGAATGGCAGTGGGATGTGGAGCTTCAGAGCCTGCGCAGAGAGTTGAAGGCTGAGCATGAAAGGAATCATACTCAAGAAAGGGAGTTAAGACATACTGAGGCCCGTCTACAAGCTGAGCTTAATGATAGACAGGAATGTCTTCAAAGGGCAGAATTAAGGATTCAAGAGGCAGAAACTCTTCTGAAGGAGCGTGAGGAGGTGTTGGAGAGTCTGCATGGACGGTTGGAGGAGGTAACGGGCCGTCTAAAAGCAACCGAAGAAGCGCAAGCCTTAAAGGAGGTCCGGCTACAGAGGCACCTGCGCCTACTTCAAGAGAGCCAGGAACGAGAAAGGAGGAGCTTTAGTGACAGCCTTGACCAAACGGAACAGCGATCAAAGGAACTAGAGGAGCGTTTGAGGCAGAAAGAGGCTGAGCTGCAGAAGAAGCCATCAGGGGAAGTTACTGATGACCTTCTACGAAGGTGCCAGGAGCTACAAAACCAGCTGGAGGAGTCTGACAGTGAGGTCAGTCGTCTGCAGGCACGCCTCCAAACCGAAGAGACTCTTTATTACGACATGGAGCATGATTATGAAAGAGCTTGTGAGGAGATACAGAGTTTGCGAGGTGCTCTGTTGGACTGTGAGAGAGTAAGTGAGGAGCGCTTCCAAACCCAGCTGGTGCAGCAACAGCAAGAGCTGGACAGGAAGGAACGTGAACTTCAGGAAGTGCTTGTTAAGATGGCCGTCTTGGGCAGTAGTCTAGAGGAGATGGAATTAAGGCTCAAAGAAGCCCAAACCCATCCTTCTGAAACTAATGTTCTCTGTGAGACGCTCATCGAGTTGCAAGAACACGGACAGAAAGGGAAAAAAGATTTGGAAACGCAACCTACTACTGAGGGACAGGAGTCACACAGAGTGATCTCTGTGATCCAGGCACTAGAGCGCAAGTTGTGTGACACTGAAGAGCGACTCTGGGAGCTTACAATGCATCTTCAACAACAACAACAACTCAACACTGGACCACATGCACTCAATGATTCTTGGTGCTCCCACAGATCCCTCCAGAATCCAGAAGGTCGACTCTCCATGGATGCTCTGCCGAGTTTTACTGGAGCTTTGCATAGCCTGCAGGGAACCAATTTAGACAGAACTTCGGACAAAGCTAATGTCTCCCTTTATGATGATGGAATTCCTGGGAGAAGTCAAGCTCTGGACATGGCCAGCCGAGTGTTGTCAGTGGAGGCACTGGTTGTCCAAAGGATTGCCTCTGCACTTGAGCATCCCAGTACAAAATTGCTTAATAGATTGTCAGAGGTGCATGTCCAAGTGCTTAGGATGGCTAAAGGAGGCAGTCATAATTGGGCTGTGGAACCTAGTTACTCTCAGATATTTTTGGACCCTCTCGAGCAAGATGTGCTAGACAATACACTGAGTGAAAGTGTGATCCATAGACTGTGTGTAAGAGCAGAGATGGCATACCTCCTACATAGTCTGTGTACTCATCCCTCAAAGGAGCAACAGGGATTGAAGCCCTTTTATGTGTTGCCTTGGCCAGTATCTGACAGTTCCTCATCTGGAAACAAAATGGAAAATGGTTCCAAACAGGGGTCCAAACTTGCTGACATTAGCCCACCAGAACTTGCACCTTACAGTGAACAGATGGAGGACGAACTAGCTACTGATCTACTTCTTGAGGACTCTGAGATACAGCTTGCTTGCAGAAAGAGTCTGGTGGTAGAGCTCCGAGCTCAGGCCAAGTCACTGCACACCCTCTCAACACAGCTACAGTCTGATGATAGAGAGGCTGACCTTCCTGGAGAACCTCCTGCAGCCATCCTGAGGGCTGCAATGTCTCAGGCCACTTTGGCATACATGGCTTGTCGTCTGCGCTTGGCCCTACAGCAGGAGATGAGTGCCCTACGCAAGCAGAGAGAGCAGGCTGAGTGTGAGTGTCGTGCCGTGTGTCGTAGTATGGAGACACTTTTCCAGGAACAGACGGAGCGCTACGAAGAGAAGCTGTGTGAGGAGCGCATTGTGTTCGAAAAGGCAGAGCAGAAACGTGTTTCAGCTGAGACCAATGCTCAATTGAGGAAGGAAGAAGCAGAAAGATTGCAGATGGAGTTTGAGGAGAAGCTGCAGGAGCTCCAGAAAATCCATGAGGAGGAGATGAGCTGTCTCCATGAATACTATATTCAGAACTTGTCAAAGCCAAAAGCTGCAACACCTTCAGAACTAGACAAGAATGACAAGACTGAGCTGGTTTCTGTGACTACTCTGCAAGACCGAATCAGAGAGCTTGAGACGGAGGTCACTTGTTTGAGGGCGGAACTCAGCAACCAGGATGTCAAGGCCTTTCAGCTTGACCTGGAAACCATCAAGGTGCCCACAGCCTTCTTGTTACATCATGAGATTAACATGTAATTATACTTAAAATTAAGGTACTCCATATTTCGGTGTCTTAGGCCACATATGAGCATGGTTTCAGCATTATGGAGGACAGCCACCAGCGAGTGATTGAGGAGATGCAGAGACAGCATCAGAGAGAGGTGGAAAGACTGACAGAGGAAAGAGAAAGGGTGCTGCAGGAAGAGACGAATGCCACCATTGCAGGTGCTCCTCTCAGAATTAGCTCCTATTCATTTAGCTCACATAGCGTAACACGGGTGTCCTGTCCTACTCCTGGAGGGCCACTGTCCTGCAGAGTTTAGCTCCACCCCAAATTAAACACACCTGAACCAGGTCTTACAAGGCATACTAGAAACTTTAAGGCAGGTGTGTTGAGGCAAGTTTGAGCCAAACTCTGCAGGACACTGGCACTCCAGTAGCAGGATTGGACACCCCTGGCATAGCACAGCAGAAGTACTTTTGGCTTACAATACAGTACATAGCACTATCCACTAAACTGAACAGAATTAAAGGCATAGTTAACCTAAAAATTAAATGTCTGTCATTTACTATTCCTCATTTCATTGCAAACATTCATAATGTTCACTCTGCTCTTTTGCAATATTGTGAAATTGGAAGGGAAACAGGTACAGCTGTGGTCAACATTGACTTATATTGTGAGGAAAAAGCAATTTGGACATTCTGCTAAATAACTGGTTGTGCTCCTTTTTAAGAAAGTTAATTAAAAAAGATTTTAAACTTTGAGTAAATGACTATTTTAATTTTTAGGTGAACTGTCCCTTTTAACACCTGCATAAGAAAACTACAGAGCTAAATAGATGGGGGTTTTTTCTAAATTTGTACTACTCTCTTGTATTTATATATGGATAAAAGCTTCTGCTAAATGAATAAATTTAAGTTTGTGCTCTGCATGCTTATAAATACAAAGCATGATCTAGCATCTCTGCTTCTCTGTCTTGACAGTTCTGTCTGACAATTTTTAAATAATATTTGTTGTTGTTCAGCCATTGAGGCCATGAGGAAAGCTCATAAAGAGGAAATGGACAAGACTCAGAAAGCCCTGCAAAATGGAGCCAATGTGGACACCCGCCAGCTTCGTGCACAATATAAGTGCGTGTGTGATGTCTATTAATTATCTGGGATCTGTGTCAGCCACACCATCAAACATCAATTTAGGGTTGCAGAACTATATAATAACCATATACCTCATCCACTCATTATTGGGATAATTGTATTTTATTCTGTCCTCTGAGAAGTGCGTGTCTTGGTGCATTTTCTGCAGTGAGGAGCTAGAAACGTTGCACAGGGAGCTGGAGGTGTTGTCAGAGCAGTATTCTCAGAAATGTCTGGAAAACACTCATTTGACCAGGACTATAGGAACAGAAAGGGAGGCATTGAGTTCAACACAGAGAGAGAACCAGGAGCTTCGCACTCAGAACCAGGTAAATGCTCATGCACACAAAAAATATGCATATTCATACAGTCACTACTGTGCTGCTTACTTCACATACTGTATGTTTGTTTCTAAGGAATTAAACGAGTGTTTGGCTGCTGAATTATCCCTGATGCATTCACGCATGAATGGGGAGGTGAAGCACTCCCAGTCTTCTCAGGAGAAAGACATATATCAGTTGGAGGTGCAACTTGACACCCTCTCACATGGCGAAGTCCCTAAATTTCACACACGTGCAGTGACTTGTACTACTAAAATTAGCAGGGGATGGTTGACTTAACACAGATTAAAATGATCTGCTCTCTGAGTTCACTACATTTAATCGGCTTCCTTACAATAAACCTTCATGGGTTATATTACTACTCAGATTGTTAGCGAATATTCCATCAAAGGTGCTATAAAGTCTATTATGTGTAAAAACAGATGTGCTCTGTCTCGTTCTTTTATGCTGTAGGTAAACCTCAGAGTGAAGGAATCGGAGATTAAGTGTCTGAAACAGGAGATCAACTCACTTAAGTCGGAACTGCAGGCAGGAAATATGGTAACAGCTTTTTAATTAAAACAAATTAATAGTTTTGGGTTATGTTATATTATACTATTCTAAGATATTATACTAGCAATGCGAATATTGAATTTTGTAGTCAAGCAACACAAATATATACAGTGGTGTGAAAATTCCAGATTTTTAATTTTTTTGCATGTTTGTCACACTTTAATGTTTCAGATCATCAAACGAATTTAAATATTAATCAAAGATAACACAAGTAAACATAACATGCAGTTTTTAAATGAAGGTTTTTATTATGAAGGGAAAACAAAATCCAAACCCACATGGCCCTGTGTGAAAAAGTGCTTGCCCCCTAAACCTAATAACTGGTTGGGCCACCCTTAGCAGCAACAACTGCAATCAAGCATTTGCGATAACTTGCAATGAGTCTGTTACAGCGCTGTGGAAGAATTTTGGCCCACTCATCTTTGCAGAATTGTTGTAATTCAGCCACATTGGAGGGTTTTCGAGCATGAACCGCCTTTTTAAGGTCATGCCACAGCATCTCAATAGGATTGAGGTCAGGACATTGACTAGGCCACTCCAAAGTCTTCATTTTGTTTTTCTTCAGCCATTCAGAGGTGGACTTGCTGGTGTGTTTTGGATCATTGTCCTGCTGCAGAACCCAAGTTCACTTCAGCTTGAGGTCACGAACAGATGGCCGGACATTGTCCTTCAGGATTTTTTGGTAGACAGCAGAATTCATGGTTCCATTTATCACAGCAAGTCTTCCAGGTCCTGAAGCAGCAAAACATCCCCAGACCATCACACTACCACCACCATATGTTACTGTTGGTATGATGTTCTTTTTCTGAAATGCTGTTACTTTTACACCAGACGTAATGGTTCATCACTCGCTTAGTGTGGTCTGACAATGGCAGTGATGTCTCGCGCATAGCACTTCAATGAGTGCTAGGCATCACTGCCATTGTCAGAGCGCGATCAGACCTCACTAAGCGAGTGATGAACGCAGTTGGACATACTGGTGTTTTAGAGGTAATAAATGATATAAATACTGCTCGGTTTCTCGCACAAACCGATCGTTTCGTGTCTTAGGACATCAATGTGTTGTCATGAGCCTCAGGGTTTAATTTGGATTTGTGCATGTTTATTTGACTCTTATAAATTGTGTTACCATTGACACCCATTATACGGCTGACAGACGGCAACGGTTGGAGTTAAAAATCATCATTTGTGTTCTCCTGAAGAAACAAAGTCATCTACATCTTGGATGCCCTGGGGGTAAGCAGATAAACATCAAATTTTCATTTTTGGGTGAACTATCCCTTTAACTGAGGCAAGAGAGGCCTGCAGTTCTTGGATGTTGTTGTGGGGTCTTTTGTGACCTCTTGGATGAGTCGTCGCTGCGCTCTTGGGGTAATTTTGGTCGGCCGGCCACTCCTGGGAAGGTTCACCACTGTTCCATGTTTTCGCCATTTGTGGTTAATGGCTCTCACTGTGGTTCGCTGGAGTCCCAAAGCTTTAGAAATGGTTTTATAACCTTTTCCAGACTGATAGATATCAATTACTTTCTTTCTCATTTGTTCCTGAATTTCTTTGGATTTCAACATGATGTGTAGCTTTTGAGGATCTTTTGGTCTACTTCACTTTGTCAGGCAGGTCCTATTTAAGTGATTTTTTGATGGTGAACAGGTGTGGCAGTTATTAGGCCCGGGTGTGGCTAGAGAAACTGAACTCGGGTGTGATAAACCACAGTTAAGTTATGTTTTAACAACGGGGGGCAAGCACTTTTTTCACACAGGGCCATGTGGGTGTGGATTTTGTTTTCCCTTTATAATAAAAACCTTCATTTAAAAACTGCATGGTGTGTTTACTTGTGTTATCTTTGATTAATATTTAAATTTGTTTGATGATCTGAAACATTAAAATGTGGCAAACACTTTTTCACACCACTGTATATGAGTATGACACATTTGTGAAAGTTATATTTTGATTTATTTGAAGTTTTTACTCATAACTTCAATTTACATGGAGAGTAGACTGCCACTACAAAAAAGAGTTTTCTCTATTTTTCTTTACTCTGTTTCTGTTTTATGTTTTTTGATGTTGTTGTTGTTGTTGTTTTTAGCATTTTAAAGAGCTAGACTCTGAGTTGAGCCATTTACAAGTCAAAACTCAAAGTGACTTCACTGAACCGAGGATGGTGCCAGCTCGACAGCAGTGTTTAAATTATGGTAAGCAAATCTGCAAGAACAGACTTGAACATGTTGATGTGAAGGCAAACAGATAAGTGCATAAACATTCACAATTTATAAATGTGTGTTGCAGATCTGATGAAATCCAGGAGAAACCCAGACTTCCTGAAGGACAGTTCAACACTGACACAGCCCATCACATCCAAGGTGGGATTACCTGTGCTACAAAATATGGTACAAAATACTGATGTTCTCTAAAAAATTAAACATTCTCTCTTATTTTTCTACTCAGAGTCTTAAGGATGGACTCACTGTTCTGGAGAGGATGAAGCTCTTTGAACTAACTAGCACGCAAAAGATCTGAGTGTGTGTGTGTGTGTGTGTGAGAGAGAGAGATTTTAATGCATTATGTGGGTTAAATTATTAAATTAATGGTATATCTTTATTACACAATGAATTATATCTATACCTTTAGTCACAGGTGTGTACGTAAGTCATTTTAATTTTTGTTTCATTATTTCTTTACACAATAGAATTAACTTTTGATGAGGATGTCTCTCTAAATCTTAAACTGTTTGTTTATATTTACATGTTTATGCCTGATTGAGCATTGATTGTTCCATCTCTTATTACGAATAAAGTGATGTTTTCCTGTCTTGTTTGTGTAAATTTTCGACCCATAGGTGCAGATATAGTGTGTAGAAAATACTGCAAAGATTTTTGTCATTATTTTCTTTTATTCCAGATTGTTGTTAATATATTTAAGCCTTTTGATAAACAGTACTGTACATGTAACGGTCACAGTGTTTTCCTTTACCAAGTTTTTTCAGATTTTAGCTAAAGTAACTATTCATAGCATATGTAAAAGCTGTTTTCAGTCTGTGAAAAGTGCTATTAGTACTTAGCGATTGCTTTAATTTCAATTAATGTGAAGTCACTTGACCGCCACAACTTTCTGTAGTATCTTTCTTAACCACTAGATGTCGTGCGTTGTCTGTATTCTGAAAACCTTCAGCAAAAGTCAATGCAAAAATCCTTTACTTGCTAAATTTCTGCTTTAATGTTATTGTTAATAGTCATACCTCACTGTTTTTATTTTCGGATGTGTTGTCGGAGATGTCAAACGTCATATGTGACCCAGGTATTTGATACGTTTCATAATGGGCTACTGTGTGAGCATGAAAAACCAATTTAGCCGAAAAACCAATTAACCGATAGCATCTGGAACATGCGGACGAGCAGCTCTATTTCCCTCCTTTAATACGGGCTCGATATCGTTTCACATCACTTGTGGGTCTTAAAATGTTTTGCTTGCTTATAAGTCCCAGCAAAGCTGTGTTTTCTGTCTGGGGTCCGTGTAAAGCTACAGAGAGGAGCGCGGCAGGTGTGCGCGCTTCCTAATTAAATTTCTGACTGCTTCTTTGTCAGTAATTACTCATGAATAATGCATGTTGCTTTGAAACGATGATCTCTTCATTATGTTAAATTTTCACAACACTGATTAATTGTAAAATGGCAATCCCTAAATTCTCTTTCTCTCTAACCAAAAGTGTACAAATGTCCGTCCTATTCAGCTCGTTTCAGAGCATTCGTGTTACCTTGGTAACGTGAAACATGTTTTTATCGTTTTACAGGAATGGTGAGAGAAATCCTGTTTTTATAACAGGTAAATTGACATTTTAAATTATAAACACTTGTCAAGTACTAACATAACTAAATCTCAGTGACAAAATCGTCCAATGAGGTCATGTTATGGATGCAAAGCTTACCTTTGAGGCTTATATTCTGTGCATTTTGTTTGTGTAACCTCTGCTTCCCACTTCATTTTAGTCAGGTTATATCTCAGGGGAAAGAAAGAAGTTTACAGCTGATCGACAGCTTCTCAGCATAGAAAGGCCAGCGCCACAAGTAGTTGGTGGGAAAGTCTTGTTTTTGTCTTAAACTTTGTAGATAAAGAATATATGCAGTATAATATTATAGTTTATTTTATTATGTAATAACCAAGAGAAGAAGGTACATGGATGGATTGTATTTCGTGTCTCGTTTTTTGTTAATCTTTTTTTCTCACAACTCTTTTTTTTTTCTGGGCAAGGCGCACATCCCGTGGCCGTGCACAGACCAACGGCTAATGTCAGGATTTAAATAATACATTAACCCCCGGTTTCACAGACAATGCTTAATCTAGTCCTAGACTAAAATAAAGCAAAAAGCCCCAAGAAGCCGTGGTTTACAGTGAATTTACAACAGCTAAGGGGCGTTGTTAGGCACGACGCGGAGCATCAATAAAAAAATAAAAGCCCCCCTGAAATCAGAATTTATTCACTTTGTATTTTTCTTTCATTGCATTGCTTTTGTGTCATTATTTTGGTGGTCGAAAGAATATCAGTGTGTGGATTTCAAATGGATGTCAATTATTTGATGTCAATTTGATGTTTTTTCCTACATCAGTGTGTGGACGTCAAATTGATGTCAGTTATTTGATGTCAATTTGATGTTTTTTCCTACATCAATTGGACATCTGTGTGTGGACGTCAAATGGATGTCAGTTATTTGATGTCAATTTAATGTTTTTTTTCCTACATCAATTGGACATCTGTGTGTGGACGTCAAATGGATGTCAGTTATTTGATGTCAATTTAATGTTTTTTTCCCTACATCAATTGGACATCTGTGTGTGGACGTCAAATGGATGTCAATTATTTGACGTCAATTTGACGGTTTTTTCCTACATCAATTGGACATCTGTGTGTGGACGTCAAATTGACGTCAATTAGATGTTTTTTTTCCTACATCAATTGGACATCTGTGTGTGGACGTCAAATGGATGTCAGTTATTTGATGTCAATTTAATGTTTTTTTTCCTACATCAATTGGACATCTGTGTGTGGACGTCAAATGGATGTCAGTTATTTGATGTCAATTTAATGTTTTTTTCCCTACATCAATTGGACATCTGTGTGTGGACGCCAAATGGATGTCAATTATTTGACGTCAATTTGACGGTTTTTTCTTACATCAATTGGACATCTGTGTGTGGACGTCAATTATTTGACGTCAATTTAATGTTTTTTTTCCTACATCAATTGGACATCTGTGTGTGGACGTCAAATGGATGTCAGTTATTTGATGTCAATTTGATGTTTTTTTCCTACATCAATTGGACATCAGTGTGTGGACGTCAATTATTTGACGGTTTTTTCCTACATCAATTTGACATATGTCTGTGGACGTCAAATTGACGTCAATTATTTGATGTCAATTTGATTGTTTTTCCTACATCAATTGGACATCTGTGTGTGGACGTCAAATTGACGTCAGTTATTTGATGTCAATTTGATGTTTTTTCCTACATCAGTGTGTGGACGTCAAATGGATGTCAGTTATTTGACGTCAATTTGATGTTTTTTTCCTACATCAGTTGGACATCAGTGTGTGGACGTCAAATGGATGTCAGCTATTTGATGTCAATTTGATGGTTTTTTTCCTACATCAATTGGACATCAGTGTGTGGACGTCAAATTGACGTCAGTTATTTGATGTCAATTTGATGTTTTTTTCGACATCAATTGGACATCTGTGTGTGGACGTCAAATGGATGTCAGTTATTTGATGTCAATTTAATGTTTTTTTCTCTACATCAATTGGACATCTGTGTGTGGACGTCAAATGGATGTCAGTTATTTGATGTCAATTTGGCGGTTTTTTCCTACATCAATTGGACATCTGTGTGTGGACGTCAAATTGACGTCAGTTATTTGATGTCAATTTGATGTTTTTTTCGACATCAATTGGACATCTGTGTGTGGACGTCAAATTGACGTCAGTTATTTGATGTCAGTTATTTGATGTTTTTTTCCTACATCAGTTGGACATCTGTGTGTGGACGTCAAATGGATGTCAATTTAATGTTTTTTTCCCTACATCAATTGGACATCTGTGTGTGGACGTCAAATGGATGTCAGTTATTTGATGTCAATTTGATGTTTTTTTTTCCTACATCAATTGGACATCAGTGTGTGGACGTCAAATGGATGTCAGTTATTTGATGTCAATTTGATGTTTTTTTCCTACATCAATTGGACATCAGTGTGTGGACGTCAAATTGACGTCAATTATTTGACGGTTTTTTCCTACATCAATTTGACATCTGTCTGTGGACGTTAAATTGACGTCAATTATTTGACGTCAATTTGACGGTTTTTTCCTACATCAATTGGACATCTGTGTGTGGACGTCAAATTGACGTCAATTAGATGTTTTTTTTCCTACATCAATTGGACATCAGTGTGTGGACGTCAAATTGACGTCAATTAGACGTTTTTTTCCTACATCAATTGGACATCTGTGTGTGGACGTCAAATTGACGTCAGTTATTTGATGTCAATTTGATGTTTTTTTCGACATCAATTGGACATCTGTGTGTGGACGTCAAATTGACGTCAGTTATTTGATGTCAGTTATTTGATGTCAGTTATTTGATGTTTTTTTCCTACATCAGTTGGACATCTGTGTGTGGACGTCAAATGGATGTCAGTTATTTGATGTCAATTTAATGTTTTTTTCCCTACATCAATTGGACATCTGTGTGTGGACGTCAAATGGATGTCAGTTATTTGATGTCAATTTGATGTTTTTTTCCCTACATCAATTGGACATCAGTGTGTGGACGTCAAATGGATGTCAGTTATTTGATGTCAATTTGATGTTTTTTTCCTACATCAATTGGACATCAGTGTGTGGACGTCAAATTGACGTCAATTATTTGACGGTTTTTTCCTACATCAATTTGACATCTGTCTGTGGACGTCAAATGGATGTCAGTTATTTGATGTCAATTTGATGTTTTTTTCGACATCAATTGGATATCTGTGTGTGGACGTCAAATGGACATAAAAAACTGACGTCAATTTGATGGGGGTTTTTTTCGACATCAATTGGACATCTGTGTGTGGATGTCAAATTGACTTCAATTTTATTGTTTTTTTCCTACATCGTCTTCGGTCCAAATCAAGTCCCGCCCCCTCCTACGTCTGACACGGGTGTGCTTCATACATCCTGAAAAGTGAAGCTGCGGGCTCTTTGATCGCCCCCTGGTGGCTGGAGGCAGTACAGGTCATAAACCCCGCCCTCTCAATGCAGACGAACGAGACTTCAGTCAAAACATAAAAATAAATTATTTAATAAATAATTAAAATTTTCCGAAAGATGGTTTTGGTCATTTAAGGTAGTTGTTATCACGCTGATATATATTCAATTGTTCGTATTTGTGATAAGTTTGATTTTAGCTAGCAATTTGGTGCTATAGAAACGGGGTGTGTCGTCATGATTGATAGCTGATTGACAGCTTCTCTGAGGACTGTCTGAGCTTCGAGGGGAGATTGAAGATATATAACTAACTATTAATTTTCGATTTCTGTGTTATTTCACATGGACAAAAGGAGTTGTTTATCAGTAAACTGTACTAACCGACCTGCAGGATCTGACGGATCACTGAGCTTTTCTTAGTAACGTAAATTGTGGGCGTAATAAGCTAATTGATAAATGTTATTAGTTAAGATAACACACCTAATGTTAACCATGTCGGGAAAAAGCAGGTGATCGTTATCTGGCAGTTACTAATTATTTTTATGGGTATAAAATAATAATTAGCAGGACAAAACTAATGATAGCCTACTCACAGCAATCGATCTCCTGTAATGTTAGTTTAACTTTATTTAAAATGGCAGGACCGTTTCTGACATTTTAGAGTTGGTTTCTAGTGGCATATTATATTGAGTTTATCTACTGAATTTGCGGTTTCAAAAATATTATTGCTCTAGAAACAGAATAGCCTATTATTTTATAGGTAGAATTTTAAATTGTGTATAATTAGCCTATTTAAAATACATCAATGATGACGCAGTCGTCTGGGCGGAAGTTTGATACCGTGACTCCGCCTCCGGGCTCCACTGACGATTCCTTCTGTGCATGCCCAGGCTCCAAACTTTTTTTTTTTTGATGTTTTTGCGTAATGTGTCAATCGCCCATCGTCGTCCGTTTTACATTCAGTTCATTACAATGGAAGGAAGCGGTGTCGCGTTGCGTCGTCCATCTTTTTTTACAGCCTATGGTCTGACATAATTTGCAACTGCTTTTTATCACAATTTTAAAATTGTGTCTTCTGTTAGTTACATAGCGACCACTGAACAGACATTTAGAAGTGTATTTTAAAATGCAAAGTACTGAAAAAAATAATTTTTAAAAGTGTAAATGCTTGCATTTTTTGCAAGACTATAAGTGTGTCCCATCGGGTAATCAAAAGTTCTATACACACTTGTAGTCTTCAAGCCTACTTGAACACTTGAGCCAAATACAGGAAATGCATCATGTAAGTAGACAGTCAGCAGGGCACAGGAAAACCCATTTAAATGTTAAAAGGACAAGATCGCAGCAGACATTCAAATGGATTTTTTATTATGAACATAGGACTGACCTGAAGGAAAATACTAAATCTGAATGCAGGTAATAAACTCGCTCACTTGATATCTCTCTCACAATACTCTTCTAGATAATGCAGTAAGCTTCAGTGAACAAAATCAATAGTGAACATATCAGTGGCGCAGCGATACATGTAATGCGGTCAGCTGTATGCTTCGGGGAATTTTACAAGGCTTCGAATGCGGCTCAACCAAATCAGAATCAAGGGTTATCTGTTTTATAATGCATGTCTGAGCTGTTTTAACTGAAAGCAACTTGTACTGAGATCTCTTAAAATATGTCAGTGCCATTGTTTTGTCTGCGCAACAGTAATGTTTTTTTCTAGTGAAAGTTTATAAAAGCTACTTAAATGCCCTAATTGAACTAAGGCCTAATTCTGACTTAGACTATAAGCCCTGTCTGTGAAAATAGTTGCTATTGATGATAGTTGCTATTCACTGCCATTATATGGACAAACGCAAGCGGGACATTAAAAAAAATCTCCTTTTGTGGTCCATAAAAGAAAGAAGGGCATACTGCATTAGAACAACACCAGGATGAGTAAACGATGACCTGATTTTCATTTAGGGTGAACTATCCCTTTAATAAACATACTAAAGCAGTTGATCCTCAACCAGGAGGCAGAGGCCCACTACAGGGCCTCCTCAGCATTAGTGTTGGGGGCCACAGGATGATTTAAAATTATTTAAATTATATTAAATTATATTAAAATAATCTAACTTAATTGAAATGCTAAAATCAAGGTGTACTTTTTTATTTAAAATATTTAGTTGCAATTAAAATGATTATTATTATTATTATTATTATTATAAACTTTTATTAAACAGTTCTTGAAAGTTGTAGAGTCACAAAAATATTTGTGGTTGGTTAATAAATTTAATATATTGGCACTCCCAGTTTCTGTTAATAAAATTTTTTGAAAACAAGCAGCTTTATTATAATTAAAACCGAATATATCAGAGGAAAAATTACAGCTTATATGAAGGCCCTTCGAATATTGTGTTAGACATTGGGGGGGTCTTCAAGTCACTTAAGTACTAAATCATGTCTTTAATGTAAATGTAAAAATGCACAAAGGTTTTTGGGGGGGTTAGGGGATAGAAAATATCAATAGCTCTGCATAACATTAAAGAAATCGACAGAAAGTCTCTATTATGACAGGAAAAAATAAGTGTTTGTGTTATAAATAGCAAGTAAACGTGTGTGTTAAGACAAGAGGGAGAATCGGGCAATGGAGAATTTGGTTCAGTAGCATGTCAATAAATGTCACATGACACACGTACACACACACAGAGAGAGAGTACTGGAATCACATAATTTAATACTTCATAATTTAAGACTTCATGCAGTTGAAGGTGAGATTTGATACAGATTTAATGGACCCGTTTTCCTAGAACTCAGTGGTGTATATATACTCATCTTTCACACTCTCTTACATCCAGCTATACACAAGTGACATCACTACTCAGGTTTAATACTTTTTCCTGTTTAATTGTAGAATTTAAACTCCCTGATTATGCAGTTCTGATTTATTAAGGTACACTTCTGGATCCTATTGCTGAGATGAAATCTTGTCAGTGACATGGAATGCTGTTTTACTGTGATACGCATTGATTGATTGTTTTGCCTTGAGCTCAATATCAAAACTTATAATGTTCACATTAAATTGTTTTAAAATGTTAATGTTGAACCTTCAGTACTCAGATCTATATTTTAAATCCTTGCATCATTACCATTTTTGTGGATTATGTAAGGAGCGCTCGAGTAGACATGTAAATGCTGAATCCGCGTTTCTATGTTCTATCCAGTTTTTGTGTTATATTTGGTATTAATTACCAGCCTTCTCAGAAGGCAAATGTACATGATCTCTTTGACCTTTGTATGTGACAAGTATTCTCAAAGCTTTTAGGCTTGAACCTATAGGGCACACATGCTTCTTGTTCCCATAGTTATAATGTACTAAAAGAGAGATGGCAATTAGAGACATTCCCTGGAGTGGAACACAAAGCACAGAAGTTGACTAGTGTATCTGGGGCATGTGGAATTACTCTCCTTCTCAATGGCCATAGGAACAGAGTTTGTAGCCTATGTGTTCGCTTAATTAATTCTTAGTTTTTAAAGTTACAATCCATAATTCTTATGCTGTTATGCTTAGAATTAGAAAAATTACAGATCTGAAAAACGTTGATAGCTTGAATTTATGGTAAATTAAAGAAATGCTGGTAAATAAACAATGGTGGATTTGTAAGGTGCAACAGTGGAACAAGAAAGAAACAAATCTATAGATAGGCCTATGCGTCCAATAATTATAGATAGACTGTTACCGTGGTTACATTTGTCACCATGGTTATGTGTGTTATGATTCTCTTCCGATGACGGACAGCGGGATACCCGTAAAGCCCTAACAAGTTTTGTTATATAACAGCATTTGAATAATTTACAATAGGAATAAAGTAACTTCACCGAGCCTATTACTCAAATGAAGTTTCATTCTTATTTCTTACTTTATTTTGTGCTTAAATACAGTTGACCATTACAGTGCAGAGTGTGGATAGTGGATATTAATCAGTGAACTCACACTTCACTCCCTCGCATTGCAATGACATTTGTTTCATGCTACAGTAGATTACACAGCTTCTGACAGAAAACAGATTCACCTCTATATATTATGTACTTAATCAGTTTTCTTAGTTATATCCTCATGTCATGCCAGTGTTGAATCATTTCCCTGATTCTCCCTCTCCCTGTTTGAATGATGCAATGTAATAACTTTATGCAGCTGAAGGTGACATTTGATACAGATGTAATGGTTATAAAATGCACCTGTTTACCTGAAACTCATCGATGTAAATATCTTCAGCTTTCTTTCACTCTCTCACATCCAGCTGCACAAAGTTACACATCATCACTCAGGTTTATTACTTTAGAACAGGTAGCTCTGATTCATTGAGGTACACTTCTGGATCCTATTGCTGAGAAGACATTTATTTATTGCATTTCAGAAGAATAGTTTTGTATTTCTATGTTGTCTTTAGTTGTATCCCCTGCTTATTTCTCTCTCTGCTGGAAAATCTGGATCTGGTCAGAGATGGTTTTACAAGGTTTTTGGTCCAAGGTGATCATTAATGGTCTTTATCTCACCAAAGCTGGTTGTTTGATCAGCGGGAAAACCTGCTTGTATTGGTTTTGACCTGTAGACCAAATTGGTCAAGCAGGTTAGAGCTGGTACACCTCTTTGGACCAGCAAAAAACAGCTAGCATAATTTAAAAAAATCAGCTTGAGCACCTTAAACTGGTATGACCTGGTTTTTCCTGCAAGGCTAAGCTCATTTGTAATAAAGTACCTCACTATTTTATATCCATGTTGCCTTCATTTCTGAAGAGCTGAAATCAGCATGAGCTGTCATGACTCACTTTCACCCTCAGAAACCCAACTGAAGAGGTTATGAGGACGTGACCTGGAACCAGCCATGCTGCTGCATAAAATAGTGTGAATAATGACTCCATTTTCCTTTCATGACCAGACAGCAATTTAAAAACAATCAGCTGTGTGGCTGTGGGTTTTATGATGGTTTCATGACGTGGTATGGTAGCGTAGTACTGTATTTTTGGAGAGTGGATGATGTTGAGGGGGTCATCTCTTTTTCTCTGTGATAGTGGAAGACTTTGGCTATAATCTACCTTCATGAAACATTTAATTTATTTAAATCATCTTATATTATGCCTTCTTTATTTAATCAGGCACTCTTATTTGCCCCCACAGAGCAAAGTGATGGATGAGGTGAGTGGGTGAACGCTCTCTCTTTTGTCTCCGGCTCTCGTTCTCACTTCTCCCATTCTCTTTGCTCAGATTTTTTTAAAAGGAGGGAGATTGTCGCGATCTCTAATTATCATGTAAGATACCCGAGGTGGGTGGTTAGTGTTGGTCTGTTGTTAGTTGCTTGATGAAATTCATTTCAAGAGTAGTTTGTGAGTGGAAATCTACTTGTGTAATTAAATGGACTTGTCATATGATGCTGAATGTTGACAATTTAGTTTCACCCTGTGAAATATTGCAAGTCGCGTGTTGCAACTTAAATTGCACTGCAAAAAACATTTTATTAATCAATTTTTTTTGTTTTTGATTATTTTAGTTTTTTGTTTTTTATTAACAGTAAATGTAGAAGCAAAATTGTATAAGATAAAAGGTCTTTTTTTTTTTAAATGTATCTCATTATTTTATGCTTAAAACATAAATTTATGCATAAACTTATGCTTAAAACAATGAAAAACAATTCACCAACTGGGTAAGCAAATTAACTTTTTTAAATACTTTTTTAAAGGATCATTTAGTATTTTTTTCTGGAAATACTGATAAAGAAAATGTTTTTTTTTTATTTTTAGCTGATACTGATTTTTTATTCTTTAGCATCTACTATAGAAGTAGCTTTTAGTATTGATCATTTCCTTTCACATTCGCAAGTGGGCAGCTGTTTTGATACTGAGGACAAAAACTCAATAAAGAAAGGTCATATTGAAGGTCATACCTCATAAAACACACACTAGCACAATGTAGCCATTGCTGTAGCAAAGCATTAACGTTGTAAATATCTTGATTTAGAGCTTCAAAATTTGTGAAAGGCTACCACACATAGAAAACCAGGACTTGTTGGTTTAATATATCACTAAAGCAACATGAAACATGTTCATCTGACTGTCATTGTGAGTAAGCTGTTTTATACAAGGGTGTTTGTCCTGAGCATGAATGTGAATGGTGGTATGTTGTGGAAAAAAAAAAAGTTTAACTGTATCCCATAATGTCTTATCTTTCACTCATCTGCTCACATACTCATATATTTATCTACTCACTTTCTAATGCTGAATAAATAGTTTTGTGTCTTTGCTATTTGCTAGCCTGGGAGCCATTGTGCTCACTGTCAGTTGGCAGTGTCTGTTTAGGTGTTAATTATCTTCCACACACCTCTATAGTAGTACCTCATTACATGGTAAAAATAAAACTATCAGACATTGCAGTCTTTGCTCTGACGTAGTGGAAAAAAATCAGTAGATCAGTATATGGAGAGCATGGATAAAGTCTTCAAGTCACTTTATTGCTGTAAATAACACTAAACAAGAGTGTATCATGTTCTACTTAATATCCAAGCAAAAACACTAGTAGTGGTTAACAACCTATTTTGTGCAAATTTTGTATACAAGACAAAAATGTAGTCAATATGGCACCCAGGCTAGCTTAGTATTGCATAATGATACTACTTAAAGCTATCACTTCAAACTACAGTATGAAACAGATAATCAGATTTCAAGTTTTCCTACAGGAAGGCCTCACATTTCTGACAACTACAAAAAGCACTTTCTTTTCCTGACCTGCCCTCGACTAAAGCATGGCACTAGGACAGTGGGTCAAGGTTTCATATGGCACTTGCATTTCTCTGTATCTATTCGTTACAACCGACACTAAAAGAATAGGCTGAGTCTACGATAAAGCAAAGTTTTCAAAGGTGACAATCACAGGTCATATTTCAGATTCTTTGTGATACGACCTCTGATCGAAGTTCAGATTGGCTGAAAGGGTCTCTAGCTCAGTCCCCCTCTCAGCCCTATCCTCTTCCTGCTCCTCTTCATCCCTACTAATGAAGGCTAACTCATTCTCATAGCAGAAGTTGGCGCCAGATTCCAAGGATTTGTTCTCGTCCATATCTTTGGCGCTGCAACGTGGCGTTGAGGGAACCTCATAGGTCTTATGAAAGTGCGAGTAGTCCACCTTATACTGGTTGCGTTCCTCAAACACCACAGGCTCAAAGCGATGGCCCCATAAGATCTCGCTGGCCAGGTATGAGCTACGCACCTGAGCCGTCATCGCAGTCGCCTCGACCATCCCTTCCAGTATGACCACTATCTCAAAATCTGACGTTTCCAGGTCCTGCTTGCTGATTCCAAACAACGGACTCTCCTCGTTTATCTCATGTAGGATGGTGAGGGGAGCAACCAGGAAAATGCGGTCGAGACCTAGGTCGTATCCCACATTGATGTCGATCTGATCGAGAGGTATGTACTCCCCCTCTTCTGTGATCCGGGGCTTAATTAGCTGCGCCCGTACATGAGCCTCTACAATGTGACTTTTCCTCAAGTTCCCAACCCGCCACATGAGGCACAGCTTCCCGTCACGCATAGCGATGACAGCATTTTGAGAGAACAGTATCGTTTCTGCCCGTTTCTTGGGACGCGCCATTTTGGCCATGATGGCACCGATCATGAAAGAGTCAATGATGCACCCCACAATGGACTGGAAGACGACCATGAACACCGCTAAAGGACACTCCTCAGTCACGCAGCGGAATCCATAGCCAATCGTCGTTTGCGTCTCAACCGAGAACAAGAATGCTGCGACAAAGCTGTTGACCTGCATGACGCATGGTGTGAAGTCGTCTTGAGAAGGCCGGTCTAAGTCACCATGGACAAGAGCTATAAGCCAGAAGGCGAACCCAAATGCGAGCCAGGACAGGACAAATGCAAGGGAGAAAAGGACGAACATCCAGCGCCAGCGAATGTCCACACAGGTGGTAAAGATGTCGGCAAGGTAGCGCTGGGATTGCTCGTCCATATGAGAGAAACTGACATTGCATTGACCTGTCTTGTTTACAAAGCGGCTCCGCACCTTCCGGCGTGTCTGAATCTTGCCGTTACCAAAGCCATTGCCGAGGGCGGGCATGTTGCCGTGGCGGTACACGTCCTCCTCCGACGATGACACAATGTTGTAGCGGTGGGGCTTGCCCACACTCATGCCACTCTGCCTGGCCAGAACCAATCCGTAAGTGGGAGAGAGTACCAAAGCAGCTCTGGATCAGTTTGTGTTGCCTGAAGATGAAGCAAAACATTATATCAGTTGTAGTTTTTGTTTGTCATACAGTTGTGCTCATACATTCACATGTTAACTCGTTGAAGAATCTGTAAAATGTTTGGCATTTTTACAAAATAAAATAAGAAATAAAATCTTACATATAAGATAATTTTGAGGGGGATTGCCCTGAAAAGGCTGTATACAACATATTTAAGTATATCCCACAAGATAAAATAAATTTACAAAAATGTATACAAACTTATTTTCACAAATTATCCTGTTCAAAAGTTTCCACACCGTTTGTTCTCAATATTGTGTGTGTTTGTGACCTTTGTGATAGTGACAAACCTGTATCTCAACTTCATATAGCCACTGTGAGGTAGAATTCAAATGTCCATGGCATGCTGGGAATCTAAAGAACTTACCTGGAGGAAATTTGTCAAGAACAGTCAATGATTCTCAGGGAGCCAACACACAATATTAAGCCAAAGGTATGTAAACTTTTAAACAGTATAACTTGTGTAAATTGAGTTATTTTGTCTTGTAAATATATGTAGATATCAAAATATATCATATCGTTTGGGGTCAGTAAGATTTTTTTAGAAAGAAAGAAATAATACTTAATACTAATAATACTTTTTTGTACAAGGATATGTTAAATTGACCAAAAGTGTTCTATTTAAATTCTACTTCAAATCAATGCTGTTCTTTTGAACTTTCTATTCATCAAAATAATAATAATAATCATTGTTATAATCATGTTTTTCGCAAAAATATAAAGCAACAAACTGTTTTCAACATTGATATATATGAAATGATATATATGAAATGTTTCTTGTTTTCTGAAGGATCATGTGACACTGAACGCTCTCCTGAAGATTCCGCTTTGCCATCACAGGAATAAATGACTTTTTACAATATATTACTTTAGAAAATATTTTAAATTTTAATTACTGTAATTTACTGCATTTCTGAAAAATAAATGCAGCCTTGGTGAACATGAGACTTTTTTTTTTTTCAAAAAAATGTTAAAAATCCACATACTGCAGTGTAAGAGCATAACTGTGTAATTATTTAATAAACGGTAAACTAAAGCAATAAGCCATAAGAGGCAGTTAGACGCAAAGCCACTTAAACATGGTAAAATCACTGTAACAGCCTCTGTTGGCTTAGTACTTTTAGAAAATGGCAACAGAACACAATTTTAACAAATATCTGTATTTATTAAAAAGTCTAAACTTTTTGTTTTATAAATATTTTTGTATTAGAATAATGAATAATATAAGTATTAAGAATGAACAATGGAAAAAAGTCAATGACAGTGATGCAAGCTAAAAAAAATCTTATGAATCCTCATTGCAGCTAAAAAAGTGTGTTACTCCTCTGTCAGAGTGAGTGCAAAAGTGCTATGCTGTGAGTGTGGGTAGGGAAAGAGCAGATGAGCAAATCTGTCGTCTGGTTGTTTCACAGCAGATGTAGCTAATTAAAGTAATTTCGCACTTTTCCTGCGATACTCCGCACATTTTTACAGTGAAGGGCTGAAGTGTGCACACCTCATAGCCTGAGAGGGGCTGGAATGAGGTCCTTATTGTTATCGTTATCATCATTATCATTATTCATATTTTCTCACTACTGTTTTTTTTGACAGAGCTCTGAGCCGGGAGCTGCCGGTGGGGTCCAGATTTAGGCGTCTAGCCAGTGCCTGAGTCAAGTGATCTGTCTTTCTAATAATAGATGCCTGTCTCAGTGAGGCTACTGCACGCACACACACACTTGCAAGAATCTGCGCTCCAAGACATACTGTACTGTCAGAGACATCAAAACACACAGACTCCTCATGTGTGCACACACACACACTCACACACTGGGGGCTGGGTAGTGTCAGGTGCTATATTGGTGAGTGCGAATAGCTAAGAAGCCTCAGATTCGACGAGAGTGATAATGAGAAAAACATATAATTTCCTTCATGCATACCCATGAAAGCACAGAATTGCAGCATAGTTCTTACAACACTCAAATATATAGGAATAACACAAAAAACTAGAGGGATATAGAGGTTTCCATGGAAACCTGTCTGGTAGAAATTTTGTGTGAGTGTGTGTGTGTATAGGTGTGTTTGTTTGAGGGGTGACTGTCGGCTTCATGCGGTGTTATTTTAGTCATCATCCAGGTGGCCAATCACTCAAAACTGAGAGAAGAGACGAGAGAGACAGTTGAGCACTTAATAAGTTTTTCAATGACATGCCGTGAGAATACAAAGTAGATTTCCAGTTGAGGGGAGATACTGAATGTGGTCAGTATCTTATCTACGTCTTGATGTGATGTGAGCTAAATTTCAGCTGTCAGCTAAATGTCTTAAATGCCAGCAGATCTTCTGACCATGTAGTGGTTCGATAGTGGCGCTATGATGAGTAAAGATAAACTAATCCATTTTCTGTGATAGCTAAAGTTCAAAACTAACAAATACTCTGCCGTCAGCATTTTTACTATATTTCTCTCTAATTTTATCAGACTTTCTCTGTGTTAATTTTGTAAATACACTTTAAAATGTTTTTAAGACCCACTGCATT
>RJVU01053643.1:2425922-2484651 GCA_003731715.1 Anabarilius grahami | reverse complement strand
AATAACAAAAATTGAATGTATTGTTTATAATATTTTATATATGAAATAAAATATTATTAGTTTCTAAGATTTGTTTTATTTATATAAGCATTTTGCACTAAAATAAAATACATTTAGAAATGATCTGTGCTTTGAACTCGGTAAAAATATGCACTGCACATTTTGCACTAAAATAAGATCAAATAAAACTGTATTAGGTTTCTTTGCACCAAGAAACATATATGATTGGGAAAAGGTTTTGTACTGAGGAAGTTCTTTGTTGCATTATGAAAGGATTGTGGGGAAAGATGTATTCTGCAGGAAATAATCTCGGTTATAAGAGTCTGACGTAAATACCTATACCCTATGTTGGTGGTCGATGGAATCTTAATCTGTAGAGAACATTATGTTTCCTTTTTGGTTTTCATGCACACTTAGAATCAAACGGGACAGCTGTCATTTTAATTCTCAAACATGCATCCAACAGCTCCTCCAGTCCCGAAATGGCAAATTAGAGGAGAAATTAAAGTGATGGCAGTTTGTGAAAACTTTGACAGGCATTTGACAGGCTTCATTTATTACTCCACATTGCTCCTCCCTCCAAACATTTCCCAAACATGCCCAGACGAGCTGCATCGGTCTCTTTTAATAAACTTTATGAACTTAGACTAGTATCACCCTCGCCAAAAGCGCAGTGCTGAAAAGAATCCGCAGAGTTGCATCTCGTGACTTTTTTTTCCAATGAAATTCTGCCTGGTTTTCAAAAACCATAACATTTTTATGATTTGGTATGTTTTGTCATGCTATATCCATCCAAACAGGTGCCTGAGTGTTGAACGTACAGCATTGACATGATCAGGATTTGGATTACGTCTGACCGAATCTAAATTTAGACTTCATTTGAATTTATATTTGAGCTGAAATGCATACATGATTTTTTTCGATGATGCTCATAGAATTTTAAAATCAGAGAAGAGCTCAACATGTGCAGACATTTTGGGAACACTGTATTGGGTGTAACAGCCCCCTCATTGATTTGATAACACGCAGTGAAAGTACAGGACATGCAATGTTGATGACCATCAATATGACTCTATTCATGTGCGGCACATTAAAGGCACCAAAACACTCGCAGACATCAAAAACGCAAACCGCCTACAGGTTGCAGAAAATACCTGTAGACTGTCCATGTGAGTGAGACAGAGCCGATAGAAGCTAAAGGAATAGGCACTTAAGATAACAACAAAACACATTCTGCTTACCTTTTTTCTTCCCTTTGTGTGCATGGAAATATGTAAAAGAGAGATCTGAAGTTGAGCTAAAGCATGATTCCACTGAATTTCTCACAGTTCCCCTACAGGAAAAAACACCCTTTCAAAGAAAAAAAAGGGATCTTGACTGTCCAACGAGGTCCTCATCTTTAGCGTCACATACACAGAAGGAAACTCGCACACATGTACGCATGTATTCGAAGGAGGTTCTTATCTAAAGACTGCAGATTATATGCTAACAACCTCAGAATGTTCCATCAATGTTCCCTAGAGTTGTTCTGACGTTTCAGTAATCTCAGCACTGCCGTGGTCATCCTCGAGGGTCTCGCGTGTACAGAGATTCCTTAATGTTCCGGTGCGACACCTCATCAGTGATCCTCTCTTTTAGCGTTTAAAACACTGCTCTCTCTTTCTCTCTCCTTTTTTCTTTCTCTCTCACCCTTGTCTGCTATCTGATCTTTGCTGCAGTTTTTCACACCCTCTCTCTCTCTCGTTTGCTCCCTCTCTCTCTCTCTGAAGTTGGCATTTGCAGGGACCACGGTCTCACTGATGCTATACCTCAATCGCAGAGCTCTTGAAAAGCAGCCTGGTGTTCATGCACAAAACCAAAATAAGTACATTTTACTGCCCTCTACGTTGGCTGAATAGATTACAGACTGATAAATGTGTTCTCGTGAGTCTGGGAGATAAGCAATTCCTGAAGATCTTTTTGTTTGAATATTTTTGTGTTGTTTTCTCTTAGGTGGGAACTGGGGTTTGTGCACACTGTTTTTCATAGTGTTTGCTTAAGGTTAGTGTGTGTGTGTGTGTGTGTGTGTGTGTGTGCGAACATGTTCTCAGATGAATAATTGTTTTAAAGAGGCTGGCTCTTTGGTTTGGGTTGCACACACAAGGACGGTGACAGAACCAGGACATTTTCCTCTACAAATAAACACAAACGAACACACGGAATGCTCATCTGTCATGCATGGTCACGCTGACTAATTAATCTGACTCC
The DNA here is from genome assembly GCA_003731715.1 of Anabarilius grahami. Taxonomy (NCBI): domain Eukaryota; kingdom Metazoa; phylum Chordata; class Actinopteri; order Cypriniformes; family Xenocyprididae; genus Anabarilius; species Anabarilius grahami. Next base: position 2,482,404 of record RJVU01053643.1, on the reverse strand, counting down.
TACCTGTGTTTGTGTGTGTGTGGTATTAGAGGTGTCTGTGTGACAGGTTCTCTACTGCTGAGATAGATATATAGATAAGATAGATCTCTCATCGTAAACATACTAAGGCTCTTGCTGTGATGTCAGCTTGGGTTGCAGTGGCTTGTCCTGATACTGTTTCATGTTGTGCGTTGCTTGCTATGTTTGGAACTGTTCTACAAGGTCTGCTATTGGTCTGTTATTGAACGAAGGGCTGAGAAGTTTACTGTAAACAACAAACATGATTCAAGTGAACCTGTTAAGTTATCAATGGAATGTAAAGACATTACTTTAAGCCATGCTTTAGTATACACTACTGTTCAAAGTTTTGGGGTCGGTAAATTAAAAAATTTTTTTTTTTTAAAGAAGTCTGTTATGCTCACCAAGGTTTTTTTTAAAGGTAATATTGTGGAATAGTATTGCAATTTAAAATAATTATTATTTAAATATATTTTAAAATGTAATTTATTCCTGAGATGGCAAAACTGAATTTTCTGCATCAATACTCCAGTCTTCAGTGTTACTTGATCAATCAGAAATCAGTCTAATATGATGATTTGGTGCTCAGGAACATTTTTGATTATCAATGTTGAAAATTATCATTGCTGCTTAATATTTTTGTGCAATATGTCGTGATACATTTTTTAAATGATCTTTTGAATAATTGAAAGTTTAAAAGAACGTAATTTATTTGAAACAGAACTTGTTTTAATGTCATTATAAATCCATTTATAATGACATTATAAATGTCTTTACTTTCACTTTTTTTCAATTTAATGCATTCATGCTGAATAACATTAAAAACAAAAACCCTTTAGAACAGTTGTCAAGCTTTGAACTTGAATCTAGAAAATAATGCAAATAGTTTAAAATAAAAAAAAACGTTTGGAACATTATTTGACATAATGCAAACACAAAAACAAGGGTCTGACAGTAATGTTGTTATATGTGTATGCTGAGAGATGAGGCGAGCACGGAGATACACAATTACAACGGGGTTTATTAACAATCCAAGAACACCAGAACAACATACACTTCTAAACAAACAAGAGAACAGACAAGGAGTGCAGGGAAAGTGTCCAATTTAAAGGGAGTGCTGACGAGGAACAACAGGTGCAGGGAATCCGGGGAGATGGTGGGAAGACTGATGAGGGAAGTGAAGACAGGTGTGCGGAACAGGAGGATTCTGGGAACTGGAGTCCGGGAAGTCGTGAATGTAACATTACCTCCCCCTCCACGGAAGGCTTGTCCTCACGCCTCAGATGAAACAACGGGTGGGTGCCCTGGAGANGACGGGTCTGGAACTAGGGATGGCGGGTCTGGAGCCAGGGATGACCATGGCGGGTCTGGAACTATGGATGGCCATGGTGGGTCTCTGAGCCCACCCTCATCTTTCCACACCCACTGGTACCCTTCCCCCCAAAAAAAATTTATTTGGGAGACTCAGGGGTTTGAAGGGCTCGTGGGCTACTGGAGTGGGTTCAGCGGCGGTAGCTGGAGCTGGCTCGGTGGCTGGAGCTGGAGCGGGCTCGTGGGAACTGCCAGCTGGATCAGCACAAAAGTCTATTAACCAGTCATTTTCCACAAAACTTGGTGTTTTGGGCTGATTTGCGGCAGAAAACTCAGGTAACTGGGGCTTCCCAGTGGCAGAAAACTCAGGGAACTTGGGCTGCGCGGAGGCAGAAAACTCAGGAGACTTGGATTGCTTGGTCTTCCTCTTCCTTCTCTTGGGCCGTCTGGGCCCAGCGGAGGTTTGTGGGTCCAGAAGGACACTGGGGAAAATCTCACTGGAGGGGTATGCGGAGGAAGATGGAGAGTGACGAACCGGCCAGGCCACCCGTGTTTCTGGGGGAACTGGACGAGGATCACACGATTTATCCAGAACCTCTTCGATAAAAAACTTAGAACAATTTAAAGACAAAATCTAATTAATTGTATCGTCTAAGAAGAGCTAATCAGCAGGTTCATCAAAACGGATCGTGCTCTCGTCAAGCCCCTCCAGAAAAAAGGGCGTTTAAACAAGCATCTGGCCAATTCGTCACATAAGCCAACTCAACAAACTCCTCCACATACCTTTCCAGTGAACGGCCGTCCTGAAGGAGCCCAACGAGGCGATCCGCGGCAGAAGCTGGCATGGGAGGTACGGGAGGAGCAGAAACCTCGGACATGAAAAACAATCCCATCCTGAGTTGTGGATCTCCAGCGGTTTTGGTCTGTTCTTCTGTTATATGTGTATGCTGAGAGATGAGGCGAGCACGGAGATCCACAATTACAACGGGGTTTATTAACAATCCAAGAACACCAGAACAACATACACTTCTAAACAAACAAGAGAACAGACAAGGAGTGCAGGGAAAGTGTCCAACTTAAAGGGAGTGCTGACGAGGAACAACAGGTGCAGGGAATCCGGGGAGATGGCGGGAAGACTGATGAGGGAAGTGAAGACAGGTGTGCGGAACAGGAGGATTCTGGGAATGTAACAAATGTATAGGAATACAGAATTTTAAATATTTTAGATCTAACTGTGATTTAACCAGCCAATCAGTTCTAAGATTCTGTGACATCATATTATTTGCATGCTGCCTAATTGACCCTTCGCCAGGAGTTTGATTGACAGGCGATCTAACCAATCATAATGCTGAATCCGCCATTTTGTACGAAAAAGCAGTCGAGGAGTTAGCAGATTAACATAGGTGGACTTGAACTTGAAAAATGGTGTGTACTAACGTCTTTCCGCGATTGAAACAACATACCTTATGATGTTCATTCATGTTTATTTGATGCTATAAATGAACTAGTAGGAAGAGATGATCGGTTCACGAGCCGCTTGAACTGAGGCCCTACAGCGATCTGTCACGACACATTAAAGAGCCACAAAACGGTATTTATTGTTTAAATTTCTTTGTTTCACATCAAAAGTAACCTGTCTTGTCTGTCGACGCGTTGTCTGTGTCCTTTTTGCTCCGCAATGTATTTTTTACTGCGTGAGAACGTGATGTGTGGTGTGAGAGCGGCATGGCTTGTCGGACATAACAACAGTAACTAAAGGGGGCAGGTCTTTGCGAACGGTCAATTGAGTCTCTAAGTACCATTTGTTTAGAGTAACTGCCTCTTAATTACTTGTGTATGTTTAATTGAATCCTTATAAGTATAACTAATGGTTTTGGACTGTAAAATGTGTATTGTTTGCATTGCATTTGTATCATAAATTAGAATCCAACCCCTGCAGTTTTTCTTTTCTTTTTTTTTTTAAATCTTTGATCAGATGTTGGCTCCCAGAGTTTCTCAACTTAAGTTTGGCTAAGAGCATGTGTGATTATCAGAAATAGTGTCACTGTTTACCCATCCTCCTGTCCTTCTAAACCTAAACCTGTGGAACACAAAAGTTGAACATTTGAGCCCGTATCCAGGCTCTTTTTCAATACAGTGAAAGTGAATGAGGACTTGAGATATCACACTCCAAAATAGCATCATAAAAGTATCATAAAAGTTGTTCAAACAACTTGTGCACTATATTCTAAGTCTTCTGAAGTCATATGCTTTATGTGGGGAACAGATCAAAATGTAAGTCAATAAAATTTAAACCACGACTTTTAAATGGCTGTCAAAGAAAAGAAAAAAACACAGTGTGTGCATGTGATTTTATTGTAATATTTATTAGGAAATATGTCTGTGTGTTGGCCCTGAGGCAGAGGAACAGATGTCTGTTGTGGAAATTCAAGGATCCATATGGACTAGAGTTTAATTATTACTGTAGAGACTTCACAAACATACATACACACACACTTAGACTCAATCATATAAGTGAGCCCATTTTATCAATGAAGTAACAGTGTTAATGTTTTCGCCACTGAAGACAATCTTGGCTCTCTGCAGATATGCAGGAAGTTTCGCTTTTATATGTTGTCCTCCTTATGCTCTGTGCAACTGACAGATTATTAATCGAAGTGACTATGTGTGTGCGTGTCCCTTTTTCTAACTTCATGCCATATGGAGCATGAAAATAACATGAGTGGAAAAATAGGCTATTTGAAAGAGAGTGATATGAGTAAAAGTGCATTTGTGGGTTCAGTAAAACGATACAACTGATCTTTCACTAAGCCCTGCCTCTTTTAAAATGTAAATCTATTTAAGTTCTTTGTGTTTGGATAGTTTGAACACAATTTTAAGATAAATTATCCAACAATATGCATAAACATTGTTGCAGGATCACAGTATTTTCCTATCTTTAAATGAATCTGTAGGCATGTTGGAGATTTATATTTTGTGAATAAAGTGGTAAATTATGTAAATAAATCTTCATTTGTGTTCCTAAGATGAACGAATGTCTTACGGGTGTGGAATGACATTATTTAATGACTTTCATTTTGAGATTTTCATTTTTGGGTGAACTAACCCTTTAAATGAGGCTTTAAATTACCATTTACTTAAATTTTGATTTACAGCCAGCTCAGTTTATAATCATGTTACTGCACAATTACCAATTTCTTAAAAAGAATAATAGCAGATAAAGATGCTTTATAATGTCACACTTCATTCCAGCCCACATAAGAATAATATCAAGGCCTATTATTGTTACACGTATTCAGTTTTGTTTGTTCAAAGATCTGTTTTCATGAACTTTTTGTTTGTATTCATCAGTCACATGTGTTCTTTGTCTATGGACACTAATCATCATCACAGCTGCTCATCATTCAGTTCATCACCATCGTGTATTTAAGTTCCTCCCTGTGCACTCTCAGTTGTCCTTTGATGTTTGTGTGTGTGTTTGTGGTTACGTTTGTTGCACGGATGCACTGTTACACATTCTGGATTATGCAGCCAAATTCGCTGCGATCACTCGAGAGAGCCTGTATTTTCTTGTGTTCAACGAAAACTGTCGTCTTGCCGTCACCAGCCCCTTCAACGATGAGACCCTGAAGTCATTGTTTTGGATCGGGGTGAATTGTCATCACCGTGTAGACCTCCCAGACACCTCGGGACCAAAATGGAGGGTCGCTATCATGCGGTATCTGGAGAGTTTCTACCCCCGGTTCGGATCCCTGCAGGAACCAGATCCTGTTTCACCACCTGCAACCACGGAGGAATCGGGTGAGCCCCCGCAGACGGAGAGCTACCATCCGCCGCAACGCGTTAGCCAGAGCCCGAGGATAAGTGGACAGCGTTGACCCTCGCCCTGAAAGAGGAACCCCCCCATTGAGTCTGACCAGGGGTGGGACCCCGCGACATCTGTGGCTGATGGTATACTGGTGGAAATAGAGACTGAGGAGTGGCTGATGGACTTCAGTAGAGAGGTATCCCACCCCGTTTCTCGTTCTTTATTGCTGTTTCTAGACAGCACTATGAACTATGTGGACTGTGATTTATCAGTGTCGTCTGAACCCTCATCGCTGTTTCTAGACAACACAAGGACCTGCTTGGACTATATATTACCTTCAACCTCGTCAAGTGTCCATCTGCCTCCGTCACCACCCCTCTCAACCAGTCCTCCAGCCCTGCCTCTGCTGGAGGTTTGCAGCCCTTCACCATCTCTTGGAATGCCATGCTGTGACGTCAAGCCTCAGATCGAGCAACCACCATCAGCGCCTAAGCGAGTGGATCTTGTAGCTCTGCCTCCGGCCTCTGATCACCTCGCTCCGTCTTGGCCCATCTACCTGTCGCTCCGCCTTGGCTCTTCCCACTTTTGGCTCCACCAGACACCGTTGGCGTTATGGCTCCACTGGGTTCCCTTGTCCCATCAGCTTTCCCTTTCCCACTGTGGAGTGACGGTGGTCACTCCACCTCTGCCAAAGACTTGCGGATCTTCTACTACTTTCTTTTCCTCCACCCCTACGGCTGCTGCGGCTCCTTCTTCCCTTTGGGTACGCCTCAGTCCTCCATCACACCGGCATCGTCTCAGTCCTCGGGCACTCTGGCTCCACCTCAGACACTCACCGCCACGGCGTCGCCTAGGCCTCCTGTGCCAGCAATGTCGCTCCATCGGCTCTCCGTCTGCACCCTGGGATCCATTGGCCCCGCTTCCGTCGGTCATCCCCCAGTTCACATCAGCCTCTACTCCACCTGCTCCTCCCTCTCTCGACTCCGCTGTGGGCTGTTGTCTCTGGGCTCTGGCAATGTGCCTTCGGACGTCTACTATCATGGCTGCCAGGGTCTCGTCGTTGTCCGGATGTCACCATTCCTCTGTTGCCACCTATCACCATCCCTTCGCCATCTTCTGTCACCATCCCTGCACCATCTCCATGCCCTCCTCCTAAGCTTCCTCCTTCTCCTCATCAAGCCACGAGGTTGCGCCTCCTGGGAGGGGGGGTTCTGCTACAACCATTCAGTTTTGTTTGTTCATAGATCTGTTTTCATGGACTTTTTGTTTGTATTCATTTGTCATGTGTTCTTTGTCTTCGTTTCCCACCACTTATCTGATTCTATGGACACTAATCATCATCACAGCTGCTCATCATTCAGTTCATTACCATCATGTATTTAAGTTCCTCCCTGTGCACTCTCGGTCGATGTTTGTTTGTGTGTGTTCGTGTTTACATTTGTTGCACGCATGCACTGTTATACATTCTGTCTGTTCCTGAGTTTATGTAATCATTAAAGTCACTTCGTATTGGATCCTGTGTACCTTTGTCTTCATCTTCATGACAATTTCCACTTTATGAGCAAATTTATTTGCTTTCTTATTTGTTTCCCTGTTTATGAGTGCATGGGAATTTTACTGTGTATTCATTATTGATACATTTAAAATACTCTTAAAAATAAAAATTCTATGATTCCATAAAATACTTTAACATCCATGGAATCTTTTAATTCCAACAAATTTCTTTATAGTAGAAAAAGAGAAGTTCTTTGGGTTATTAAAAAGTTTTTAAATGGTTTTTACTGAAAGGTTCTTTGGGGAATCAAAAATGGTTCTTCTATGGCATCACTGCAAAAACAACATTTTGGAACTTTTATTTTTAAGAGTGATGCACGAACACAACACACGTGTTGGTTTTTCCATTTGATTCCCACATGCATCAGTACAGACTCACATAGGAAAAAAAATTTCATGTTTGGAATTTAGGCCACAGACTCTCTTATGTGTTGCCACTTAGGCTAATTTTTGTTTGCTGTGTGTTTCATCTGTGCAGCCCTGTTTGAAAAGTTCTCACACGTTTAAAGATAAATGGAGTACAGTAGGTATGCATCACACAGGGAATGATACCAAATTTAAGGAGCACACAGACCCATTTATACAATGTGAATTTGATAAATATCACACACACACAGTGGTGCACTGAGCGTGATCTACTTAGAGGAGTGTGTGAGTGTGTGACCCCAAATGTGCTGTGCTGTTTCTCCACCTTCCTATAAACTAGTTTCTCACTTTGTTTGCCATTCATCTTTCTCTCCATCTTTCTGACAGACCTGCATTCATCCTGCTTAATCAGAAGTAAAAAAATTACACCTGCAGGAATAACATCCAAAAATGTGCAACATAAACGCAAAACACTAAGTGAAACAAAGTTGCTAACTGCATTTGTTTCTGTCTCTTTCTCTTTACTAAAAGTGAAGGTCATTGTTTCAGCACTGCTATTTTAATACATGTACACACTGTTGTTCAACAGTTTGGGCTCTGGAAGATTTTGTAATGCTTTAGAAAGAAGTCTCTTATGCTCACCAAGGCCACATTTATTTGATCAAAAATACAATAAAACCAGTATTATTGTGAAATATAATTACAAGGTTTCTATTTTAATATATTTTAAAATGTATTTTTTTACTGTGATGGCAAAGCTGAATTTTCAGCATCATTACTCCAGTCTTTAATGTCACATGATCCTTCAGAAATCATTCTAATATGATGAATTCTAATATGTGAATTCATATGTATTCTAATATGTATGTAATATACCTGCCCTATATAGTAATATTTTGTAATTTTTGTGCTAGTGACAAAAGAAAAAGCTAAAACAGCAAAATACACAAAGTAATATTATGTAACACCTCAGTTTCACAAAAGAATTTAACAACGAGCATTAATTGAGCCTCTTGATGTGTTTTCATTATGTAAATGGGGTTGACGAGCTCTTCTGCTTTTTTTCTCTTCTGTAAGCCGACAATCAAGAGTCTCATCAACTACATCACAAGGACCAACTGCTGATTAACAGGTGTGTGTGTCCAGTAATGGAGTAGAGTCAAGATACAGCACAGACATAAGTAATCAATCCTGATAGAGTAGATGTAGCGAGACCTAAGTATAGCCTATATGCATAATGATAAATATGAGGTTATATCAACAACACAGACAGAAGCAAAAGAAAATGAACATGCAGCTGTAATGGAACAGACATTAGTATTTGATACAGAACAGAAGAGGGGGATTGCGCACGGGGGAAAGTGTGTCATTTATTTTCCCCGCTGCCCAGGTGTGCTGATCAAAATGAGTAATGAGAGAGTTAGTAGAGCAGCACCTCAGAGAATACACTTACACACCATGCACATGCAACACATAAAGAGAATTATGCAACAAAATACAAGCACTCTAATAAGAAGGAAAGAGCATTACATTTTGTAATAATTTAATGTTTCATGGGAATTGAACCCATGATGCTATAGTAACTCTGTTTGTCCGCTACAGTATTTCTAGAGCGCAATATATTTCTTCTTTCTGCCAGAGTATTTACACTCATGATACACGGTGTGTGCATTTGGCACCGTCCTGTTTGTGTTTGTGATATTTGGCATCAAGCCCCTGGAAAATATATCTCTCACACCCAAGACGTCTCTTCACCATTTCCTCAGATAGATTTTAGATGGTACACATAAGCCCTGCAGCAAACAAGCACGGGTGCTCCCTTTCTTAAACACGTTCCAGTACCGTCCCATTCCAGAACCTCTGCACGAACAGATTGGGATGGTGGAAAACATCTGTTATTCCACCCGTGGCCTTAGAATGATTTATTATTATCTATTAGTGTTGATAAGAGGGTTCACATGCAATCACGTAGACCCATATTAAATTGCATATGATATCATCACATAACAATAGCTTTATTACTGTTGATGTGCAGTTGTTTTTAATACATGAGAATAGCAGTATATAAAACACTTAGGCCTATGCATATTTAACATGTAGTATCACATAATGTTGATAACTACATGATAAAGATAAGCATTACATGTTGCTGATTCATAAAGACACACAGAAGTGGGATCAGTTCATTTCTTTCTTCCTCCTGCCTTTTTGTAAGTGATGCAACAGTGTGGATGAGATGTTCAGTTTGATCTCATAGAAGACAAGAACATGGACAGTATGGTGCTATATGCCTCACTGAGACGAGACCAACTGCTATCATTAGAAACACTTTGGGCCTCATTCATGAAACACGAGCAGAACAAATTTCTGTGTAGGCTAGTCTCTCTCTCTCTCTGACTCTCTTATCCTTCACTGTAAAAGAAATCCTGTTAAAGGTGTGACAAAACTGGCAGCTATGCCTGAAATTCACTGGGTTGGCATTTTGGTGCCTGTATATGTTACAGTACATATCTGCGCATTCCATTATAATATATCAACCCATTTCAGCTATAAAAATCTGGTTTGTATAATCAAATTTACTGATAACCACAATAATATTACAGGTGGAAAAGTTCATTCAAATTGGTCTTTTCATTACAATTAAACAAAGCAGCATAAAGTGTAATATAAAACACTCTAATGTGCAAAAGAAACATTGATACTTAAAACATTGTCTAATCGAATCTGTTTACTGTCAATTATAAATTGGTGCCATTTTAGCAAGATTCTGTGTAGAATGTACTATACGGTACAGTTCAAAGGTTTGGGGTTGGTAGATTTTGTAATGTTTTTTTTTTTTAAAGAAGTGTCTTATGCTCACCAAGGCTTCATTGATTTGATTCAAAATAAAAACTGCATGTTCTCTTTGGCTTTTTCTCTTGCATAGATGAAGGATCACATTCAATTTTCTTTCAAGGATAGAGTATCTTTAGAGACTGTTGATATTGTGTTTGGACTGATAAAGAAAATTCCCTTTTCACTATAAACAAAGCCCTCTTCAAAGGGCTTTTGAGGCAACCATTCCAAAAGCATAGGCAATATGTGCAGGCTTAAGCTGTAAGTAAATGTGTGTGTCTGTGTGCAAGTCATCATCTTGTCAGACCTTTGTTAGCAGATTAAAACACTTGTATATTTCAGTTGTATTAAATTGGACAATAATTTAAAGAGCCTTTTACAGTTTTTTACAGTCCTGCCAATGATCAAGTGTCATATGAGATCCCTGTATCAACAAATGGAGCCTGAGTCATACTTGGACATTGTAAACTAAGTGGGACTGAAAATATTAGAGATACCCAATAAGTGAAACCCAGAGGACCTTAGAAATTCTGTTCATAAATGCATATACAAGTGATATGGTGCCATCTTCTGTCAGTACATTATTTGACCTATTGGATAGTCTTGAGAGGATATGCCTTATTTATTGCGAAGATAATTATGAGTTTGTTTGATTGTTTGTTTGTATTTAAAGACATATTCAGTTGTCTTTACTGTTTTTAAAACGTAAAAAGTATCTAATACTATAGCTAAAGTTCTGATTTCTGTAAGAACATTTGCAAAAATGCAAATGAGATTTCATCAAAATTATAATGACAATTAAATGAAATTTGTTAATAGTATCCCTTAAGATCACACAAAAGAACATTAAGGTGGGTATTTAACACTAAATGTTCTAATTAGTATTTTATTCCAACATGTAAAAACATTGAACGTACTGATAAAATAAATGTATCGATGTAAAGCAGTTTCAGAATACTGACTTGTGCAACATCGTTTTTGTAGCCTGGTTTTGTTTTTCAAACAGGCAATGTGCATGGCGACGGATGAGGACGTCACCAACGTACGACATACGTTGGTCTGTGTGAGGACCTCGCGGTGCATGGTTTGGAAACAGTGCGAGGAATTTCTTTGAAACAACAATAAAATCTCCGCAGACATAAAGACTCGTGTACAGGTATAACACTATTATACACCGTGCATTTACATGTGATAGACAGAAATGAAAGATTAATTAAATGAGCAATTAATTAATTCATTCATTAATACTCTGTCGTGCGTTTGTTGCGCTAACAGGTTATTTTGAGGCTGTTCTGAACTTTTTAAATTGTTTTATTGTCTTACACATGCATAATGCATGTTTAATATACACCACTATGAGCAGATTTCTGAAATGGAAACCGGGGACATTTCCTAGTTCAGTGGTCAAAATGGTATTGAAATCTTTGTTGTTCTCTATGGGGACAATACATTTTTGCTATTTATTATTATACTATTGTTCTAATTAATAATTAGTATCATGCCTGTATTAAATCCCTAACTGATTTTAACATATTTCCCTAAAAATCACGCTATGAAAAATAGTAACCATTGCAATTAACAAACAGATAAAAGCAGCAGAATTATATTATAACAAATTATGACTTTACACATTAAACAGATTATAAATATAAAACAAAATAAATATGTATTTAACAAATATTTTCTAAATGTATTTAATTATTTTCACAAACTCTGAATATACTGTTATACGTTTAACTTTTCAAATGTTGCTTTATGTTTGTGCCTTACTATGCCTAATTACGCTTATTATTTTGAATTTTAGGCTCATTTACAGCAAATGTGGCAGTTGCAAGTGTTATTGTATAGTTGATTATTGTTTTATTGTTCTTGCATATCGGGGTACACTTTTACCCACGTGGTATAGTTAGGATACAGTTCACGTTCGGGAAAGTTAACTATTGTGTGAAACAGTCCTGCACACTGTTTACGTCCTGTTATATAGTTCATGCAGAATTGTATTACTTTTAATAAACATGAAGGAGTTGGCATGAGACTACTTTTGTCTGACTTTTTTCCAGAATTTGCATGCTGTAAAATGGGGACATTTCCAGGGACAGCTCTAGTCAAGGACAAGTCACAAAAAAACATGACAATATTAGTAAAGGAGTAACAGTAACTTCATCGAGCCTATGAAACAATATAAAAAGAATTACAGGAATGAAAGAAAAACAATCTTACAATTAAGCATCTTTAAAGTATTCCACAGTTTTCCTAGATTACAGCTGTGCACATATTTCCAAGCATGCTGAATAGTTCTCTGCACAAATGTAATAGGAGTGGTAGGAAAATGTCATTCCAATCTGTTTTGTCCCATCAGCGCTTGTCAGCATGGAGACTGATCTTTATGATGAGTTCGGAAACTATATAGGACCGGAGCTGGACTCTGATGAAGATGAGGAACTAGATGCAGAGGACCGGGAGGCTGATGAGGTGTGTCTAAAGTACATAAAATCAACAAAAATCACCTTGAATTTTGAAACTGCCAAAAATGATGTTTTATGTGCTAGTTGCAAGACCGTATATGGTGATATATGACTAGTGTTTTTCTTATTACAGGCAGATGAGGAGGAGGATGATGAAGACCAGGCTGAGGTTGATGAGGAGGGTGGTGGTATGGAGGTGGTTTTGCATGAGGATAAAAAGTATTATCCCACAGCTGAGGAGGTTTATGGTCCTGAGGTGGAGACCATCGTCCAAGAAGAAGATACACAACCATTGACAGGTAACAGACATGCTGATGGAATACTAGTTTATGCACTATATGTACTCCCAGTGCAAAATCTAATTTTTCTTATATTATTTCCTCCTCAGAGCCCATCATAAAACCTGTAAAGTTGAAGCGGTTTACTCTGATGGAGCAGGAGCTTCCAGTCACAGTCTATGACATGGAGTGAGTTCGGTATTGTTGATTCTCTCTCTCCTCATATGTTTGAATTGCATATTCTTACATGCATGTCTGTCCACAGGTTCCTCGCTGATTTGATGGACAGCTCAGAACTGATCAGAAATGTCACTTTGTGTGGACACTTACACCATGGCAAGGTAAAAGATATTATGCTTATTATATATTTCACTGTTGTCTAATAAATGGTGCATTGCATGGTGGCTTTCAATGTGTTGATTTTGATTTTGTTTCTATAAAATTAATTTATGCACCCCCAACCCCGCCAGACATGCTTTGTGGACTGCCTCATTGAACAGACTCATCCTGAAATCCGCAAGAGAGATGACAGTGATGTAAGTATAAAGATAGTGAATATAAATGTTTATTTGCCCATGTAGACTGAGATGTCCTGTTTTTAAGATTGCATGCCTTGTTTGTTCAGCTCTACAGTCATGCAAATGATATGTTGAAATATTGATCTTTTATTTTTTTTGCAGTTACGATACACAGATATCCTCTTCACAGAGCAAGAGGTAAGAAATGACTTGAAATAAGATTACAAGCAAGCATTTATTTTGTGTTCTTATGGTATTGATAGTTTCATTCAATCATATTTTTGTGTTTTGTCATAGAGGGGAGTTGGCATCAAGAGTACTCCTGTAACCATGGTGCTACCTGACTCGCGGGGCAAATCCTACCTCTTCAACATCATGGACACGCCAGGTACTTCCTGCCCTCTCTCTGTCTTCCCTGTGCAGTAACTGACATATGTTTAAAATTCCACTTATAAAAATATAAGTACACAGTATATTTGCTCACTGCAATGCAAAAGCAAATGATTAAACTCTCATTCCCTTCTTCAGGTCATGTGAATTTCTCTGATGAAGTGACATCTGCTGTCAGACTGTCTGACGGCATTGTGCTTTTTATCGATGCTGCCGAGGGGGTGAGTTCACATATACATACAAAGTTTACTGCTGATGTCAAGCTTTTCGCTTCAAGACTGTCACTCATTAGTATGTCTTTGTTATTGAATTACATTAAATAATCATTGTATTGGCTTAATATTTTTTGGAAGATTATATTGTATTATAAGTATACATTTTTAGTGTGTTTTTTTTTTTTTAACCATTTGCATGTGTTCAGGTGATGTTGAACACTGAGCGACTGATCAAGCATGCAGTGCAGGAGAGGTTGGCCATCACTATCTGTATTAATAAAGTAGATCGTCTGATCGTGGAGCTCAAGCTGCCCCCTACTGATGCCTACTACAAACTTCGCCACATTGTGGATGAGGTCAACGGCTTGCTGAGGTACCCCACAATACTTAAAAGAATACAATTTGGTTAATAAAACATGCTGTTAAAGACAAATCCTAGAGCTACTGTTTTTATTTCACTTGCACATACTTTAGTTTCTAGCTATTGAGCATCATGAGTTGAATTGTTTTTAGCGAGCAAATTTGTCTGAAATTCCAGAGACTAAATCTCTAAATCTGTTTCTCTTTCTGGCAGCACATACTCCACAGATGAGTCTCTGATTGTGTCTCCCCTGTTGGGAAACGTGTGTTTTGCTTCCTCGCAATACAGTATCTGCTTCACTCTTGGCTCCTTCGCCAAAATCTATTCAGACACCTACGGTGAGAAATACACAAACCTATTGTCCAAATGCTATACTACATACTTAAAGGGTTACTTCACCCAAAAAGGAAATTTGTGTCATTAATTACTCACCCTCATGTCGTTCCAAACCCGTAAGACACAAAAGATATTTTTGATGAAATCCGAGAGATGACATTTTTTTTAATCCCCCTTTAGAAAGTAATGTAATTACCACATTAAAGGTCCAGAAAGGTACTAAAGACATCGTTAAAATAGTCCATGTGACCACAGTGGTTCAACCTTAATTATATGAAGTGACGAGAATACTTTTTGTGTGCAAAAACAAACAAAAATAACAACTTTATTCAACAATTTCTTCTCTTCGTTGTCCTTCTCCTACACTGTTTGTATAGACATTGTATATGTCCGAACACCGGCTAATTTTCATAACATTAAGGTTAAACCACTGCAGTCACATTGACTATTTTAACGATGTCTTTAATAACTTTCTGGACTTTGAATGTGGCAATTACATTGCTTTCTATGGGGGATAAAAAAAACTCTCAGATTTCATCAAAAATACCTTCATTTGCATTCCAAAGATGAATGAAGGTCTTACGGGTTTGGAACAACATGAGGGTGAGTAATTAATGACAGAAATGTCATTTTTGGGTGAACTAACCCTTTAATGCTTTTTTCAGGAAACATAAAACTTTGTCATAAAACACACTTTTGATTTCCAGGTGATATCAACTACATGGAGTTTGCTAAAAGACTGTGGGGAGACATTTACTTCAACCCCAAAACGTGAGAGTCTCAAGCTGATATTATTCAGACAATTTAAGTAATGGCAGAATGTTTTTGGTTCTTTTTTCTTTTTTCTTTTGTTTGTAACTGGTTGTTCTGTGCCTATCAGGAGGAAATTTACAAAGAAAGCCCCTAACAGCAACTCTCAGCGCAGCTTTGTTGAGTTTGTGCTGGAGCCGCTGTACAAGATTCTTTCACAGGTAAGACGTACATTCAAATTCATTCATGTATCTTTTACTTGGGTAATATTTCTACACTTTCAGACAGACTTAGGCAGTCAAACATGCACACATATCCAGGCTGTGTAACTGTGGTGTGTCTGTAGGTGGTGGGGGATGTGGATACGTCTCTGCCTCGTGTCTTGGATGAGCTCGGCATTCATCTGACCAAAGAGGAGTTAAAGCTTAACATCAGACCTCTGCTGCGCCTCGTCTGTAACCGCTTCTTTGGAGAGTTTACAGGTAAGTGTCTATTGCATTAACTTATAGTTCTTGCTCATGCGGGGGGTGTTTGGTCTAATAATGTTTGCGAATTCAACAGGCTTTGTGGACATGTGTGTGCAACACATACCTTCTCCTCAAGGGGGTGCCAAAGCCAAGATAGAGCACAGCTACACAGGTGGACTGGATTCAGACCTCGGAGAGACAATGTCTGAGTGTGACCCTGATGTAAGTTTGGGATCTACAAAGATTGATATCAGTACTGTGACATTGAACTTGTAAGAGTTTCCATTCCATGTGTTCAAGAGTAATATTGTGATATAGTATTAAAACTTTAAAATGTTTTCTATTTTAGTATATTTTAACAAGTAATTTATTCCTGTGATGCAAAGCTGTATTTTCAGCATCATTACTCCAGTTTTCAGTGTCACATGATCCTTCAGAAATCATATATACTGATAGTATACTGATATACTGATTAGATGCTCAAGAAATATTTCTTAAAATGATCAATATTAAAAATAATTGTGCTGGTTAGCGTTTTTGTGTAAACCATATTTTTTTCAGGATTCTTTGAATGGAAAGTACAAAAGAACAGCATTTATTTGAAACAGAAATCTTTTGTAACTTTTGTAACTGTCACTTAACAATTTAATGCATCGTTGCTGAATAAAAGTACTAATTTCTTGATTGGTAATGTATGTGAAATTGAATATAAATTGGCACAAAATATAAATGTAAATGGAATTCATTGCTATTGGGGAAGCCACTCTAGCTCTTCTATTAGATAAATAATAAATGACTTTGTGGTTTAGACCACACAGACAAAACGCCGTGGCAGATGCTTTATGTCTGGGGGCGACAGCATGTCAAGACAGTTCTGGAGTAACCAATCATTCTGATGACAGGCTTTGGCTCCGGCATTTCAGAATGACCACTCCAAAATGTCATCTTTTCCTCTGAATCAATTATTCTGTCACATGAGTTTTTTTTGATGATCGTTTCTTGAATTTATTGAATCCAGTAAATGTAGTTAATGCATATATCATCCTACCGAATAAAATAAAAATGTATCCACCTCAAGCAAGCCTATATAAATCACTATGACAAACACTTTTTCCTTTCTAAGGGTCCACTGATGTGCCACACCACTAAGATGTACAGCACAGATGACGGCGTTCAGTTCCACGCATTCGGTCGAGTCCTGAGTGGAACCCTGCAGGCGGGCCAGCCAGTGAAGGTTCTGGGAGAGAACTACAGCCTGGAGGATGAAGAGGACTCACAGATCTGCACTATCGGACGTCTGTGGATTTCTGTCGCTAGGTGACTGTCACACTGACATTTTTTTACTTACATTATTATACAGCAGTGATTCTCAACGCTTTTGACTCCATGTCCACAACAATATTTAAAGGCTTTATGACCTTTCTAGTTGTTTATGATTTACTGGATAAGTATTTAGGACAAGGATTTTTAAAATAATTTTCTATTGAAAATGTCTACCTCATAAAATATTGTAGATCTTGGCATAGCTAGAAAATTCCAGACCACACCTACACCTTAGAACGTATATACATTCTAAAAACGCCCATGCAGTTTTATGATTTTATTAAATTACATGACATTTCCAGGTCTAGAAATCACACTTTAAAAATTAGGCTTCCTTTTAAAAAAGAAAAAAGAATTTCGAAGTTCTGAATGAAACAAAAATTACTGTAAATGTTTTACAAGAAAATATTTTCTGTCTTTCACTATTTAATTCATTGTCTTATTTGCCATCTTTGTGAATATTGTTTCAAAGTTTGGGAATGTTGTTGACTTGTAAATCCTACACTAAATAGTAATGTTTGTAAATGTTATGTTTAATGTGTTTATGCAAGGTATCAGATTGAAGTGAATCGTGTTCCTGCTGGTAACTGGGTGCTGATTGAGGGCTGCGACCAGCCTATTGTTAAAACGGCCACAATCACAGAGCCTCGTGGAAATGAAGAGGTAGGAAAGAGAGAGATATCTATTTGAAATTAAGCAGTGTTAATTTATGAGGGATTGGATGTTGAATGTGCTGTGCATTGTGAGTAGGCTCAGATCTTCAGGCCATTGAAGTTTAACACTGCGTCAGTGATAAAAATAGCTGTGGAGCCTGTCAATCCCTCAGAACTGCCCAAGATGTTGGATGGACTCAGAAAAGTCAACAAGAGTTATCCTTCACTTACAACAAAGGTAAAACACTTTAGAACAACTCACGCTACCGATTATTATTTTAAAAACGTATTTCTGTCATGTTTTAAACCTCAGGACCAAACCAGATGCCGCATATGCTTGAGTGGCAATCAGCAGGGTTATTTTTTGATAACATTTCGGTTCATTGAGATGAATTGCAACCTTTTTACTGACTTGTTTCATATTAATCTGTGCTGGTTTGTGTGTGTGTTCAGGTGGAGGAGTCAGGTGAACATGTGATTCTTGGCACAGGTGAGCTGTACCTGGACTGTGTAATGCACGACCTGCGGAAGATGTACTCTGAGATTGATATTAAGGTGCTTTTTTGCTCTTGAAAAAATTCTTTTTCTCATCCCTTCTTGACTTTTTTTATTTTTTAAATGCGTTTTATCTTTGACCTTTACCTATAGGTAGCTGATCCTGTGGTGACTTTTTGTGAGACTGTGGTGGAGACATCCTCCCTGAAGTGTTTTGCTGAAACACCCAATAAAAAGTGAGGAGCAAACTTCCTGTATTGCAACACCACCATTTAGAAATCCAGTTTTGTTGAAATGTGACCTGTAAAAGTCTTGACAGGGAAACTAATGGGTTCAGATATGTTTGTGTGATTTGTAACTCTGAGTGTGTAAATTGCAGGAATAAGATCACCATGATTGCTGAGCCGTTGGAGAAGGGTCTAGCTGAAGACATTGAGAACGAGGTGGTGCAGATCACATGGAACAGGTAGAATAACTATAGAGATCTTATGGTTTATATTTAACACAAAGGTGTGTTTCTTAGCTGAGTAAAACAAAAAGTAAGTTGGAAATATTTTATTTGCCTACCAACCTTTAGAACTTAAAAACAACACTTAAACATGATTTTTGCATTGCTCTGCTGTGAGGGCTTGAAGGGTAAAAAAATCAACATAAACTACCATTCAAAATTTTGGGGTTGGTAAGATTTCTGTTTCAGATAAATGCTATTCTTCTTAACTTTCTGTTCATCAAAATATTGTGAAAAATCAAGGTTTCCACAAAAATGTTGAACAGTACAAATGTTTTTAACATTGAAAATAATTATAAATGTTTCTTGAGCAGTAAATCAGCATATTTGAATGATTTCTGAAGGATCATGTGACACTGAAGACTAGAGTAATGATGCTGAAAATTCAGCATCATTACTTTGACATCACAGGAATAAATAACAAAATATATTCAAACAGTTATTTTAAATTGTAATAATGTTTCACATTATTACTGTTTTTATTGTATTTTTTATTAATAAATTCAGCCTTGGTGAGCATAAGAGACCTCTTTTAAAAAACATTTTGTTTAAAATCTTACCAATCCCAAACTTTTGAATGGTAGTGTATGTGGTGCAGTTTAACTGACATGCTTTTTTGCCCATAATCTGTTAACCAATTTAAAAATATACCCCTCTTTCTCCCCATAGGAAAAAGTTGGGAGAGTTTTTCCAGACCAAGTATGACTGGGATTTGCTAGCAGCTCGTTCCATCTGGGCTTTTGGACCTGACACGACTGGGCCCAACATCTTAGTAGACGACACTTTGCCCTCTGAGGTAATTTACACATCAACTGACACTAATTATGTTTGGCAAGGTTCATTTATTTTCATTGAATCTCATACAATTCTACTGTTATGGGATTGCAAATGAATGAAATTTAGAATAGATTTAACTTCATCTCTCCAACGACTGTATTGACTTACATTTGGAAATAGTGCCTTTGGCTGTTTGATTTTACACCTCTGTTGAAGTCTTTTGGCATTGATGTTGATGTGTCATTATTTGGTGTGTGTTTTGCCAGGCAGTCAGAGGTGTGAAAAATATTGTCGCGTGTGATTGCATGTGACACGATCTATCTGTTTTTGTGAGAGGTCATTCACTGGACAACTGAACTTGTTGAACGTTGAATGACTTGATAAATGATCTGTTCTCTTTTTCTCTGTGTTGTAGGTAGATAAAGCTCTCCTCGGCTCAGTGAAGGACAGCATTGTACAGGGCTTCCAGTGGGGCACACGTGAGGGTCCTTTATGTGATGAACGTAAGACATTACAAAACATTTTATATTAGAGGTCTCTCTGATTTTGAAGGCAAAACAGTTTTTAAAAAACACAATGCAGTCAATAAAATACTTTTGAATGGCAAGTAAATATTTAAATGCAGATGCACTATATATCATTATTGGTTGATTTTCATATATATCAATCAATGCATGATCATTTTCCTTTAACATTTATATTAAAGTTAATTTATAAAAACACTCATTTAAAAACTAGGGATGCTCATAATTAACTGGTTAACCATTAACCGACAGTAAGAATTTTGACCGATTAATACTGTCAGTTAAACAGTTTAAAAAGTAATTTAAAGTGTTTTTTCAATATATTTAAAAAATGTTTGCTCCATGATTGATAAATACACTACACAATTTAAATTTCTCTTTTTGATGAGAAAAAATGTAATTATCAGCTAAATTTATATGTCATAGGATATATAAAGATTTAAAGTGATGGTTACTATATTCAGTATGATTATGAATTCAGCATGATAAAGTTTTATTCATGGGACTTTAAAATCTTAAAGACTTGACTTTTGTTGCTTTTTTCTTTCATGACCATTTTCCACCCTTTCTTGGTTAAACAGGCTGTTTTTCCTATTCCTTTTAAAGGGTTAGTTCACCTAAAAAGGAAATTTCTTTCATTAATTACTCACCCTCATGTCGTTCCACATCCGTAAGGCCTTCGTTCATCTTCGGAACACAAATTAAGATATTTTTGATGAAGTCTGAGAGGTTTCTGTCTCTCCAAAGAGATCCAACTCAACTACTGCTCCAAGGTCCAGAAAGATATGAAAAAGACACCATTAAAGTACTCCATGTGACTCCAGTGGCTAAAACTCAATTTTATGAAGCGACGTGAGTGAGTAAGTCATTGCATTGTTTCGTGAACATGCTTTGATAATATTATTTTGTAAATAATGTAGTAAATTGTTTTTTTGCATAAACAAAGCACTCACGTCACTTCATAAAATTTAGTTTAAGCCACTGGAGTCACATAGAGTACTTTAATAATGTCTTTTCCTACCTTTCTGGACCTTAGAGTGGTAGTTGCGTTGGATCTCTATGGAGAGACAGAAACCTCTGACTTTGTCAAAAAGATTTTAATTAGTGTTCCGAAGATGAACGAAGGTCTTATGGGGGTGAGTAATATATGACAGAATTTTCATTTTTGGGTGAACTAACCCTTTAAATCCTCCATATGTAAATGGAAATGTTTCTTTTTATAGTTTATAACTGTGTCTCTTTGTCAATCCTTGCATTCAGCAATCCGCAACGTGAAGTTTAAGATCCTAGATGCCGTGATTGCACAGGAACCACTGCACAGAGGAGGAGGACAAGTCATTCCTACAGCTCGCAGAGTCGTCTACTCTGCCTTTCTCATGGTAATCTATCCTTTGATAGGTCTGTTTAGCCACCTCTCTTTCATCCCATCTTCCTCTGTTTCCTTCTCTGCCTAATCATTGTTTCCATTAGTCTTATTGGACTGTTTCATTCAATTATGTGATCCATTAACTCGGTTCAGTAGATTGTTGATTATCGTAATTGGTTTCTTACTCACTCACCTTTTTTTTTTTTTCACTTTGTGATTGGTTGTTTTCTGTAGGCCACGCCCAGGCTGATGGAGCCCTATTACTTTGTGGAGGTTCAGGCGCCTGCTGACTGCGTTTCTGCTGTGTACACAGTGCTGGCACGCAGGAGGTAAAATACACACACAGAATGAGGACATTGCTGACTTGTCAGTAAACACACACTCACATTAAGCAGATAGCTGCTCAAGGCAGCAAAAGTCAGCAAGTCTCTAATAAAGACAGTCTCTTTTTAGAATGAGCCTCTGACTGATCTCTTGTCTCTGTGTCATGTAGAGGTCATGTGACGCAGGATGCCCCAATCCCTGGCTCTCCTCTCTACACTATCAAGGCTTTCATTCCAGCTATTGACTCGTTTGGCTTTGAAACCGATCTCCGCACACACACGCAGGGCCAGGCCTTTGCGCTCAGTGTGTTCCACCACTGGCAGGTACAATCACACCCATGTTTTTTCCTTTTCCTTCTCTTGTGCGTGCGTATGGGTTTAAATGTGTAAGAGGGATTCTGTGTACGTGGAAAAATCTGTCAAGAACACCACAACCCATTTCACCCAACAATGAAAAGAAATGAAAATAAAATAAAAAATTAAAACTGGAAATCATATTTTTGGTTAAAAAATGTTTTAGAAGTGATTATTTCCAGTTTTTTTTACTTACCTTATTTAATATAACTTTTTTTTGTTTAGATTTTTTTAAGGGAAAATGTGATATGGGCATACCCATAATGACAACTTTATGGCAATTAATTAAACACAGTAATAGGAAAATATAAGTTGTCGTTATGGGTATGCCCATGTCTCACACATACATATAATACATTATTAATGTAATATGCTGTTTATTATTTATTGTTTATCAAAATTGTATTAAATCATTTTTACAGTGAGAAACTGAGATTTACAATTGGAAATTAATAATTGAAAAATTAGTCTAAAATATTGTGTTATGAGTTTTTGTATGGCAATTAAGCACAGTAATGTGAGGAAAATATATTTAAATTGATCATTGATAAATGATAAATTTTTGATAATAGATTATTAATGTACTATTGTTATTAAATTATTTAGCAGCTGCTGATTTATTTATTTTTTTTAATTACAAAATGTATTACAATATTTTTACTACAAGAACCTAATGAGATTTAGCATTTGAAATTAATAATAGAAAATTACAATAAAAATGTCTTGATGTATTACTGTATTGAGAATTTGGAATGAAATGTAGAAATATTTAGACACTGTAGTATTTTTTTATATTGATATTTGTATTGTAGTGTTGATGTAAAAATTGTATTACAGTACTTTAAACCAAGATCTAATAAGATTCTAATAATCTTATAAGAACCACTTTTAAGAATAATAGAAATGAACAAAAACAAAAAAAGCTAATGAGATTTTTTGCAAAAATGTTTACAATGCAAAAAGTAGTAATTACAATTATTTGGTAAAAATGTGACTTGGACATGTCTGTGTAAGACCTGTGTGTGTGTGTGTGTGTGTGTGTGAGTGTGAGTGAGTCGATGTGTTTAATGTTGAGTAGCAGGCGTTTGAGTCAGCAGCAGCGAACTCCCTTGCCTTCAACACAGTTTGTTTGTGTGTGTGTTTGTCACATGGTATTAGATTTTTGCCACTGTCCCGAGTAATTATTGTCTCTGCCCCTCACTCTAGATTGTTCCCGGTGATCCTCTGGATAAGAGCATTGTGATTCGTCCTCTAGAGCCTCAGCCGGCCCCTCATCTGGCCAGAGAGTTTATGATCAAAACCCGCAGGCGCAAAGTAAGACATGTTTGATGTCTCTGAAGTGTCAATCAACTTGTTTAGTTTGAATATGCATCATATATCATCATATATCAACATCATCTCTCTCCTCTTCCTCCAGGGATTGAGTGAGGATGTCAGTATCAGCAAGTTCTTCGATGACCCTATGTTGTTGGAGCTAGCCAAACAGGATGTGGTGCTGAACTACCCGATGTGATGAGACAAATGAACTTAACTTATCCCATCATTCCCCTTCAGCTTCACTGGACTTGCCCCTACTACAAATCAATCCAGTTCTCTTTGATGGAATATAAAAAATGTTTTTTATATGCATAGTGCTAGAAACAGCACAGATTTGTTGCCGTCACCCCAGACTCCCCTAAATTAACCTGTGATCTCCAATTGCATCCTTACAGCCTTGCTCTGTTTATTTTTATATTTGACAAGTGTTTTTGTAGCGTAACATGATGCGAAGGACAGGCAAGTCTTTTTGAAATATGTCTGAAGTCTCTTTAAAATCTTACATCATTTTTGTAAGTGTGATTAAAAGGATTTGGCCTGTGGATCTGTGTTTGAGTTCATTATGGATGTATTTTTTATGATATCCTTGAAGATGATAGCCATTGTACTTCTCAAGGCTTGCAGACACTTTGATGTGAAGGAAAAGGTGGTTTTGATATGCAGTATGAAAGTATGCTCAAACTTTGGAAGAGAATACTCAACACTTGGGGAAACTTAGAGATCATTCCGTGGATACAGAATAAAACAAGTACATACAAAGGGCGGGAGATGCATATCTGCATACATATGGGTAAAAACAGATCGGTTTATGTCTGCGACTGTCTACCAGTTGCAGAAGCAGAGTTAAGGAAGGTTGACAGTGAAGGCCATTCAACAGACAAGTCTGACATTCAAGTGAATGCCACAGATGTCTTTCTATACTTCATGATTTCACTTGTGAATTGTGAGAGATGGTTAGTTGCGTTCATACTGAATGAAATTCAAGTTAAAACAAAGTCATTAAGAAACGACATGCGAGTATAACTACATATCCATTTTTGATACTATCCTAGGAACACTTTAAAATAAGGTTTCGTTTGTTAGCATTAGTTAATTATATTAGTTTACATGAACTAACAATGAAAAATACTTTATTAATTAGATCATGTTAATTTCAACATTTACTAATACATTATTGAAATCAAATTTTTTTATCTATTAATATTATGTCATGGACCGAAACTAACATGAATTGATAATTAACAGTTGTATTTTTATTAAACCGTTAACAAGATTACTAAATACTGTAACAAATGTATTGCTCATTGTAAGTTAATCTGTTAATTAATGGATCTTATTGTAAAGTGTTACCATTATCCCTTATAAAAAATAAAATAAGTATATAAAGTTAATAAAATGTAAAAGTAACTAAACAGTAAACGGTATGTTTATATTTAGATTTTTACTGCCATATTTTCTGACATTCAGAAGTTTCTGTATGTCAGAGGGAATCATATTTTTAATTCAGAGACAGGGAGTGTGTATGCATGTGTCAGTGGGTAAAATGGTGATGAATAATCAGTTCGGACTACGTTGCTGTTGCCTTCATGAAAGATGTGTGTTTGTGTGAGTGATGTAAATATGCGAAATGGTTCTGGCAGCACGAGTGACAGGCTTTATAAGTTGTGATCTCATGCACTGCAAATACCACTTGCATAATAAAATATATCAGTCAACACTTAAAGCCTTATAGTTCCCAGAAATGTGTCACAGTTTCTCCGTTTAAAAAAGAGTTTGCTAATCTCACCAAAAAGAAGTTTAAGATGTTGTTACTCCAGCCAGCAGTGAGGTGCTTTCATTAACAAATTTAACTTGCCTGTCAAGGGAAAAAGATGAGAGAAAAGGTAGGAAGTATTGAATACCAGGATCACTTTCTCACAAGAAGAATGATGAAATGATATTCTGACTGAAAGTCTTCTTCTAAGGTCTTGGCTTACTTCAGTGTTTTTTCTATATTTAGCAGTGATTTTCAAATTGTGCTCAAAGGTTATGTGTGAATGATTGTGTGTGCTTCGGCACATTTCACATTCACTGCCATCAGAGCAGATGCCTTGGGCTCCACACAGTCACACTGCATGTACACACACATATTCTACCCCAGAGTCAGAAAACTGTCATAATACTATATCACAAACTTGTAATACACACTTCATGACCAACACAACACAGAAATATGCACATACAGTTTATTTCTAAGTCAAATATTTGCTTTATAGACATTCACATTGATGTCAATATAAGCTTTTGGATTTAAGCATGTTTACCTTTATCTCTGGCAACTTGCCTTGTATCTCCAGACAATTTCTTCTATCCAGTGAAATATAATTTTGGCTGTTGTGCCCTGTACATTTATTGGCTAATGAAGTGTCACCTCCATTCTGTCTCAGCTAAAAAATGACAACTTTCTAGTCCATCTGTTAGGCTATTGTTTTCGTCTGGGCTTTGAAGGCTTTGGTTCAAATGTTAATGAATAAATGTTTCTAACTATTTGACTTTTATATTATCTGCTTAAAATCATACTTCACCCAAAAATTTAAATTCTGTCATGGTTTACTTAAAGCTGCAGTCTGCGATTTTTGGCCCTCTAGCGGTTAATAAACAGAACTGCACGAGTCTTGCGGAAGAACATTGTAGCCGGAGCTACTTTTCTCCGTGTATGTCTATGGCGAGTCACTGTTACTGTGATACTCTGCGGCGGGTCCTACCAGTCCGAATATAATAGTCCTACCAGTAGTCCTACCAGTCCTACCAGTCCGAATATAATAGTCCGAATATAAACAATTATTATAAGTGTACCATAATGATTCAGGGTAAGACAAAAACACGGTTTGGAAAATGGATTCATTCTCATTATATAATTTTTGTACATTTTGAACACAAAAAAAGTTACGGACAGCAGCTTTAAAGGGGGGGGTGGGGGTGTAATGCTATTTCATGCATTCTGACTTATTTACACTAAACATGGCCAAAGTTTCAAAACATGAACTGGTCGTATGACGGAGTATTTCTGTGCCAAATACACTACTTCTGGTTTTGGAGAGTTTTTTTTCCAGTATGGCCCTTTATCACGTAATACAGGGCAGAATTCCTTGTATAGGCACTTCTCCCTGATAAGCGTGAGCACACATCACCCAGAGCAAGAGCAAGAGCACGCCCATCAACGTGCTTCGTTCGGGTTACGGAAGCCCAGAGATTTTACAACAATGGATGTGTCCCAATTCAGGGGCTGCACCCTTTGAAGGCTACATCATAGAGGCAGTCTCATTTAAGAAAAATAACCATTAGATTGCAAAGTAAGAAAGAAATGACAGTATTTTACACCTCACAATGAATATCAGTCAATTTTATGGTTACTTTTCTTAAATATGACAACCTTGATGAAGTATTCACCCTTCAAATGCGACCTCCGGAGGACGCAGCCTCCGAAATGAGACGCAGCTCCTGTAAACAAAGGAGTGTGTTTGGTTTTGAGGGAAAGATAACCCTTTAAAGGGTTTTACCCAGCGTAAAGGGAACAGTGGATGAAGTTTGTTTTTCCGGGACAGCAACGGAGTTGTGCACGTATGTTTGTTTGTTCCTGGGATTTCAGTGATGAATGCTTTGTAAATAAGTCAAATGTCTTTGTTTTGTTGGCAATTGGCACGCAAGTGCATAAAATGTAATAACAGGAACGTTTTTGTTCCCTTTTTATTTATAATATTGTCGCAGCTTGCATACGATCTCTACGCAAAAGCTGCGCGCGCTCGTGACTCTTTAGCTCTGCCCACACTACTGACGGCAGGCACGCCTCCAGGAGCTCGGCTTTTTGATAAATATGATAAAACTAAAGGCTTCTCGGAGATATGAAGGATGCAGTACTACTCTACAGGTACTCAAGATTAACATGTGATTGGTAGAAGCTGAGTGTGTTACCTACCCTTTAAAATTGTGACCTGTATGAGGGCTAATGTTTTATTGTTAAATGTTTTATTGTATTTTATGTGATTTTTTGTCATTTTTGGAGCTTCAAAAACACTTTTATGGGATTTTTTTTTGTCATTTTTGGAGCTTCAATGACACTGGTCACCATTTCATTTCAATTAATTGGAAAAGAGAAACATTAACATTCTGCATAATTCCTCCTTTCATGATCAAGAAAATCATACAGGTTTTGAACAACGTAAATTATGAAGGAATTTTTGTTTTTGAGGGAACTATGCCTTTAAGTCATACCTCCCTGGCCAGTTAAATTACCACTGCTTATTTCTTTAACATATCTTCTCCACTTACACCTTAACCTCTTCATGGAACCCGGTCATGACGCCACATGAGGGCAGCGTTTGTCATGGGAATATGAAAGATATACTTCTTTTTTAATTTGTGTATTTCTATTTTCTTCCCCTGTGGTGATGTATCTGATTTACAAAACAACTGTGAATATTGTCAGTTATGTTTATATTCTCAATATTTATTTTGTATATATTTGCTGACTGAGGCAATCCAGATGTGTGTTTTTTTCTTTTCCCTTTATTCTGTGTAAATGTGTGTCCTTTGTTGTTCTATGTTGGTTACTGTTTTATGCTTTGTGTTTGTTAATATAACTTCAAAACTCTGAATAAAATATTTAAAATATATACATGAAAGACATACACAGCGCATGTTTGGCTTCATATTGGTTATATATAGATAGAATAGAAATATACTAGAATAGTAAGTGTTAGTATTAATGGGTCAAGTGTTGACGAAAAGATCTTTAGCCATTTTCTGTAAGTGGCTAAAGACTCAAAGTGATTTTGTGCCTCTTTTCGTTCACTTGCAGAAGGCAAGCGTCTGGGTACATAATTCTGAAGCAGTAGGTTTAGGTATGGGGGTGCAGAGTCAGTGGTCGTTCTGTAGGCAAACATCAGTGCCTTGAATTTGAGATAAGCGGCTATTGGCTACCAGTGGAAAATGATGAAGAGAGGTGTGACGTGCACTCTCTTCAGCTCGTTAAAGTCCACTCTCGCTGCTGCATTCTGGATCAGTTGTAGAGGTTTAACAGTACATGGTGGACGGCCTGCCAAGAGAGGATTACAATAGTCCAGTCAGGATAGAACAAGAGCTTGGACAAGGAGTTGTGTAGCATGCTCCGACAGGAAGGGCCTGGTCTTCCTTATGTTGTATAAGGCAAATCTGCAGGACTGGGCCATTCTAGCAATGTGGTCGGTGAATTTTAACTGATCATAAATCACAACTCTGAGGTTCCTGGCTGTCCTGGAAGGGGTTATGGATGACAAACCTAGCTGAATGGAGAAGTTGTGATGAAGTGTTGGGTTGGCCGAAATCACAAGCAGTTATTTCTTTACAAGGTTGATTTGAGTTGTCCTTCATCCAGCAGCTACTGTCGGATCATCTGGCTGGAATGAGAGGTGGAGTTTTGTGTCATCAGCATAGCAGTGAAAAGCCATGTTTCTGAATGACAGATCATAGTGATGCCATGTAGATGGAGAAGAGAAGTGGTCCAAACACTGAGCACTGAGGCACCCCAGTAGCTAGATGTTGCGACTTATACACCTCACCCTTCCAAAACACCCTGAAGGGGTATGCAGTATGCAGCCAATGTGCAACATTAAACTCTTCATGTTCAAACTATTCACAGTACTCATGAAACCTCATGTTTCATTGTTTAATTCAGCAAGGGTTATCATAACAATTTTGTATTTTGATCCATTCAGTTTTGTATAAAATTTCTTTGTATACCATGGTAACATTTTTGGCCAAATTTTGTATAAAATGTTACAGTTACAGTTACAGTCCATCTAAGAGACATTAATGTTTAACAGAAATGATGCAGAAAGGTGTGAAGGTTTTTTTTAAATTAATCATATCTACCATTTCTTTTTCTTACAACATTTATATGCTTTTGAAAACTAAATGTCCCCAACACTTGGGCCAGTGTTAGTGTGCTGAAATAATGGATGCAGATGGAAAAGACTAGAAAGGCTGTCTAAATATATAACCTCATGACTTGAACAACAAGCTGACGTAATCAAGAAATCCAAATTTGCTTTTACCTGGTAACAGAGAATTATACATATGAAGAAACAACTATTGGAGAAAAAAATGATGTAATAAATCATGTCATTTTTGCCTTGCTCCTGTTCTATAAAAACTGTTGTACTCTTTTTGTTGAGGGGAATTCTCTCTGGATTGGAGATCCTCTCGGCCATGATTAAATGATATTTTATTAACAGAGTTCAGGACGAACACGTTCAAATTGCCTAACCAATCAGCAAGTGATAAGGCCTATATATATTTATATATAGCCGACTCACCTACATTTCTCAACAATTTTCTGCATCCCTCCACCACCTTGTCTCCTCACACTCGCCTGGTTAATATCCTAACCAGAGATATGGGGGAGTACTCTTTCGGGCCAAAATTCAGAGCTCGGAGCCAGGGTAAACAGGGGTAAACGTCGCCAGTAGATGTCCCAGATTAATTTAAGTCAGGTGTATAGGGGAAGTTCTACCACAAAAGAAAAGGAAAGGAATTGCTAAACTTTATGATTAGCTAGCAACAGGTCTGATTTATTGGCCAAAAGTGATGTCCGGAGGGGATATTTGCACAATACTCGCTTTTAATGACATTTCAGGTTCTGTTAAATAATGTTATATTGGGAAGAAGAATACACTAAACTTGGTTAAGGTATTTATATGACAAAATTATTGGCAAGAAAGGTAAACTTCAGCATATAATTAAATATGGATTTTATTGTATTATGCATTGTGGATTCAGGATTCCCAAGTATTGGTCCATTTTGCCATTCACTTTGTAATGAATGCAAGATTGGTATGACCACTTGGCCAAAAATGACGTCCAAACAATTCGGTATGTTTCATTGCTTCATAATACAATATATAATAATACATGAATACAATATACATAATACATGATACAATTGAAATGTGGAACGAGTACATTAGTTTTACACAACTTCACAACATGCATACAAAATATTTCATATATATTTCTTAAAACGTTTGAATACAGTGTGAAGAAGCCAATTTTCATATCACTTTTGGTCGCTATACTGTATTTTGAGGTACACAGCAATATCCCCAGAGTTAAATCAGCTCTGCTCAGAGAACATATGGTCCCTCTCTACATAGAGGTAAAATAACACTGAAGCAGAGTTAAAGTTAATGAGATAATATGCTGTTTGTGGAGTTGTTTAATTGAATGTCTTTATCTTCAGTTGATTTCATCTAAGGCTGTGGCTGGAAGTCATTTGTAGTTATTATGTTTCTCTTCAGTGATTCTGCTTGTTAACAGCAGGTGTTCATCACTAATGCTCAATAATAACTTAATTAATCATTTAATTATCTCATTAACTTTAACTCTGCTTCAGTGTTACTTTAACACTATAGAGCGGGACCATATGTAATCTGAGCAGAGTTCGTTTAACTCTGGGGATTTTGCTGTGTATTACAAGAAAATGTGATACTGTCAAAATATGTTATGATGACTATAATGTCATGATAATAAATGGAATTTCAATCACAATGTGAATATACTAAAACTACATTTTAGAGGTTGAAGAAAATTTTGGAACTCAGCTTTGGCATTTCGACTACACAATGGTATAAAACATCTCTGAATGTTTCCTCTAATGAGTGGTGATTGTCTGATCATTTGTTCAATCGCATTGACTGACTGATTAATGGAGTGATTTGATGTGACAATGTCGCCATCTTGATCCAACGTCTCAGTGTTGCCTCTCTACCTACTCCTTTTCTCCTTTCCCACAAGTCGGAGTGAGAGATTCATGTTAAACAGGGCGCCAGGGAATTTCTGGCAGACACAGCAAGATGATGTGACAAAGAGAAGTACTGGAGCACTCCGTGTCACTGCAGGCTGTTTTGGAGCGCCATATGCCGAAAACCCTTCTGTACAACAAAACCATCCAGAGTACACAAACTTTTGGAAGCCCGATTTCACCCTACCTCCCAGTCACAACTATGTGAACAGTTTGATTGTATCCATGCCATCCTAGCAACAATAATTATTTCATGCCCTGGACTCTGACCAGCCTAAGCCCTGCCATCATTTGACAAGTGAGAAAGAGAGAGAGATAGAACACAAAGAAAACAGAGGGAGAGAGATGCCTCTGGTTAGGAGGAAACCCCATTTCCAATGTCAGTGTCTGTATAAGATGTCAGCCAATGCACCTGAACCAGTCAGCCTGTCAAAGTTCCTGTCAGAGTGCCTGAATGTCAGAGAAGCAGATGGAGAGGTTACAATGGCTCGTTCAGACTTTAGACTGATGGAACACGGTTTCAGGGTAAGAACCATCAACTCAAATTCTGGTTGAGAATATAGGGCTGGGCAGGTATTAGAAGTCTTGGTTAATTAAGTTGCAGAAGAGAAGGGACTAGGAGTATAATAACAGGAATCATAAAAACGAAATTGAGATTTTTCTGTTTAAAAGTTAAAAACCAATCCAATGTGCCAGGTTTTGCTTTGTTTCCTCTGATTAGAACAAATTATTAAATGCATTAAAACAAGTGTCTATTTCGAAACAGATACAAAAATAATTTTTTTAACAGCTTAAAATGAAGTTTGAACACACTGGCTTTTTATGTCCAAAATGAAATCATGCATGAGTGCGGGCGCGCGCATCGTGCTTGCGCGCAAGTCAATCATCCTTCGACTTTTGTGAACGTCAGAAATGCCTCTCGTCAGTGTGCAACCATCCGTCAGGCTTCCCCTTCAGTTTTAATACGCCGTAGCATCTCTCAGACAAGGTCGTGCACTTTTGCCTTTCCCTGTGATAAAAAAACAAAAAAGTGGCGTGGGTCAGCCGTGCAAGCAGTCATTGTGTCCCAACCTCCCCATGAGGACGGAGAGGAGATGCGGACACCTCTTGAAATCGTGCTCATTTATTTTTGACAGATAGTAGGATGGATAGTTCGCACGTGTTCACTGTAGTGAGTGACTTCAGGCGCGCGATTGAAAATGACACTGCAAGCGCGCCAGAATATTTCGCCAGGTAACGTTAAATCCGGGCACGAGACAATGAACTCAACGGCCAGCGAGTATC
The DNA here is from genome assembly GCA_003731715.1 of Anabarilius grahami. Taxonomy (NCBI): domain Eukaryota; kingdom Metazoa; phylum Chordata; class Actinopteri; order Cypriniformes; family Xenocyprididae; genus Anabarilius; species Anabarilius grahami. Next base: position 2,450,013 of record RJVU01053643.1, on the reverse strand, counting down.
GGCTGTGATTTCTTCAAAATGACTGAATTTATCCAAATGAATTTATGAACAGAACGGCAGATTGCAGACGAACATTAACAACACTCACAATACGTCGTACAATAGCGCTTGTTGCCGAGGAGTATGTTAAAATCGGACAATTTCAGTCACGCTCTGAGGTCTCGTGAAGGGTTCAACGGTGACAAGACAGAGACGGAGGCGAGATCGACAACGGAGGACTTGGGCAGCGATTAAAATACTGGGACCTTCCGTCATCCTTCTCCATAAAATAATCATCACAGACTCGCAGAGCGGTAAGAGTCATATTTCAGTCATTTGTATTTCACTGACAGTATGGAGAAACAGCACGTGCCCGTGAATGACAGAACTGGAGCGCGTTCCCACATTTTGCCGAGGTTATGATGAATATCAATCAGTTATATACTAACGTTATGTACTTAAATGAAGGACAATTACATGTTCTTTTGTGTAAAACACAGCACATTGATAGTGTGCTTTCCACTGTTAAACATTATCGCTCTCTGGGGCGCAAGTAATGACACTTTTATACACGGGTTTGGTTTAGCGTTTTTTTGCTGACAGAACAAAACGGCATTACAGACTTCACAATTTTTGTTTGCAGTGCTTTTGCTTGGTCTTAAGAGAGCAAAAGCTGAAATTGAGGATTTAGTTTAGATTTTAGTAAATGTTTTTTTGTTTCCTTTGTGAATATGTGAAGAGAGATACTGGACGTGTTAATTTAGCCTTCATGTATTGATCACTGACCTTAAAGTAGTTACTCTTAACTCTTATACTAAGTTGTTAATGAGACAACAACAGCATATCTTTTACTTTTCTTTTTTCTCTTCTTCCTTTCTGTTTCATAGCAACAGCTGAAATACATTTTAAAAAGAGTTATGATTGAAAGCAGAAGATACTTGTTAAAGTTACCCTCAATAAAGCTGAGATCTCCAGGAAAGTCCCTCCCTCACTGTGTCTATGCTTTTCAGATTATAGTTTGGGAATAAAAAGATCTTTGTTTTTGGACAGGATTGGTCCTGCCATTGTTTTGCAAAAGGCAATTGAATACATTTTTTTCTTTGCTTTCATGCTGATAGTGACCAGAAGGTTTTATTCATTGTTTGGTCCGGGTCTGTCTGTTTAATGTCTTCTAAGAGGACACCATGTTTCTCAGTTAATCGTACACTGTACAGTTGTGCTGTTCGGCTCACTGTTCCACAGCAACAAGCCTTGCAGGTATTTGTCACAGTTATGCACTAAATCATCTGATTAAAGCAATTAGCTGATATTAGAGCATGAAAATTATTTCATTAGCAGAGGTGGGGTGGTGGTGCGTAAAGGCACAAAATACCTCTAGCATTTATTTAGTTTTTTCTTTTTTCATACTGTTTTATTTTAAAACGGCTTTTAATAGGATTTAGTGCAACTGTTAGTCAATTGTTAATTCACATCAGGCAGATTGTAATGTGTCATAGAAAATCCAGTAAACTATAACTCTGTCGGGCATCTTAAAACCATCAGAAAAATGTTTTTTTTATCTGATACTGAAGTAGTCAATGTAAATAGATACTTTTTCATTTTTTAACCACATACATTCACTCCAAGATTGCCTATACGCCTTCATTCTGTGTTTATTCTCTCTTTCTTTGGCTTTAAAGTTGCTTTGTAGGCACCTTAAATGTCTGGATTGCTCAAACACATTTTATTTCAAATTACAATGCAAACATCTGCTTAAATAATTTTTATAGAGTCATAAAAAGTTGATTTGCCCAGTGATGGATTTATGGCTCTGAAAAGCTTGCATACGTTGATAATGCAGTGTTAAAGTGAGTTTTGAAAAATCATATCCAAAAAGAATATATTTATATATTTTTATTACGCTTTTTTATTGATATATAAAGGTCAGATTAAAACAAAACTCTTTTTACCATGCCTTAATCACTTATTTGTGTTAAAATCTTTTATGTATAGATTTTGCTTTTCCACCAGACCCACGCTTTTCATAAAAAATTTAATTGCAAGTTTAAAACTAAACAGAGTGCTATAAACAAACTATTTTGATTCTGATAACAAAAAAGTGCCCATAGTTGAAATAACACGTTTATTAAATAAGATTTCCAGCTTAAGAATGTATCTTCTAAATAATATTAAGTAATTAGCATTTTTAAATTCAAACATTTCTGCATTTTGTGTGTGTTCTGTGTACAGACACAATGCTGTTATGCCATGTTAAGACACCCTCTCCCACACACTCACTCATTACATTTTATGTTCTTTGTTTTCTATTTTTCTCTTTTTCATCTCAAGTCTACCAGGAGGATCTGTGTGTGAGATAACTGTTTCTATGTGACTTATTGCATGCATACACACAGTAGACATTTGGACTTTAAGGTAGAAAGAAAAATAGTAAAGAAAGTGATGGAAATTGCGCTTCGCCTGGGTAAAAGAGAGATGAGGAGCACACTCAGTCTGGCATGCAATTACACACACGCTCATGCACTCTATAGTCTAGGAGCCTGATCTGAGGAACCTGGCCAGTGTACAGCTTTCTAATGTGAACATACACACACATAAAGAAACAAAACAGACTGCTTCGTTCCGGCTGGTCAAGGCCAGTTTTGACCACCCAGATCGAGGCGGCATCGGATAAGTGGGGAGGCTCTGAAGCCATCAGTAAGTCTGTTACAAAGTCTGTCAATCTATCATCCATATGGAGATTAAAATGAATGATAGCAAACACTTTCTTTATGCAGATATTTCTGCATTTTAAGATATTATGTAGTATTGTTATCAGGCCCTCTTTCTTATGGCATTTGATCACCACAGTCATAAGCAAAACCTGACCCATCCATGCACTGTAAAGAGATTCTGTAATATATTATGTGAGCTTTTGTGTGTGCACTACAAAGGAGTGCTGTCCTTATCATCATGGTGATTCATAATGACCCATCATTCTGTCTGATGCACACATACCATAGACGCAGCATGTTTTTGTGTGTGTGTGAGTGTAGTTATAGATCCTTGGTGACATTCCCAGTGGGAAGGAGTCTCATGTGATTCTTCTCTTCCACTCAGCTCAGTGCCGAAGTGAACCTTTGCCATCCAAACACACACAGACACACACACACGTGAGAGTGCATTCTCAGCTTCTGTGGCTGAGTGAGTAAACCTGCAGTCACTATTAATGCTATGTGACATCGAGGGATGACTGCAAAGACAGGACACACTGAGACAACAGAGGCCACATAAAACACACACACAAACACAAGCCATACTGATTTACAGCTTTCCCTCCCATGGCCTGCCCAACATCATCTTTTTCAAAACTTTCTCTTTCTCATACACAAGTCTCTGTGGTGACACATAACCTGTGTCAAAGACAAGTACATGGTCTGTGTTGACCCAGCCAGGTCTGGGTCCTGTCAAAGAGAGACAGTGAAAAACAGGGTAAGAAATAGCACACTTAAGAAATCTATTAGATTGCAGTTTTCCATTTCTTCTTCTCTGTCCCTCTTGCTTGGGTGATATGAGTGTAGAGCAGAGGTGTAGATCTCATGTCCAACTGGAGAAGCAACAAACAGGACATTTTACAATGTAGTGACAGTTTGATGTTATCCCAAAGTGTTCCCCCAGGATGTGCACCCCTGGCTGTGAGTAATTTAAACACATTCCATCTGAAGTGTTTGCTGTAGGGCTGCCCCCTAATAGTCGACTAACCGTTAGTCGATGAAAAGAGGCCTTGGCTTCGACCAACATTTTTTTAGTCACTTAGTCGCGGGGAAAAAATTCACAGGAGGTGGCTAGGTCACGCAGTCTGTGAAGGACAGAACGTTAACAGCTGATCTATGTGTAATTACAGTACATCAGGCAGGACATCCAAACGCTCGCCTATCATTCATCGACCTCAAATATGGCTTATCATCTGAAACATGTAGCATCTTTACAGGCCGCTCGCTCTAACGTTAACCTAGAAAAATGTGGCCTATCCTAGTGTTTGTGCGGAGTGTGAAAGCTGAATAGTAGCACGGTTACTGCATGACTGCATGAGGCGCTGGCTCAATCACTTGCACTTAAAATACTCCGTCGATACTCCATGTAAACTTGCCTCACACAGACATGAAAAATATATGTATAGAAAGCAAAATGTCTACTTTTAAATGAACTAATTCAACTGAAAAACAAATATTCACAGGTTGTATGAAATGTGCATTTCACGAGTTTACACGTACATGAAATCAAAATAAAGTAATTCGTATAGTAATTAATGCGTATTTAGTGTGCTGTCGGGGGGAGGGCTCCGAACCCAGAGTACTCCCCCTCCTTAACTGGGATAGAAACCAGCCAAGAGTGAGGTGATGGGGTGGTGGAGGGATGCTGTGAAACTTGTCACGGGATAGAGGTGAGAGACGGCTTTATATACCGGCTTCCTCTTGCACTGATTGGTTGATTACCTGAACGTGCGCCTCCCGAATTTTGTTAAATAAAACTTCATATAGACTCGTCCACTACTGCAGAGATGACGAGTCAGCATCGTCAAATTCATCACTGTAGCCAAAAAATACAGAAAACACTAGTTTATCAATTAATTATTAGGATGTTAAAGCAGTCTCCTTGCTGTTTTTTCCTGACACATTCACAATCATTACTTTTGCCGGTGCGCTAATTAGGCTATGTAGGCATTAAAGGCTCTGTATTATGATTTATATGGCTTATTAATAAATGTGCGATTAGTCGACTAATCACTTAAAATGAATGACTACTAGTCGACCAGAAAAATCTTTAGTCAAAGGCAGCCCTAGTTTGCAGCGCTTCTGAATGTACAAATGTATTAAAATATTATTTGTTAATATAATGCTCATAAAATATGAATTTTTAAATTATAAATTAAAATCTAAAATTATACATTTAAAAGGTTAGTTCACCCAAAAATGAAAATAATGTCATTTATTACTCACCCTCATGTCGTTCTCCACCCCTAAGGCCTTCGTTCATCTTCAGAACACAAATTAAGATATTTTTGATAAAATCCAATGGCTCAGTGAGGCCTGCATTCACAGCAATGACATTTCCTCTCTCAACATCCATAAAGGTACTAAAAACATATTTAAATCAGTTCATGTGAGTTCAGTGGTTCTACCTTAAGATTATAAAGCGACGAGAATATTTTTTGTGTGCCAAAAAAACAAAATAATTACTTTTTAACAATATCTAGTGATGGCCGATTTCAAAACACTGCTTCAGAGCTTTATGAATCTTTTGAGTCGAATCAGTGATTTGGATCGCGTATCAAACCGCCAAACTGCTGAAATCACGTGACTTTGGTGCTCCGATCCACTGATTTGATTTGTAAAGCTCCGAAGCTTCAAGAAGCAGTGTTATGAAATCGGCCATCATTAGATACAGGTGCTGGTCATATAATTAGAATATCATCAAAAAGTTTATTTATTTCACTAATTCCATTCAAAAAGTGAAACTTGTATATTATATTCATTCATTACACACAGACTGATATATTTCAAATGTTTATTTCTTTTAATTTTGATGATTATAACTGACAACTAAGGAAAATCCCAAATTCAGTATCTCAGAAAATTAGAATATTACTTAAGACCAATACAAAGAAAGGATTTTTAGAAATCTTGGCCAACTGAAAAGTATGAACATGAAAAGTATGAGCATGTACAGCACTCAATACTTAGTTGGGGCTCCTTTTGCCTGAATTACTGCAGCAATGCGGCGTGGCATGGAGTCGATCAGTCTGTGGCACTGCTCAGGTGTTATGAGAGCCCAGGTTGCTCTGATAGTGGCCTTCAGCTCTTCTGCATTGTTGGGTCTGGCATATCGCATCTTCCTCTTCACAATACCCCATAGATTTTCTATGGGGTTAAGGTCAGGCGAGTTTGCTGGCCAATTAAGAACAGGGATACCATGGTCCTTAAACCAGGTACTGGTAGCTTTGGCACTGTGTGCAGGTGCCAAGTCCTGTTGGAAAATGAAATCTGCATCTCCATAAAGTTGGTCAGCAGCAGGAAGCATGAAGTGCTCTAAAACTTCCTGGTATACGGCTGCGTTGACCTTGGACCTCAGAAAACACAGTGGACCAACACCAGCAGATGACATGGCACCCCAAACCATCACTGACTGTGGAAACTTTACACTGGACCTCAAGCAACGTGGATTGTGTGCCTCTCCTCTCTTCCTCCAGACTCTGGGACCCTGATTTCCAAAGGAAATGCAAAATTTACTTTCATCAGAGAACATAACTTTGGACCACTCAGCAGCAGTCCAGTCCTTTTTGTCTTTAGCCCAGGCGAGACGCTTCTGACGCTGTCTGTTGTTCAAGAGTGGCTTGACACAAGGAATGCGACAGCTGAAACCCATGTCTTGCATACGTCTGTGCGTAGTGGTTCTTGAAGCACTGACTCCAGCTGCAGTCCACTCTTTGTGAATCTCCCCCACATTTTTGAATGGGTTTTGTTTCACAATCCTCTCCAGGGTGCGGTTATCCCTATTGCTTGTACACCTTTTTTCTACCACATCTTTTCCTTCCCTTCGCCTCTCTATTAATGTGCTTGGACACAGAGCTCTGTGAACAGCCAGCCTCTTTTGCAATGACCTTTTGTGTCTTGCCCTCCATGTGCAAGGTGTCAATGGTCGTCTTTTGGACAACTGTCAAGTCAGCAGTCTTCCCCATGATTGTGTAGCCTACAGAACTAGACTGAGAGACCATTTAAAGGCCTTTGCAGGTGTTTTGAGTTAATTAGCTGATTAGAGTGTGGCACCAGGTGTCTTCAATATTGAACCTTTTCACAATATTCTAATTTTCTGAGATACTGAATTTGGGATTTTCTTTAGTTGTCAGTCATAATCATCAAAATTAAAATAAATAAACATTTGAAATATATTAGTCTGTGTGTAATGAATGAATATAATATACAAGTTTCACTTTTTGAATGGAATTAGTGAAATAAATCAACTTTTTGATGATATTCTAATTATATGACCAGCACCTGTATTGTTAAAAAGTCGTTATTTTGGGGGTTTTTTGGCGCACAAAAAATATTCTCAACGCTTTATAATATTAAGGTAGAACCACTGTACTCACATGAAATGATTTAAATATGTTTTTAGTACCTTTATGGATCTTGACAGAGGAAGTACCATTGCTGTCTATGCAGGCCTCACTGAGCCATTTGATTTAATCAACAATATCTTAATTTGTGTTCCGAAGATGAACGGTCTTACGGGTGTAGAACGACATGAGGGTGACTAATAAATGACATTATTTTGTAACATTTTTGGGTGAACTAACCCTTTAAACTGATAAATATGACTTGGCCAGTAGAAAAATATCCTTACTGTTGTGCTCTGACAAAGGCAATAAATAGACAATACATACACATTAATTTTAATAAAAAACAACATAAAAACAATGTTTCAAGGAATAGTATTATTTTGTTTAGCATGTACTGTTTCACTCAGTTAAGCAAATATAATGTGTGTAGTTGCCAAACTGAAGTTACACATAGAGCGTATCTGTCTCTTCTAAGTGAACACTTCCTAAGAAGTGTTATGGTAATTATGCTTTTACAACAGGAGTAAATTAACATTGTGATCTGTTTCTCCTCTTTGTTCACCTCTAATTCTCCCTCAGTGATCCTGCCATGAGCAGAGTGACAGACCTCTTGGTTACATCATCAACATAAAACATGAGTCCTCCGACACAGGTCAAAAAGTATTAGACAGAATGTGTGTGTGTGTGTGTGTGTGTGTGTGTGTCAGAGAGAGAGAGAGAGAGAGTGATGTCCTTGTTTCCTGTCTTTTCCCCAAGTCATGTTCAGAGGGGGTATCATTCACCCATGGCTGGGTTTCCATGGCCACAAGGACCGGGCCAATCAGAGCGCAGGGCCACCATGTGCTCCAGACGAGGAAAAAGCCCGCCGGCGACACATATGCTAGCGTGCTAACGCTAACCCAGCATCTTTGCATTTGCTCCGCGGCTCTTCCTCTCTGGCCTTCTCTTTCATTTTGATCCCCTCTGTCCTTGAACCTTAAATCTCTCTAAAGTTTTAAATAGCTTGATGTAATTTTAACAGTTATGGGTTAGAAGGAAAGGGGAAGGAGACAAGTGCCCCTCAGACAAACAAGCATTAACTCAACCTGTAAAAATAGAAAAGGAGGTGAGACACATTCCATGGATTTTCTCCTGGTTACAAACTTTGTTGATTTATATTGTCTGACGGAGTGTTTATAGTGTAAGAGTGTGTAAGGTAGAGAGGAAAGATAGAAAAGAAAGCATTTGTTGGATGATTTATTGCAACGTAGAGGGCAAGTCATGTAAATATTTCTCTTAGAGGCCAACATCTGAATTTTCCTATGGTTTAATGCACTCTAAACTGTAATGGAATTGCTGTGTTTGCCTTTGGAATTGATTGTGTCCATGGAAATGGAATTCCATTGTTAGAGTCTAATCTCTGCATGCTTTTCATTTGTTATGGAATCATCTGTAGGTATGGGATTGTGAGCCATCAGTTGAGAAACACATAGCTGCTGCTGCTGCTGCTGCTGCTGCTCCTGCTCTCTCTCTCTTTCTCTCTCTCAAAAAAAACGCGCACACAGACACACATTCTCGCACATACCTTGATCAAAGGCCTAAAGCTCAGATTTTGGAGAAATCCCCTCTATGGCAAGTCATCGTTTCCATGGAGACTGAAATATTTCCTATACTCGTTCTAAGCTGTTCTTCACTTCATGGTACTATTGTGTGTTTCTTCTCCTCTTTTCTTCCTCCTTTCACTGCCAAAAAATGAATTTCTTACTCAGTATTTTTGTCTTGTCTTCCAGTACAAATATCTTAACATTCTTAAATTGCGATACATTTACTTGAGAAGGAAAATTACTTATTTCATCAGAAATCAAGACTTAATATCTTATCAAAAAGTTTATGCTTAAAACAATTTAAAAAAATATGAGTTATGCCATATGAGGTTAGAAAAACAGTTTTTTCCTTCGACTTAATTTACATCTTGCCTTATAGGCAGATATTTGTCTTGTTTTAAGTATTGAACCTAATTTTGATAAATTTTTCATAAAGCAATACATTTTATGTTAAACCATTTTGCTTCTCAATCTCAAGTAAATGTGACTTGATTGAAAAATCAAGGTTCAAATATGGATCATAAAAATATGTATAAAATGGATTTAAGCCATCCAAATATCACACACATGTGAGAGATATTTTAGCATAAGAAGCTAAAAAAAGTTTGAGACACAATTATCGAGGCATAGAGGAAGGTACGGTAAAGCACATGCAGAAGCTTTAATATGTCACATAACAAGCAGATGCAGCACTAATATGCTTCAGCCGTGGATTGGATTTAGCAGTCAAGGTGTGTGATGGCACACAAAGTTTATGCATAATTCATGTTATTAAGGGTTGAATCTATGAATGCTGGAGTCTATGGATTTGGGATTTGATCCAATCTCTCATTTGCCTCCCTAAAGTGCAGAGAATAGTTTGAGACCTGAATTGTAGGTGCTATATTATGCAGTAAGTACAAGAGTGGAAAGTACCTGTAAATATTATTGTCCTACTTTAACAGCTGAGTTTCAGAGTAGGTTTAGAGTTGACAAATTCAGGTAAATCCATCCTGATTTAGATCAGGTTCAGCGGTCTCACAACGCTTGGAATAAAACAGTGCTGCTGCAGTGAAAGTTTGAGAAGCCAGCTGAATGAAAACATCTGACTATATCAATACATGTGAATCTAAGAAATAGGCCTAATAATTTATATAGTTTCACAAAGAGCTCAAAAGAATACACGTAAGCATAAATTGTTTAAAATCTTTATAGATTAATGCATGTATTATATTTATATGAATTTAAAAGCAAAGTTTAATATTAATTGTCAATTAATACAATAATTATATGAATATATTATATGAATTATACATAATTATAACTAATTCATATAATATAAAAAAATAATTAGCAAAAGATGAGCAATTTTGTCTATAATTTTTTCACTGTAAACTGCTTTAATCTGGCGTGAGAGATACAGGGGGAGTGGCTTTATTGCATCAGATATTTCACTTTACTCACAGCTGATTGGTCCAGTTTTGGTTTGCGATCTCTAAGCCAGAATAAAACCTGCTACAGAGCAGGTTAGCTGTGTAGCATAAGTTACCAGGGCAATGAACACCGCAAAAAACCAAATACACATTCTTGAGCCCGAAAAAACATAGTTTGCTCAAACTAATCTCAACCTTACCTAGCAACTGAAACTAACTTGGTGCAACAGGCCACAGTTAGCGTCCATGGCTTTGTGTTCAGGATCTTTCCTGCAGTATCTACTAGAAGATGATGACACCAGATGATGACCACCACCTCAAGCAATAGAATAGAATAGAATAGAACCGTTTGCTGTGTGTTTTCGGACAGTGAGCTTGAGGTCAAGACAACAGCTAGTGTAGCTCCACTGTTTACAACTGTGTGAAAGATGTTCTAGGGCCAAGCTGTGTATATATTAATGTTGAAGTGCAAGGGAAAGTATTTCCAACAATGTGTCTGGAATATCAGGTTTTTGGCCATGTTTATCCACAATATCTAGCAGAGATTTGTTGTTTGTGTGTGTGTACTTTTTTGTTTGTTTTTGTTTTTTAAATCTGCAGGGCAGAATATGTCAAACCCAGTGCGGTCTTGCTAAATTTTACTCCAATGGAAAACCGTGATTGTGAACCTTCACTAAATCTTTATCATTGTAGTGCCAATGTCAGCATAGCATGTAAAGCCGTCATAGCTCCAATACATGTTTTGTAATTTACTAGTTAGGTATGGCTAAATATACAATTTGATTAAAGTATTCATCAAAGACGCATTTGAGATTCATGTTATTTCAAGTGTAAGCGAAATCTGTCCACTTGTGATCTGATCAACTGAGGCAAATGTTAATACCAGGTACTATAGAAAGCAAGAAAGATTGGAATGAAGAAATTAATAGAAAAAGCATGGGTGATAAGTAGAGGTCAGACCAAGAAAGAAGAGAGAGCGAGACCATACGGAGAGTAAAAGAGAGAGATAATGAGGTGAGCTGAGGTAATGTTGACAGCTCCCCTGAGTTAATTCACTCACTGTATGTGTTGATTAATTATGTGTGTTCGTGTGTGTGTGTATGCAGCATTGTTTTCTGCATTGCTATTTAGCAGCAGTGCTACTCCACGACAAAGGAAAAAATATATTATCCAGGTTGTTTACTTGCAGTTGAATGAGATGATATTTTAAGACTAGCTCAAGAAAAAAAAAATGCAAAGGCAATAAGTAAACAACACTTCCACATGTCTTTACTGGCTGCACACAAAAATACAGTGCTTAAACAGTCTGATTCACACACGAATGACTCTTATCAGCCATTTCTTTTACTGAATCTTTCAAAAAGAGTTGGTTTAAATCAGTCAAATTACTTATTGAATCTGTTCAAAACAATTTTTTTTTTATGTTTTTGATAGAAGTCTCAGCCTGCTGATGCAGGCTGTTTATTCAATCAAAAATACAGTAAAAACAACCTTGTGAAATATTATTAAAAAGACAGTTTTCTTATTTAATCTATTTTAAAATGTAGTTTGTTCCTGTAATGGCAAAGCTGAATTTTTTGCATCATTACTCCAGTCTTCAGTGTCACATGATCCTCCAGAAATCATTCTAATATGATGATTTGCTGCTCAAGAAATATTTCATTATTATTATCAATGTTGAAAACAGTTGTGCTGCTTAATATTTTTGTGGAATCCAAGATTTTTCTGGATTCATCAAAAGATGGATATAAAGTTCAAAAGAACATCACATATTGTAATGACCCCAAACTTTTGACTAGTATGACAGTGTGTATTTAAAAATATAATTCACAAATATAATTTTGCTTTTTAATAAAACAGTCATTAAAATTAAGCTTTATCCCACTGGTATAAAACTAGGAAACTATGGTAAAAGACTAGTAGTATTTTTTCCTCTGCTGTTCATGCATGGTTTTGTCTTATTTCAAAATTATATAGAAATATAACAAATAAATGATGAATTCATAATTTGTTGATTGACTACAACAGCAACATTTTTTTTTCTTCATTCTGTCTCATCAGCCTCGTTGGTCAAAAATTCACGGAGTGACAGAAATGGCTTCTCAGGTCAGTAGCCACTGTAAAGTGCAGTGCTTAAACTTCCTCATTTATACTCAAAAAATCAAAAGCTCAATTGTTTTTTTTATTGATCATTTTTTTACGTCATTCTGTATGCAAAATATATAGGTATAATGTTGTAATAAAAATAACAAAAATAATAATCTCATCATTTAGACAGAGAACGCTCAGCTGTAGGGATTTAATCCTGTGGCTCTGAGCACAGATTTTTATTTGGTCAGTATTATAAGCAATTTAAACTAATCTGTTATTAGGAGGTGATTGATCATAAACATAATGTCTAATGCTTGGTTGAGTATCATTACAAGAAGATTATTTTGTATTAATTGTTATATTTATCATATTAATACATTCAAACAACAACGTGGTTTCCAGATTCTAGTTTATGTGTGTATTTAAGTGTGTTTGTGTAACCGGTAACGATTATCACTCTGATTCTCATCAATTTAGCAGCAGTCTAATAAAGAAAAGAGCTCCAGAAATGACAGCAATCAATACCATAATTTCTCTAAGTGTTTGTTTGTGTGTGTGTGCATTTCTTGATATTGCACAATCCTTGCCACTTTGAATCATGAGGCATTTTTCCTTTTCTTTTTAGCAGCACATACACCACCATACCATTGGCAGTACCAGTGCGTTAAAGGGATAGTTCACCCAAAAATTAAAATTTTATGTTTATCTGCTTACCCCCAGGGCATCCAAGATGGTGACTTTGTTTCTTCAGTAGAACACAAATGATGATTTTTTACTCCAACCGTTGCTGTCTGTTAGTCGTATAATGCATGTCAATGGGAATTCCATCTATAAGAGTAAAAAAAAACATGCACAGACAAATCCAAATTAAACCCTGCGGCTCGTGACGACACATTGATGTCCTAAGACACGAAACGATCAGTTTGTGCGAGAAACCAAACAGTATTTATATAATTTTTTACCTCTAATACACCACTATGTCCAACTGCCTTGTGTGTGAGGTCTGAATGCACTCTGATGCCGGAAGTGATCGCTCGCACTCATTGACATATACACGTGAGAGATCACTTCCGTCATCAGAGCGCGTTTTCAGACCTTACCAACCGGATGCGCAAGGCAGTTGGACATAGTGGTGTATTAGAGGTAAAAAATTATATAAATACTGTTCGGTTTCTCGCACAGGACATCAATGTGTCGTCACGAGCCGCAGGGTTTAATTTGGATTTGTCTGTGCATGTTTTTTTACTCTTATAGATGGAGTTCCCATTGCCATCCATTATATGACTGACAGACGGCAACGGTTGGAGTTAAAAATCATCATTTGTGTTCTACTGAAGAAACAAAGTCACCTACATCTTGGATGCCCTGGGGGTAAGCAGATAAACATCAAATTTTCATTTTTGGGTGAACTATCCCTTTAAGCATATATATTATGTACATACATGTTTTAGAATTAATATTAGATTCTACCCATAATGAACCAATTTTTTAATTGCAGCCAACACTATGTCAGAGGCTGAAAGACATGCACATATACTGTATATTCATGAACTGTTTCTCCTGGTTTATAAGAGTAAATTTTCTGTCTGCGGTTCTTGAATAATGATCAGAGAGGCAGAATGGAGGTCAGGGTGGAGCAGCAGATGATAATGGACGTCTAGGGTGAGATAGAGATGGTGAAGGCAAAGGACGTGAGCAGGGTCCGAAATTAAAACTTGCTAAGTGCCGAATGCAAGGAAAAATCGTCTATGGCAATGAAGTACAATAGAGTGACTTTTCACTTCAGCAGTAATGTAGTCATATTGTAACAATCAGAATTACAAGTCTCAGTTAAAGGGTTAGTTCACCCAAAAATGAAAATAATGTCATTTATTACTCACCCTCATGTCGTTCCACACCCGTATAGACCGTAAGATATTTTTGATGAAATCCGATGGCTCAATGAGGCCTCTATTGAGAGCAAAGCCACTGAACCTCTCAAGGTCCATAAAGGTACTAAAGACATGTTTAAAACTGTTCATGTGAGTTCAGTGGTTCTACCTTAAAATTATAAAGCAACGAGAATACTTTTTGTGTGCCAAAAAAACTAAATAACGACTTTTCAACAATATCTAGTGATGGCCGATTTCAAAAAACTGCTTCAGAGCTTTATGAATCTAATCAGTCACGTGATTTCAGCAGTTTAGCCGTTTGATAGGAGATCCGAGTCACTGATTCGATTCATAAAGCTCTGAAGCTGTGTTTTGAAATGGGCCATCACGAGATATTGTTGAAAAGACATTATTTTGTTTTTTTGTCGCACAAAAAGTATTCTCCTCGCTTTATAATATTAAGGTAGAACCACTGAACTCACATGAACTGTTTCAAATATGTCTTTAGTAGCTTTATGGATCTTGAGAGGTTCAGTGAGTTCACTGAGCCATAAATGCTGTTCTTTTAAACGTTCTATTCCTCAAAGAATCCTAAAAGTACAGCAAGTCATCATATTAGAATGATTTCTGGAGGATCATGTAACTCTGAAGTAATGGCTACTGAATATTCAGCTTTGCCAAAACAAGAATAAAAAACATTTTAAGATATATTAAAATGGAAAATAGTTATTTTAAATAGCAATATTATTAAATATCTGCCAATGATGAATTCATTATGTTTCACAAGGGTGTAAAGGGGGATGAGCAGATTTTGTCTGAACTTTTGTTTTGCTGCACATCTCAGCTCTTTTTTTTTTATTCATTTCATTCATCAATTCATATTTTTTGCTGAACTGCACCTTCTTGAGATGTGCTTACACTGGTCATTCACTATATCATCAATAGGTGCCTGTCATAAACCAGTAAGAAACTGGAAAAAGTGGGTGAAGGGCTCATAATCAGGGTTTTGGAGAAAGTGTAGTGTCTGTAATTTGATTTACACCATTCAGCTGAGAAGCTACCTATCCAGCAAACATGCTTTGCACAACCCCCCAAAATCCTGTTAGATGGAAAATATGGTGAAGGCGAGAGGAAGAGGATGGATGAAGTTAATAGTGACACACAGGCACAGATGAACAGATGAATAAGGGACGAGGGAGAGCTGAGAGAAAGAAGGGGTTGGGGGAAGGGTTGCTGGGGAGATTAATCCCGTTCACCCTTTTACATAGACACATACATACATACACAGTCTGTGATCCATTTCTCTAACAGTTCTCTGTTTTAAGTTGAAGCATGTATGTGTGTATGTATGGTGCACATATGTGTTTGAGGATTATAGATGTGAAATACTGGCCTTTTCTGTGAAACGTGCATGAATGTGAGCAGTATTGTGTATGTAAATGGCTGTAGTGTGTGTGTATTCAGAACAGTCTGTCTCTCTTCCCCCAAGTCATTTACAATTTCTGCATGGTTTGGTGAATAAGCTCCAGTGTTTGTGTGGATGTGTGTGTTTATATAGATAGATGAGAGAGCGAGAGTGAGGTTTGGTTTGACCTTTCTATTTTAAATATACAGTTATTTTCACCCATGCTCTGTCCTCTCTGTGTTTAAAAATGACATCTCTGCAGGCCACTTGTTTTTTGTTTTTTTCATCACAGTACATTACCATTCATAGAAATGCTGGGAAATATTATTATTGCATTCATTTATAAAAATGCTTCTCTGGAGCACTTGTGCTGGCATTCTCCTCTTGCCTCTGGATTCCCTCTGTCACCTCACTGCTCTCTTACAAATGGACTCAGCAGCTGAAGGAGAGAGCAAAAAAAAAATGCCTGGATGCATGGTGCGTGTGCGTGTGTGTTTTTTGTTAAATAATGTGAATTATGCCATTTAAATCTTCTGCCTGAAGGAGCTCAGCTGTAAAAAGCACACTGCCTTAGCTGGGCTTTCCAAAAACACACACTTATACACACATTACACATGTACACACTTACACTTCCTAGTGTAATGTTTGTGAAGCTAGTTATTTTGAACCACAAGTCCACTTCTGCTCTCATTGCTTTGCTGTACAGTTTTGTTGCTGGATTGTTGTGGTCCCAAAATAATGGACCCATTGCTGTGAGACAGGAAGTAAGAAACCACCATTCAAAGTTGTTCAAACAGTTGTGATACATCTTTTCTGGATTATTTTATTTTATTTATTATTATTTAATGCATCCTTGCTGAATAAAATAATTTCTTCTGACCTGTACTTTTTAATGGTAGTGTATGTCAAATTTAAAATGACAAATCTGAAATAGGAAAATATTTAAGTATGACATATTTCCATTTCAGTGGCTTAACATCAGGAATTATACATTAAATGCTTTTGGATGAATAAAACATAGAAAGAAATAGTATTGGTTTAATTAAAATGAATTAAAGCAAAATAAAGAGAATACAATTTTTTATTGTAACATTGGCTCATTGTAAGTTGTACATAATATTTTGTGCTCTAAATGAGTCACTGAACTGATTCAGTCAATGATTCATTCTGACTGAATCAGACCATGATTCAGTAAGGCTCATGAGTTTGATTCAGACAGTTTTCTGAATCAGATTCATTAAAAAGAACCGTCCTCAAATCACTATTCACTCCATATGTTTGTTTATCTTGTGCCTATAGCTAGAACACAGTGATAGAAGGTTGTGTTGATTTCTTTTTATTACTTTGTGGCGCCGTCTTTCTCTGATGTCACATCCTTTCTCTGCAAGTTCTCAGCACAGCTTTATGCCCCATGCGTGATTTTCATCCAGCATCTCTTTCCAGGTAACAGCACTCCAGTCCATTCACATAGTTGTGCAATGATACATTATACACTTATAGCTTCCCCCAGAGCTTCAGCAGGACATGCCAGTCTGTCTGTTTAATTAACAGTGTCTCTGAGGGGATTCAGCATATTAGACATACAGCAGTGGAACACAAACGCACCAGAAATGTGTAAACGCTGGTGTGTGTGACTTGCCAAACTCCCGTAGGGGATCACATAATCACTTTACCCCAACATTAGCTAAAACTGAGCAGATGTTCCCCCACCAAAAGATCTTGAATTATCCTTAATGAGAGCATCCACTGCAACACCTCTCAGTTCTTGTCCAGATATTTCTGTATATTTTTCATTTAAGTTAGGGCAGCAGATAAGAATGAACACTTTCACCCAAACAGGCAGATTAATGACAGATGAGTCACTAAATTTAGGTATATTTGCTTTACGTGTGAATCTAAATGTGGACCACACAGCCCCAAGCATCAGAGAATTTATATCTTCCTCAACATGCGTTCTTCTCTCCATCTTTTTTCTCTTCATTTTGTGCATTGTACCCTGCCAGTTCTCTTTATCTCACCTTTTCAGCCTGCCCCTCACTTTCACACTTGTGCTCAATATATCTCTCCTTTCATTCTCTCACTCCCTTTTCCGTTAACACCTTTATAATTTCATCTTCTATATGTATATTTTGCCCAAAAGCCTGTCAGTAATCAAAGTTGTCAGGGTGTCAGTATGAAAAACAGTCTTCCTTAAAAAGAAACGCATGCATTTAGCTGACTCAGACTTTGCCATTTATGGGGTATTTTCATGATGTTATCAACAGCTATGTTTCCCCTGAAGGTGTTTTGATTAATCTTCTAGTTTCAGTGTGGAGGTGCCTGCTATAGTCAACACCTAATATCTACCTAACATCTCATCTTATTTCATACTGTTTAAGTGTAAACAAGTTTCTTGTGAAGGGTTACCATTTACTTCTTTCAAACTCATTAATAAATGTTGAGATGACATCTTTGGCTTTCTAACATCACTTTTTGATGAATTTCTAAAGGATTAAAGCTGACTGTGGTATATGAGAAAGATTACTGTTTGTACACAACTGTGTGTTGGAGAAAGACCAAGAAAGGGAGCAAGAGAGAATGTGTATTTGTGTCTGTGTGTTTACTCCTGAGTTAAGGCCCTGATATCAGTGATGTCAATGATTTATCCATGCACATCTTTCTTTTTTTATTTATTAATTCATGTGCCCTTGTAATCTTTAAATTAAAACAAGTTCCATCTCTATTATGACATCTCTTCTCTGATGATGACTCACATGAGATCACAGCAAGAGCAAACCACAACCATCCAATCAATCCCTGATGGACAAGATCAAGCCCGGCCCACACGTTTTATTGAATCAATCGCAAGTTTGTTTCAAGTGAAAAGATCAGAATCAAATTGTGAAATTTGTCAATACCCAAATCTACGTTTTAACCAAATTCACCCTAGTGTTTCACTGTCATAATTTTAAAGACAAGCATAGCACATATCTTGCAGGGTGGTCTGTAAAGGAGCATATTATTAGTTTGAAAAACTTACTGATTGTATGCAAATCAATTTATATGCTCTTAAATTTAGACACTGCTTAAACTGAGAAAGATTCTGTCAGCATTGGATGTTTTGACCGAAAATCAGTAAGTGTCTTGAGATTCAGACTTTTGGAATCTTTGGGCTTAATAATTTGTGAATGCAACTCAACATAACAATGTGGGCTATTGAACAAATAAATAAGATTGTTGTGTGTGTGTGAATGCATTGAAAATATTTGAGTTAGTGGGAACAATCAAAGAGCCCATGTTAATGCCTTAAATATGGAATATAAAATAAATAATGGAAAGATCATTCGCCTCTTGCAGGTATAAAAGAGAACATTTGTAGTGTGTTTATGCATCTTGTTACTAAACATTCATGTTTTAATTAATCATTAAATTAATATTTGGTGATTGAATACACTGATGGCCTATAATCAGACACTAAAGTTTTAACATCCTCCAACTAATTTAGCTGCAAGACGGTTTATATAATTAACGGCTGTGTGCTGTGGGTTTTATCAGGGATTATAGGCATAATAGGTAGTGCATGGTAATGAGCTCCAGCAATCAACTCCAGCTAGTTTTTATGTCCCTTAATAAGCACACCATGCTAGCAAGCAGCCACACCTAATGATGTTGGTAAATATTTGTTGCTGTTTGTGCAAAATTTGTGGAATTTGTTCCCCCCAAACATGTATAATCTGTGTCCATGGATGCTCTTTGGTTTCCTTCTTTAGGTCAGATGGTATGACACAACTTTAAGATTTAAAATTCATGTTTTGCCTCTGTAGGAAGTATATAAGACTTTCCTTCAGAATAATTCCATGATTGGCTATAATCCCAAATTAGATGTTGTATTTATCTCATATCGTAACAGCAAACATTTTAATCCTACACACCTCCCAATTTGTTCTTCACAGCGCTGTCTACTTTCTTAACACTAATTAAATATCTGCCCTCCCACCTCTAATTAAAAAGTGTTAGGTACACAGGCGGGTGCTGGGATGCCTGGGGAGGTAGAGGTATGACAACCTTTCTCTCTCTCTCTCTCTCTCTCTCTCTCTCTTAGTTATGAATTTAGCAGGTTTTATGTGTGAGTAACTGTGTATTCATGACGCTTACAAATGCCTCAAGCTGTGCTCCAACACATTATGTTTACACTCCAGTACACCTCCCCTCTATACGTACATAATCATATGCAAAGTATTTCCCTCTGATAAGCATGCATGTATATTCAAGACTAATCTAAACCTGATTCAACCACAGTGGTCATCATCTATCAAAATAACATAGGCTATAATGGTTCACTTTGGATGATTAAACACAAAATTGAGGCTTTGAGTGCATAGTATGCTGTCCAATTAAATTTACAGCTGACTCAAAATGGCGTGTATAATACATATTTCTGGGCAAATAAACTCAACTGCCTGCATACAAGTGCTTGTATTGTGAAGAAATACATTTGTAGCATTATAAAACAAAAGACTCCTAAAAATTAGGGATGCACCGATACCACTTTTTCCAGAATGAGGCCGATACGGATACTTTCATTTTTTGTATTCGCCAATACCAATACCTGTATTTTCATTGCATTTGTAACTTTAAAATAAATTAGGTATAGAGAAACCAAAAGAATGTGAATCATCGTTGATTTAATTTGTTTAGCAAATAGCCTATATATTTCCTTCAATTATTTTCATGCTTAATTATGCCTGCTAAAATGTATTGTACAAGCTTCTCTTACTTTCACTGTTCATTCTATTGCTCTATCATATTTTATCTTTCATTTAATAGCACAGGGCATATTTAGAGCTGCTTCAGCCGGGCTCAATGTTATAGGATTTTTTTTCGACTGGCCTGGTTGCGTCAGTAGTTTTAAATTTTTAGATATATCATAACTTTCTATTACAATTTTGATACTACAACAAGAACTACTAGCCTAATTAAAGTCAATTTAAAACATTATTAAAGACAAGTAAACAGTCAGTAATAAAATAAGAACAAATTATCCAATTACAAATAGCACAAATAAATACAATAGAACAAAGATACAAATAAAATAAACAGTGCTTTTCAGGTAGGTCATAACGGTAGTTTTCAGGTACAGAATTTGAATAAAGTAAACAAATGTAAAATAACACTGCATAGTTTTCACTTTTCAAATTAAATTCAGATGAATCTTTATTAAAGTTACAAAAGTAATTCAGTCAAGAGCAGTGAGTGATTTCTTTGTCCTTTGTTGTTTGATTAACATTAAAAACACAGCAGCAGGTTTATTACGCTGCTGTCCCTTTAAGACCCTTTAAGATCCATGCACTTTGGATGTTAGCGCACAGTTTACTTTTTGTCCTGTAATCGTCCTGTAATAATGTAGGGAACTACATAAATCAAGTAACAATTTTTACTTGCATATAGGATTTAGTTTTAATCCAAATGACGCATATGTGGTGAGTGAGCGATCAGCAATCAAGAGCATGCAACAGAAGTGCGCTCACTCCTTTTACTGTCAGTTAACATTAGTTATATGTGCCTCATTTTTAACATTCTATTAATTTGATACATTTACTTCATAGACATTCTTCTCTGATATATTTATTTTGCTCTCTGTTTGCTCTGTTGTCGGTGTTTCTTTGTACAGTGCATGCTGCGTGGTATCAGTTGTTGGTATTACAACATTTTAATGAGTATGAGTACACAAGTGCAGTATCGGGCCCGATACCGATACTGTTATCTGTATTGGTGCATCCCTATTACAAAATTCACACTGTCCTGTTACTAGGGTTGGGGATCTTGGGAACCATAACCAATCTTGGTAATCATAACTGATTTATTTACAGATTTATTCATGTCGCTTGGTCCCAGTAACGGAATTCTAAATGCATTATATAATATCACTGAAAAGATTGGTAAAACACTGTGCAAGAATTGTTGTAAACTTTTAACTTAGCTTTTAAGAGCTTCTTGTTGGTGATTTAAAGGGACAATTCACCCAAAAAATGATAAGCAACAAGGGACTATATGAATGAGTAAAATATAAGATCTTCATTGTGCAGGCCATTATCAGATTCTGTCATGAATTAATCACATTTCATGTTGACTTAACTGAGAAGTCTTTCACATTGATTCCTGAGCCAAAATCTACAACAAACTTCTAACATTACAAATCATAATTACTGGGGAAATGTTTTCATTGAGCATTCCAATGCAGGAACGCCTCTCTCTCTACAAACTAATGTAGTCACATTAAATGATTGTTTCCTTATCACACTTGGGGAATGTGTGTCGAATTTTAATGAGATTTTTCCCACTCACTGTCTGTGGAAGTAGCTGTGAAATCCAGCGATTGTAATCTCGCCTCACTCTTTACTGTGAGAGACACACATAAAGAGAGAGTGGGGAGAGATAAGAACGAGGGGGAAAACAGGGTTTGGAATAAGAATGTGAGCGCTGGAGATCGCTGGAAGCTCTAATTTAAGCCATGACCAAAGATGGGCAGATGAATAGAAGAGCAAGCATTAAGAAGTTCCCTTCCTTCCAGCAGTGTGTTGTGAAAGTGCTAGAGAGAGAGAGGGGCTTTAGAGAGGAAGTAGAGGGGGTAGGCGATAAGGTTATGGGTAAGATATTGCTTACTCACTTATCTGTGACAAGTGTGCCTATCTTTGTGTTTGTGTGTTGTAGAGGAAGGAGGTTGCGGCAATCTTGGTTTCTTGTTACAGGCTGAACATCACCCGTGATTTTGGCTTCCTTCTCTTGTTCTCCCCTCATTATTGTCTGTTCCCCTGCCGTCAGGGATATTAACCCACCCAGCCTCCCACATCAAAACCATAACACTCCCCCCTCAAACCACAACCCTCTCTGACCCAGTTTTTTGGGGTAAAGGGCTAGTGTGCACTTTTGAGAGTCTCCCCCTCGCGCATTCTTCATGGCGACACATGCTCATGAGCACCCATACAGTATGTGTGTGTAGGTCTCTGATGTTGCTGTAAGGTCAGTGGTCTCTGATATCCAAGGCTGCTCTTCAAAAGAGATGGATGCAGAAATGAGAAGAGGGAAAGCAGACAAAGAAAGGCATGAAAGACAGAATGTCGAGTATGTGTGAGTACAACTTTCACGGCGTGTGCTTGTGTGACTTAACAGGCGAATACGTCATTGCTGACCTGACTTGACTTGAAGTCAGTATTTCTGTGAACAGGATGGGAAATTTGCCTTATGTGTCTCACAAGATATGGCATGTGTTGTATTATGTCCCACTACTGTGAACGAGTGAATCCCAAGTAGGGGATTCATTTTGCTTTGCCAAACCTATAAAACAATTTTATTAAAATTAGAATTTTAATAATATTAGGACTGTCAACAAATAACAAAACTACTTTTTTTTTCATTCATTTATTTTTATGGTCTGTTCCTGTAATATTACTAAAAATGCTGAATGATATCCACTATATTATAAGGTAGTAGGAGCACATTCTGGTTTATTATTTGTGAAGAGGGTAATGAAGCTCTGGTGGTGTAAGACAAAAAATGTTGGGACACAGTGCTGTAAATGTCTGAGATGGCAAACAGAGAGAGAGAATGTGTGGATGGATGGATGAAGGGTATAGACTGGCTTTGACATGGGCACAGGGGCATTTTGCTGAATCTGTACACTGTCTGTCCCTGCCAAGGGGCAGGGCATGAGAACTGAGTGTGTGTGTGTGTGTGTGTGTGGATATAGAGTCCCACAAGAGTAACAGGGGACTCCGGCTTTAATCAGTGAATAGGATCAACAATTATAGCAGGAATGCCTAAATGCATTCAGGACAAAACGTTTTGGGTTATGCTGCATGAACCTTGCTCTCGGTTTAGAAAAATGTACACACTATTTCTGTTCGAAAGTTTGGGGTCGGTAAGATTTTTTGGTAACACTTTACAATAAGATTCATTAGTTAACATGGTAACACTTTATTTTAGGGTCTTTTAACTAGTTTCTTATTAGGTTGCATATTACTAGAATATTGGCTATTTATTAGTACTTATTAAGCACATATTAATGTCATATTCTGCATGACCTAATTCTACATTCTTTACTACCCAATACCTAAACTTAAGAACTAACTTACTAACTATTAATAAGCAGTAAATTAAAGTTGTAGTTATGTGTTCCCTGTACTAAAGTGTTACCATTAACATTAGTTAACGACATTAGTTAATAATAACTAATAATTTCTACAGTATTTATTAATCTTTGTTAATGTTAATTTCAACAAGAGTTGTATTTGTTAACATTAGTTAATGCACTGTGAACTAACATGAACATGTTAGTTAATACATTAATGTTAACAAATGAACCTTATTGTAAAGTTTATTTTAGATGTTTTTAAAAGAATTCTCATATGCTCACCATTTGATCATTTAGTTGGTCAAAAATACAGTAAAAACAGTTCAAAAACAGTTAAAATAATTTTTCTATTTTAATATATTTTCAAACGTAATTTATTCCTGTGATGGCAAAGCTGAATTTTCATTATCATTACTTTCCTGTAGCTCAGTGGTTAGAGCATGGCACTAGCAATGCCAAGGTCATGGGTTCGATCCCAGGGATTGCACATACTCCGATACAAATGTATAGTATAATGCAATGTAAGTCGCTTTGGATAAAAGCG
>RJVU01053643.1:2406631-2416723 GCA_003731715.1 Anabarilius grahami | reverse complement strand
TAACACAGATGCAGAAAAACCGTGTTGCTAGGCCGACATGAGTGTAATCCCCCGAGTGTGTGCGGAACAGCTTGCAGAACGTTTTGAACAACAAATGTGTACTAGGGTCGTGGGACTCCCCGGACAATTGAAAGTTAAAAATAAAGACAACAGAGCAAGGGTTATGGAGAGAGATAATATTGGAAGGAGGAGGAAGGAGACAGTACGTATTGCCTTAACATTAACATTAACACACCAGATTAACAGAAGCAGGTTATCCATAGACAGTCAGCGATTTAAAACTGTGAGTATCTGCTTAAGTCCGCCGAAGCATCATTTATGACCCAAATAAATACATTTTATATTAATCTAGTGAAATTTTTGAACATTTGAACAAATTATTTTGACATTCATCATGGCAGCGCTTCCCAGTGAGAGGTCTTAAGGGGTCAGGACACGGATCTAAATATTAAAAGAATAGTTTTGTTTAGTACTGCTTGTTTTCATGAAAATGTATAGTTCATTGCCTTGAGTCAGCATCACATTAAATTGAACTCTGTCACTCTCATTTCATTCAAAAACAGATGTATTTTGTGCCTCTCTGTATCAGAATATTAATTACGTTTATAAATTATTTTTAGTGCTATAGATCACTAACTGTACCAACTTTTCCATGAGAATGGACTTCCACTTGTTTCTTGTTCTTTGTAGTTTGATTGTACAGTCTTATATAATAGCGCCCTGCACCGTTTATTCACATGCAGAGGAATTTCAGAAGGCACAATTTGATAAGCTGTCCTATCATAACAAGCTACACTGAGAACATCTGCCTGTGAAAAGCCTTTCTACTGGCCAACTCACTCTCATCAGACTATCCCTGAATGGAAAGAGTCAGCAGGAGTTTACTTTGTACAATATTTTGACAGAAGCCAATTAATACTTAAACAAATGATCTGACGGTAATATATCTGCTTTTGAAAGGTGTCTGTGCTAATGATTTGAAGGAGTTCACCCAAAAAATTTAATTCTGTCATTTACTCGTGTCTAAAGTCAAGTTCTTTTTTGATAATGTAGGCTACTGGTTGCTTCTTTCCGTGTAATTATAATGAATGAGGACTGCAGCTTTCAATTCACTTGTGAAAGTACTATAAAAATCTCAAAATTTGCGGCAATATTTACAGCATCTCTTGTTGTTTAGCAGTAAAAATATACAACAGACAACATTTGTTTAACATCATTATACTTTTCTGACCTCGAGAACCATTGCAGGGCTCCGAACTAACATTTGAGGGCAGTAGCACCAGTGCTAGTTCACCCAAAAATAAAAATTCTGTCATTAATGACTCACCCTCATGTCGTTCTACACCCGTAAGACCTTCGTTCATCTTCGGAACACAAATTAAGATATTTTTTGATGAAATCCGATGGCTCAGTGAGGCCTCCATTGCCAGCAAGATAATTTACACTTTCAAATGCCCAGAAAGCTACTAAAGACGTATTTAAAACAGTTCATGTGACTACAGTGATTCAATGAAGCGAAGAGAATACTTTTTGTGCGCCAAAAAAAAAAAATAGTGATGGGCAATTTCAAAACACTGCATCATGAAGCTTCGAAGCTTTATGAATCTTTTGTTTCGAATCAGTGGTTCAGAGCGTGTATCAGTAAACGAAAGAATATTAGTTAATAGTCTCTTATTGGCCTGACTAAGAGACTATTAACTACTATTATTCTTTGTAATTATAGGACTACTAATGTCTAATAAAAACATCTATAAATGTATAAAACTGATCAGAAATCAGGTAAAACCCATAGACTTGATTAATGGGATTAAGATCATCACAGAGATCATCGCCCCCCCGGTGGTGAACCATTGAAATTTTGAAACGTATCGAAACACTTATGAACACTTAACGAAGCCTCGTTTACTGAAATCAAGTGACTTTCACGCTCTGAACCACTGATTTGAAACGAAAGATTCATAAAGCTTCGAAGCTTCATGAAGCAGTGTTTTGAAATTGCCCATCACTATTTATTTATTTATTTTATTTTTTTGCCGCACAAAAAGTATTCTCTTTGATTCATAACATTAAGGTTGAATCACTGTAGTCACATGAACTGTTTTAAATACGTCTTTAGTAGCTTTCTGGGCATCTGAAAGTGTAAATTATCTTGCTGACAATGCAGGCCTCACTGAGCCATTGGATTTCATCAAAAATATCTTAATTTGTGTTCCGAAGATGAACAAAGGTCTTACGGGTGTAGAACGACATGAGGGTGAGTCATTAATGACAGAATTTTCATTTTTGGGTGAACTAACCCTTTAAGTTATAAGGTGACACGAGCCCCTGATTTGGCAGAGCTGTGAGGGCTGACAGAAAAGCACTGAGCTTAAGTTGAGATGCAGACACTATTACCTTTTATTTTATTGTTGATAAATATTAAAAATATATACTAGGGCGTGGAAATGGCTAATAAGCCAATAAATGCTCCTCTGCAACATCTACTACAGTGATAATTTATTGTCTTTTTTTATTTCTAAATAAGTGTTTGCTTTCCTACATTGTGAAACTTTTACTTTTACAGATGGGGACAAACTATATGAAGGATGAACAAATAAATGTTTAGGATGTCACATAAAAAATAACATTCAAATTGGGCAATATTTAAAGTTTTGAAGTGCTGGGAAAAGTTGTGTGAAGCACTTAAAAGCACACGAAAACATTAGACCATTTCTCCCACAAGTTGTTTCTGTTTGTGTTAGTGGCACAGTTTTTCCAGATTACATAGTGCTGTGAAGAAAGCACTTGAATTCACCACAGAATTAATAACAATGCTGTGAAATCAGGTCAAAAACCTAAGGTTGACATTTATAGTTGTTAAATTCACTTTTGTAAAAAAGGAATCTAGAAATGGATACTTTGAAGTATATAAAGTAGGAAAAACTGAACAAAGCTCTTGTTAATATCATCAAGAATACAACAGAGAGCCTGAGGGGTGTGATGATTTTTTAAGTTATTTGACTGACGAGCCTGAAAGGCCAGCAATTTACTGGCTTCATCCCCAAATTCATAAAATATGTCAAATTTTTAACAAACTTTTTTCTTCATATGAAGAAGATAGTAAGTTATATTCAGTTTGAAGATGCTCATACTGCTCTCCTGCTAATTGCATCTGAAAGATCCTTGAGCTTCATGGTTTCTTGTTTTTTTTATAATAAGAACAGAAAGATATTATTTTACCACGTAAATACGTTTTCGATGCATATTTCCCATAATATAGATCTTGAAATATCAGGCAGATTGTTTATTTCTAGGTAAAACTATATCTCTTTATTTAGATAAGTAACAAATTCTCCATCTGCCAAAAGCAGGGCTTAAAGGATGAGTACAGGGCAGAGAATCTCCAAGGGTCCAGCAACCCATATTGCTTACAAAAATTTTGAATGTTTAAAGCTGTACAACTTTGGTTGAGGATCTGTCCAAAGATTTGTTCAAAACACAGTTAAAATTCCCACCTATAATTAATGCGTAATCTTCAAGAGGGGGAATAATTGCAAAGACTTTACTGAAAAAAAATCAGAATCATCAAAATCCGGAGCATACTGTATATGTTAACAAAAATGACAATCTGTGACAATCACATAACGGCTTGAGGTGTCACTGATGACCTCTTCACTAGTGGAATGTCTTTCTAATGAGAATAGCCCACCCCTGCCCTTCGCGTTGAAATTTGAGTGAAACACCTGTCCTCCCCAACCCCGCCTGAGTCTAATTACATCCCAAATAAGTGTGAGTTTCTTACAAGAACGCGATACGTTTAACTGACATAAATGAGAGAAAATCCTATTTCTCTTTATGACATTATTCATGCCTTTTATGTTCCAAGTCATAAAATTTAAGTTGGATTTATTAGGCTTGGACATGTAATCAGAAAATAAAGTGTTCACATACCTGCAGAACTATGTACTGAACATAAACAACAAAAGTGCATTGACCTAGATTAATGTAAACTAAAAACTTAAAGGACCAACAAGCCGTTCAAATACCCACAACCACCCCCACCTCCCCCCTCCTCTTCCATAAACCACCCACTCCCACCAGGGAGCTTTTAAAGGCCTACTTAGGGCTTTCAATAAAACTTGGCTGCCTCTACAGTAGAAAGGTGAAGGGAAAAAACATAAAACATTGAATGAAGATCTGTTTAAGGTGACCAAAATGTAACCACTTTTCTCCCACCTAAAATTCATTTGTCTTAGATGGGCTGGACATGTCACCAGAATGCCCCCCTCCCACACACCCCACACAATTCTGCATAGTGTGCTCAAGGAGGGTGCCCACACTGCTGGAAGGCCCAAGCTGAGGTATAAAGATGCCCTGAAACGAGATCTGGTATTTCAGCATACCTGGACCAAGGCAGTGCAAAACCAAGCTGAATGGAGGGCTGATCTATACAGAGGAAAGGCCATCAAGACCATGCCAACAACCTCCAACGGCTAAAAGAACATCGCCTGGTATCCAACCAATAAACATTAACTATGCTAGCCAATGTACACTACCGTTCAAAAGTTTGGGGTCAGTAAGATTTTTTTAATGTTTTAAAAGAAGTATCTTCTGCTCACCAAGCCTGTATTTATTTGATTAAAAATACAAACAAAAACAGTAATATTGTGAAATATTATTCCAATTTAAAACAGCTGTTTTCTATGTCAATATACAGTAAAGTGTAATTTATTCCTGTGATCAAAGCTGAATTTTCAGCATCATTACTCCAGTCTTCAGTGTCACATGATCCTTCAGAAGTACACATTTTTTTCAAAATTTTTTGATGAATAGAAAGTTCAAAAGAACAGCATTTATTTAAAATAGAATATTTTCTAACATCATAATTGTCTTTACTGTAACTTTTGATCAGTTTAACTCATCCTTGATGAATAAAAGTATTGATTAATTGTATTTCTATCCCCCAAAAATAAAATTAAAATTCTTACTGACCCCAAACTTTTGAACGGTAGTGTTTAATGTTACAAAAGATTTAGATTTCAGATAAATGCTGTTCTTTTGAACTTTCTATTCATCATAGCATCATGAAATAAAAATGTAAATCAAATAAATGCAGGCGTGGTGAGCAGAAGATACTTCTTTTAAAACATTTAAAAATCTTACTGACCCTAAACTTTTGAACGGTAGTGTATGACTATGGCTTATTGTCACCTGCATTGTCATCAGCACTTTTAAGGTAATTAGCTATCCTAGCTAGTTCTTTTTATTGACTGTGTTTTATTCGATTTAAATATCTAAATGTTACTGAGAAGAAGAAAAACTTTCAGATATCAATCTGCATATGTGATGGACATCGGTTCACCTTTGTTTGCTCATTTGAAGCTATCTTGAGTAAAGGGGCTCTATAATTAACAAAGCACAAACAAAAGACATGAACCAGAGGAGACTTGTTTTACAGAATACCGAAGTTTGTTGTGCATAAAACTTACTGTTTTCACAAAAGCCCTGAGCAGTCAAAAGTCCGCCGGATGACCCTGACTTTTGACAGCTCAATAATAATAAACACCGTAACAATACAAAGTGGGTTGAAAATCAGCTAAGTTAGTGTAACATGGGGGAAGATAGAACAATGTGGATTTACTTTTAAAATGTAACATATTTAGATATAAATTTAGCATGTACAGGATGATGCATCAGTGATTATAGGAAATAAATGGAAACAATTGCTAATTTAGTTTTTATACCACAAAAGAGGGGTAAGATGGCCCCAGCTGGCCCCCTATATTATATATAATGTATAAATTACTTTTGATATAATTCTGATTAATATTTATATATTTTTAAAGTGTCATTAATGTAAAATACTATATTAACTACTCAATTTAAAATTTAAATTTTGACAATGTAGATAAATAATTGAAAAAACGATGACAGACAAAGCAGAATCCCATTAAAAGAGATTCATCTCAAAGGTAAATTTATTCTATGACTTACGTACAGGCATATTAATATTTACATATTTAATTGCCCATATTTTATTTGAAGATATGTCATAATAGAAACACATCTTACCCCATGTTACCCTAAACTTTAGATTTAGATTTAGATTTGTGAACTGGATCAACTGGCTGAATGACAAAAAAACAGTTTTGTAAACTATAATCTCACAAAAAGGTTCACAAATTGGACATTGCCACATCTCTCATGAATTCATCAAGAAGAGATTTTAGTGAACAACAAGAAAAAATGTGGTCTGTAATTCACACAAACCTACTGGCTGAAATAAATCTGAAAGTTGAGGTTTAAAAGAAAAGAAAATATGAAGGTGAGTAAAAAAAAATACTTTTCATTTTATGCAAACAATCCATTTAATTACTGATGGTTTATTTTTGAATGTGTCGCTTAGAAATCTTATGTCATTATTTGCATTTAATCTGAAATTGTCATTTTTATTTAAAAATTCTAAGCAAATATTTTTTATTTACATTAGCGATTGCTGTGAGAGTAATTTCATACTCAGATAGGGCATTCAGAATTGGCACATTGAAATTTGCCACTATTTTCAGCTTTTACACCAGCTCTTGTTTTTTACTCTGAGTTACACTAACCACATCCATGCTTATTATTGTTTCACACTGTGATTGTGACATCATGCTTCCAAACATCCAGACATTTCTACCGATCTCTTAGCTGCGATCTGAGTCCTGGAATCAAAGTCTAGAGTTATAATTCAATGCTGCTTTCACAGCTATTTCTGCACACCTGATATCAAATTCACATTCACTGCTAAAAAAAATGCTAAAGAGGACAGACTGGCACTTATGATGAATGCAGAAAAGCTGGAGAAGCACCAGTAGCAAGCACATTAAAAGCTGGCTAAGGCAAGAACACTTAAGGAGTGTTTATGGGTGCTGCTCTGGGAGTCATTTTCCTAATTCAGTTCTTTCACAGTATACCAAGGCTAAAATCAATACATTTGTTTTCAGCTATTTTTTTGTGCAAGATTATCACAAAGCAACGAGTTTGTTGTGAATGTTCATGGCTTCTTCTTTGAGCAAATGTGCACAGCATCATAAGCAAAATAGATTTAGTACACTTTCACATTCACAGCTGTGTCTTTCCAGCCATCCATCCAGGTGGCCTGTTGTAGTTCTTAATCAAGTGGAGAAGTATTCTGTAGGTGTGTATAGTACATACACCAACATCCATTACAGGCAAGGCCTAGTTTGCAGCCAGTCTTGTGTTTTACCTTTGTGCGGGTTGACACTCCCCCAGGTGTATGCGAACCACACCTTGCCCGTGGAGTTTAAATAAATGTTCGAACTCGGTCGGCATAGAATGCACATTCTTCTTGCTCTCCCGATCATCATAGTAATGATTGGTGATCCGTCGTTTGTAACCTGGATATATACTGAAAGGCCAAAAACCATACAAATGGACATTAGCACAGATTTCTAGTGCTAGGCTGGCCATGATAAGTCCTGTGCTGGGACGAACCGAGTTAAGGCCCCGCCCACGCCAAAACTCTGACAACCTTCTCATATATTCTGGATTCAGGAAAACAGGCAGCGGGCCATTGTTGCCAAAGTCCTCCAGTGTGTAAAAGGCACGCAGGGATACAGGTGTGTTGTGACCATAGGAGAATGCTGGCAGCAGCATTAAGGCTTGTCCATAAGGATGAAGGCTTTCCACAAATGGACGACGGCGCTCCATCAGACCACTGAACCTGTAACAGATGAGGATAAAAAAATAAGCCTGAGTGTGTTTCACTTAAATATTGCTCTCAATAATTCTGCTCCCATTAACAAAACTTTCAGTCGTTTTAAGGAATAAGTATTTGTGAAAAAAATAAATGCAGTTCCATTGCTAAATTATAAAATAATGTCAATAATAGGCCTAAATGTATTTTAAATTATTCTTGCAAAATGTGTGTTTGCAGAGTTTTTAATTACTTTCTCTTCAGAGTTTTTAATTACTTTCTCTTTTACTTAAATTACTTTCTCTCTTTTTAATTACTTGTCTTTTTAGAGGCAGCATAAAGGTATTCTGATAATTGGCCTTAAAGGGTTAGTCGTTTTCATTAATTACTCACCTTCATGTCGTTCTACACCCGTAAGACCTTCGTTCATCTTCGGAACACAAATTAAGATATTGTTGATGAAATCCGATGGCTCAGTGAGGCCTCCTTTGACAGCAATGCCATTGAAAATCTCAAGATCCATAAAGCAACTAAAGATATATTTAAAACAGTTCATGTGAGTTCAATGGTTCAACCTTATTATTATAAAGCGATGAGAATACTTTTTGTGCGCCAAACAATATAATGAAGGGCCGAATTCAGTTCGGAGTGCCAAAGTCATGTGATTTCATCAGTTTAGCCATTTGATAGGAGATCCAAATTACTGAAGTTCCGAAGCAGTGTTTTGAATTCGGCCCATCACTATATTGTGGATGTACTATAAGTCGCTATTTTGTTTTACTCGTCGCTTTATAATATTAAGGTTGAACCACTGAACTCACATGAACTGTTTTAAATATGTTTTTAGTATCTTTATGGATCTTGAGATTTTCAATGTCATTGCTGTGAATGGAGGCCTCACTGAGCCATTGGATTTAATCAAAATATCTTAATTTGTGTTCCGAAGATGAACGAAGGTCTTACGGGTGTAGAACGACATGAGGGTGAGTAATAAATGACATTATTTTCATTTTTGGGTGAACTAACCCTTTAACTATATAGTACACAACCACATTAAAGAAACAATCCCAGTGAAATATTTGGGCCCCACATTGGTTTATCTGGGTTATATGGGCATCATCTGGGCATGGGGTCAGAGTGGACCCTTTGATGGGCTCAATGTTGGCGAATTAGGATGCCGATGTAGAGGGAAGTTACATTTAAAAGTAATGCATAACAATATTGCGTTACTTGCTAAAAAAATAATTGCGCTAGTTACTTTTTATGGAAAGTAATCTATTACATTACTTTTGCGGTACTTTTTCTCACCTGGGCTGGATTGTTTCACCTGGGTTGGTTGTTTTTTGTTTATTAATGAAAAAAAAAATCTATTTTTGGCAAAAGTAAAGGCCCTTTCAAACCAAAAGTGAAATGTCGCAGGAGAAGAAAGTTCAACATTTTAGCAATAAGGGGAAAAAGACATATACTTAACTACATAAAGTATATTTGTGTTATTTAACATATTTAATTATTGCAGGTATGCATAATATTCTGAGTTTGCGTTTTGTTTTTATTCATTTTGAGGAATACTAAATCTGTTTTTGTGCAAATGAGATGAATAAATGCATGCTCGCATAGTCCAGAATTACAATAATCATAATTTTTACACAGCGCACACATCGCTGCTGCACATTATTCAGGATTTCTCTCAACATGGGGACAGGATGTCACAAGTGAGGCTCCCGCACTTCCTCCCCCGCACCACCGGAGGGAGCCATCACCGGAATATTGAACTTACTTTCATTCGGACTACATTTCCCATAGGTCCTCAATCCTGGGACTCATTGCGCACACACCTGCACCACATAACACTCACACTATTTAAGCAGCACACACACGCACACACACTGCGAAGTCTTGATTTGCTCCGGTGATCATCTCTGAGCGTTTTCTGTGGATTGTTATACTGTTGCCGTCTGGACGGTTTACCCATTGTGATTCTCTGCTGCCTGCCCTGATCTTTGCCTGGTTACTGGACTGTGTTTGCTTGCCGCCTGCCCTGATCTTTGCCTGTACCCTGATTCTGTTTGTCTGCCTCCTGCCTCGACCATTGCCTGTTCCTGTTTACGTCTCTGCCTTTGCCCTTGCTGTGTTAACACTATTCTTAATAAAAGCTGCAAATGGATCTCCATTCTGTCGACCCATCATTACACAGGAGATGTTAATAAATGGGAAAACAAAGTAACTTGTGTTACTTATTTGAAAAAGTAACTCAGATATTTTGTTGTCAATTTAAAAAAAAAATTGTTACTTTACTCACTACTTGAATCTGAGTACAGAGTAATCTGAGTAATACCTGTAATGAGTTACCCCAACACTGTTTATCGGAGGGTCCTATACTTATTAGAGTATTTATATTACATTTATAATAAAGG
>RJVU01053643.1:2383887-2406503 GCA_003731715.1 Anabarilius grahami | reverse complement strand
TGAAAAAATACATTTACAGTTCAGTTTATTAAATTGATTGAATTGATTTGATTGATTGATCTGATGGGTAGGATGAAATGTCAGGACACCTGTTCACAGAATATGTAGTAAATTAGAGGAAACTCTTTTAGTACGTTGTTCCGTCCACATCAGCAGAAGAATACACGTGCGACAAACTGTATCCGATATATCGCTCAGCTGTAACTCCAGTGATTCATCTGTGTATATAAAAATAATACATATATACAAATCATATAGAAAAATGATGCACGGATTGGATACCCGTTCTGAGTGAGTTTGGATGATGGATTGATAATCGATTCTCCTTGTCAATGATATGACGTATTAGGCACTGCTGGAATTTAATGTTCAACATTTTAAGGAAGAAAACTGATTATTTGTGAAAACAAAATTACATCTTGTTTGTCACCAAATCCAGACCCTCAACCACAATGTCATGTCTGTTTTGTTTCAAGTTTATGCTTTCATGTCTTTTATTTTGTAAATGTCATAGTCTTATGCTGCGTCCCAATTCGCATACTTCTACTACGCCCTAAAAGTAAGTACTCTTTTTGTGAACAAAAAGTACATACTTTTGAGTGTGTAGCAAAATAGCAGACAAGCTTTGGGACATACTATCACGTCATACAATTGCGTCTTTGCTCTCTGTAGCATCCTGTCACCGTGAACTGGCCTGTCAATCATCTTACATACTCCACCACATTTCATTTAGTTAATTACCTACCGTATTGGAGAGAAATGCAGTAGCACATTGATCTGCAGTCGCGGGTCTTTCATGTGGAGAACTCTCTTCATGCATAATGATGCATTTAAAAGTTAATGGCCAATCGGATCTTTATAAAAGTCTACATTGGTATTGCAGATGAAATATAACACGGATAACATTAAATAAATGTTTTCTATCAGGTTAAACTGATTATTAGTCTCTCAAACCTCTCACTGTCAGTCGCGCATATCCACCATGTTTTGTAGTTGTGTTTTTTTTAACACATTGTACTCGTGTTTGTAGTTCTGAACTGAATCCTCATCCAAAGCGCAATGGGTTGTGGGCAATATTAGCCTTTATAGTGTGCACGGATCCACACTTCGAAAATCTACCTGAAATAGTAGACCATCCGGGGACTTTTGGCATACTCTTTTCAACATACTATGCTTTGGGACACACTTATTTTAATCTCACATACTATTTAGGATGGATAGTATGGATATTGGGATGCAGGGTTAGTTCCTAGTCATGTCATGTCATGTGATTCCCTGTTCCCCTAATGTGACCCTGTCATGTGCTTCCCCTGTTCATGTTTTGATTGGTTGTTCAGGTCATATGTTTTTCTGTTCTGTTTTTGTGATTGGTTTATTGTCTTGATTGTTCACAGGTGTTTCCTGTTAGTCATTAGTCCTTGTGTATATAACCCTCATGTTCCCATTGTCTCTTGTCTAGCTTTGTTCTCTGTACTGCTGTTGGTGAGTTTAAGCTTAGTACAAGTTTCTTATCAAGCCAATTCTTTGTTTTTTGGGTTCAAGTTAATTTAAAATAAAGGTGCACATGGTACTTTGCAACTTGCCTTCAGTGGTCATTTATTACACATAGACTCACTTCTCATGGAGAATGCTGGGATTTGCAGTCACCAGGTTTGTTTTGTTGCCTACGTCTTTCTCATATCTGTTATCCAGTGGTGGAAGGTTGCATCTAAAATGCAGAGGTGGACAGAGGT
Organism: Anabarilius grahami; assembly: GCA_003731715.1. Lineage (NCBI taxonomy): Eukaryota > Metazoa > Chordata > Actinopteri > Cypriniformes > Xenocyprididae > Anabarilius > Anabarilius grahami. The sequence goes on along the minus strand of RJVU01053643.1, from coordinate 2,404,770 downwards.
TAATTAACCCATTGTATTGATAGCAAATATTTTGTCCTACATCAAATATAGTGTTAAGGCTTGTAACTACATATAGGAGCTTAAAAACATGGATAATTATTGTTCCACCAACATTACAGGACTGATATTAATCTAGGCAATAGGTCATGAGTTTATGATACAGACCTAATGACAAACTGGGCAGAATTAATTTCTTCTCCACAGCTGCTATTGGTCAATATACCACCATTCCCCACCACAGCACATGATTCCCATGTAGCATTTCCAAAGGGCTGCTCCTAAAAAAACAGACATACACTGTTAACTGCGAAATCATCGGAGAAACCATAATTCACCCTATGTTTGAATGCTTATACACTACCTTAGCCAAGATGTTGAACAGGGCTTTTGTCACCTGTACTGGCTTTCTCCTCTCTCCATCATAGTTAACAATAGACCCCAATGGGGTGTTATTCTGTGTGACCACAGCCTTTGACACAGCATGGCATTTGCTACTCAGTAATGACCTGAAAGGAAGACACAAAATCTAACCTTAAAGGAATAGATCCTTTGTTAATTTCATTTTTAAGTGAACTATTGCCTTTTAAGTAAGCATTTCTGTAGTGTATGTCTATTAAACTGGTTTATATATGAACAGTACCTTTACTTTCATTCCATAACAAAGCTTTGCCACAGATGTCTAAGTTTAAGCTTTATGAGAACAGCTCATGGTCTGATCTGGGCTACTTTTTTACCTGAATTTTTTAAAGTTTGCCTCATGTTTTTTCCATCTTTTAGAGTAGTTCTCCAGTGCTTTGGCAATGAATGCACTGTCTCTGAATGAATGAAACACACATACAAACATATAATGTATTCAGGTTTAATTAAGTTCCATAAGATAAAATAAAATAATGTATAAAACATGAAATATCTCATCTGAAGGTGTTTACTTTTGCCGTCTGTCATGTAGAAAGAAAATAAGTTATGTGCTGTAATTATAAGCAGGTTTGCATACTTACTTGCATCCCTTGCATGGCTGTGTATCTGAGACTTTTTTAACAATCTTAGATGAAGGATTAGGGTTTACATTACTGCAAAGAGAAAAAGATTTTCATGTTACTTGCCATTTTTGTGATTGTGAAATTTACCAGCAATTTGAGTAAATTCTTTCAAAGTAAATCCTATACAAAACAAACAATATTTACATTTACTGCTCATATATTATAATGACTAATTTAATTATCAGTATACAAACAGCCAATCAAAAAGAAAAGTTCTCTGTTCATGATCGTTACAAACATAAGGCTTGTCTCTTACTATACATTTCTCCCTGTCTCCCTTGCTTTGTTTTTACTTTCTGTCCTTCCCCTCTTGTCTGTAACTTCCATTTCATCCACACCCACGCTTTCTGTCTCCATTCTGCACTGTTTGCAAAATAGAGCCTGACGTCTTTGAGGTAAACCTTCAATAAATAAACTCCACTGGTTAGACCTGGGAGAGTTATATATTCCTTTGGTGTAAAGGTACCGTATCAGTAATTAATGCTAGATACTGTTCCTCTGAGCAGTTCACATGGATCAAAACCAAATATCTAAACTTCAAGCAGAGTCAAGGAATCATACAAATAGCTTTGGAGATACGAAGCATAAAATTGTCATACTACTGAGAAACCACTGTGAGATTTTTGAAGGCCACACAAGTGACCTTTGACCTTCTAAACTCTGGGTAGAGTCTATTTGTAGGTTTACTCTTAATGAGGCCCATATAGCAATTTAAAGGGTTAGTTCACCCAAAAATGAAAATTCTGTCATTTATTATTCACCCTCATGTCGTTCCACACCTGTAAGGCCTTCTTCGGAACACAAATTAAGATATTTTTGATGAAATCCGAGCGCTATATGACTCGTCCATATAGACAGCAATATAATCACCACTTTCAAGGTCCAGAAAGGTATTAAAGACATCGTTAAAACGGTTGACGTGACTGCAGAGGTTCAACCTTAATTTCATACAGCAACAAGAATACTTTTGTGCACAAAAACAAAACAAAAATAGCGACTTTATTCAACAATCTTTTCTCTTCCCTGTCTCTTCCCAGGTGACGCAGTAAGCACAGTGAAGGATTTCTGTGTTGTGGTCCATGTTTATGTCTGAATGTCGGCTCAGTATTGGCCAAAGCTGTGTGATGCCAAAGCTGAGCCTGCCAATAATGACTGCGTTCTGACGTAGAACCTGTTCAACCTGGATATTGTTTAATAATTTTAATTCATTATTTTTATGTTTTTGGCGCACAAAAATTATTCTCATCACTTCATAAAATTAAGATTGAACCACTGCAGTCACGTTGACTGTTTTAATGATGTCTTTAGTACCTTTCTGGACCTTGAAAGTGGTGATTATATGTTGCTGTCTATGGACAAGACATATACCTCTTGGATTTCATCAAAAATATCTTCATTTGTGTTCTAAAGATGAACAAAGATCTTAGGGGTGTGGAACGACATGAGGGTGAGTAATTAATGATGGATTAATGATTAGATGGGTGATCTAACCCTTTAACATTAGAAAGTTACAGATGTGATTCACTATAATAATTATACTTATCTTCAAGTAAATATTAAAGACTTAAGATTGTTTCTTGTAAATTGGTATCTAAATAGCAGAAGCTTAATTCACATTAGCTGTGGTGGAGCACCCAGTGATTTTGTGTCGCCGTGAAGTTCTCAGGAAGTTTAATCCCCCACATGCCTTGTTGTGATTAAAGGCTGCTGTTGCCAGTGAAACAGCACATAACAAGGGAAAGGTCACAGCCGTGACAGCAAACAACCAACGTTACTTAATTAATGCGGGGGCTAAACATTTGTATATTTCCTCTTCATTTCAGTAATGTACAGCAAATTCATCAAGTTATAAAGCATGATAAATAACTGGCTATGAACATAATTTACAAATACAAATAGATAATACAACACTAGAAACCACATTTCAATTTGACTGTCAAATGTTGTCTGGTTCAGTATTGAAGCAGTAACCTGCAAATGTTACTTTAAGGAGCTATTTTTACCTGATCTAGCCATTATTTTAGATTGGTGTAATCTGTTTTATTTAGTTTAATTTAGTGATGTTATTTATTTTTATTTGAATAAAAGCAAACAATTTCAGTGTTATCATATTAAGCATGTTGTTTTAGGTAGTGTCTGCTAAATATACTTGTATATGTACTTTTATAATATTAGTCTTGTGTCGTATTCTGCAAGAAGAGAGTCTGTATCACTGTAATTAAACTGCATGATAATGGTAATGTTGACACTTCAAAATACAGTAAATAATTCCATATAACACTAACATATTTTGTTGACATTTCTGAATTCACAGTATCTTAATTTCCATCAATGAGTCAAGATTCCGAATGCTCTAATCTAATGCAACCCTTGCATATGCAGGTTTGGTGCTCATTTTGTCACAGCTGACTGAGACTGAGAATGTAAACAAGACAAATACAAACATAACAACTGAAGGAGTATTGAATTTGACGTCTTTGAATTTCGGAATTATTATCCATAAATGTGTGTTAAGTTCATTTTCGTTATGTAAGTGTGAAATGTGTAATCAGCAGGTTACTGTCACAGAATAGACCCTGACAGGATGCAACAATAGTACACTGATATTAACACTGAACTGAAGTTCTCTGATATCTTTTTTTCAATGTAATCAATAAATGAAATGCAAGTTGCCATGGACGGCAATGAAATTATCTGAATAAATGCAGATTTACCAATCAGAATCATGTTTTTTAGTAAAATAGACATGAAACAAATGTAATTTTGTTGTAATTGATCATTGTGCTTAATTTGAAGATTGTTATTCCCCTTTTATAATAGAATTCATTTTTGTTTTAATCACTTTATGTTCCGTCACATAAAAGCAGATCTATATTGTAGCCCATATCCTATAAATCATAATTTATATTTTAGATTGATTTGTTTAGTTTCTTAAATGTTAATGGTCAGTTGGTGTTTAAAAAGATTATATTACAAAAAAATTATATTAAAAACTTGATGCTTTCACATTGATATGAAAGACATTCATCACATGATTATAATATACACTGCCTGGCCCCAAAAAAAAGTCACTGTTTGGATTTAAATAATCAAATACTTCAAATTACTTCTTAAGAGTCTAGGATTGGATCATTATTGCTGTGATAATTATGTTTCTAGCATGTTATATGTTTGAGAACAGTTCTTTTAACCCTAATTGATGGAGTGTGTAGCTTTTCATTTCTTAAACAACCATGTAGGAATCATGAAGAATAATTTTCACACATGAATTGGCACCAAAAAAAAATGATGCACCTCTTGATAGAAATAACATCACAACATTTATTACCATCAAGAGGTGCATCAGTTTTTGGTCAAGATCCTGTATTGACAACACAAGAGGTGAGCACTCTTTAAAGTCTACTCCAGCACACCCCAAAGACATTCAATGAATTTAAGGTGCCAATTCATGTGTGAAAATGATTCTCCATGCTCTCTGAACCATTCTTTCACAATTTGAGCCTGATGAATCTTGACATTGTCATTCTGGAATATGGCCATAATGTGTCTTCCTACATGATTGCTTAAGAAATTAAAAACTACACACTCCATCAATTAAGGTTAAAAGATCTGTTCCCAAACATATAACTTGCTAGAAACATAATATATTTAATAATAATAATTTTCAGTTTTACTCAAATTAGGGTGATGCAAAAATGAGTACACCCCACAACAAAAACTACTACATCTATACTTTGTATGGCCTCCATGATTTTTAATGACAGCACCAAGTCTTCTATGCCGTCTTGCATGCCGATTTTCTTCAGCCCTTCTCATTAGAAGACGCTTCTGTCGAGGTGTTAACTTCTGTGGACGATCTGGATGTCTGGATAATCTTTTTTTTGTTTTTATACCACTTTTGCTACAGTATTCTGACTGATAAGTAAAGCTTTGCTGATCTTCTTGTAAACTTCAGCTTTCTGGTGTAAAGAATTTTTTTATTTTTTTTTTCCTCAGGTCTTGTGACATTTCTCTTCATGTGGTGCCATTGCTGACAGCATGAAATGGGAAGGGGTTTTAACACCCTTTTATAGTCAACTGTCTGCCGGACACCTGTGTATTGAATAGTTAGACTTACCCGTGGTTGAATTCTTGTTAAATTAGACATTTGTAGTCTAAAATTTAGCTTTGCTCCAGAGACTTTCAGTGGGGTGTACTCATCCCCCTAATTTGAGTAAAACTAAATTTTTTGTTCTCTAAGTTATATTATTATCCTTACTTTCATTTTATAAGTTAAACAGATGTTATATAAAACTTAGTCTTGTCAACACTTTGGAAATTGTTTTTGTGTTCATTGAGATATTGTTTAAAATGTTACTTTTCAAAGAGGGTGTACTCATTTACGCTGAGCACTGTAATATATACACTCACACACATACATGTGTATATAGAGAGAGGAAGAGATGTCTCTGTCTGAAAGAATTAAGCTTTTTTGTATAGCTATATCTTCTTTTCTTTAAAATGTAAAAAGTTTAATGACAATATAATAATTTGAATGTAAGAGATCAGTGTTCAGACAAAAAAAAAATACAACTTTCAATTATTTACTAGTGTGAAATGTGATACGAAACTTTACTGAAACAAAGTAAACAATGAACATCTAAAGTCCATCTTTTAGACCTTTCAGGCTTTTGAAACATTGAACCATTTTCCAAAATGTAAGAATCATCTACTTGCTTTGCTTCTATAAAAATTCCTCTTTAATGATGTAATACACTCTTTTACTACTCCGATGTCTGCGGGGAAACAGTTGTCTGACAGTGCAAAAATTAGAGAGGTTTTTACTTACAAAAAATGTATTATCTAACTTGACCCAAACAAAGACTTAATTTCGGTCTTGGTTGCCAGCAGACCATAACAATATGTTTTAACACTCGGGTCTTTTAAAGTTCACTCTCCAAATAGAAGGATACACACACACAGGCTGAAACTGATATACTCACTTGTTAGAAAGTAATATCCAGAAGGCCACACTGCAGAAGGAGCACAGAAAAATGACAGGAAGGACCCAGAGCATAAGAGTCTTCATAACGTGCTTCCACTCACACACACGAGCTCGGGCTCAGGCGCACACATAGCCGCTGACATGCATGTGCTCTCGTAAACTCTCATTCAAATGCAGATGCTGCCGCTGCCAACGACTTCCTCTCTTGCTCTGCCGTCCTTTCCTTATTTTATTCCTGTGCCTGTTTCTTGACAACAGCACCCTTTTCTTTACTCTCTCTCTTTCTTTCTCTCAGACTGTTAATCTCTTCTCTCTCCCTCCCTCCTCTTAATTTAACTACCCCCTTTTTCTCTCTCTTTCTATTTTCTCCACTGACAGGCCTGGCTTTTTATCACTTCTCTGCTACTTTGCTCACCCCTTAATCCATCAGCCCACTTTCTTCTCGTATGTCTTCTTGGCTCACACAAGAACAAATTCCTCTGCTCCTTTTGTCCACTATGTTCTGTGTTGAGGCATCTTTCCTTTTTCCTCCATACTTCTCCAGCTCATCCTGTTTCCTCTCTGTACTTGTCTTAGAAGCAGCTCAGACTTTCCTTCCGTCTGTTTCCTTAGAAATCTGAAGCTGTTGCTTCTCCTGCTTTCTCCACCCCCTCCCCCTCTCGCTCACCCTGGGCACAACTTGCTTGTCCGTCCCTCCCTATCTCACTCAAACACACACAGACCGTTCACTCTCTCGTTCTCTCCCAGGGTAATACGAGTACCGAGTACAGAATTAGCCCATGGCAGCACCTCATGACTGGGAGGAAGGGTTATGTGTACTAGAGAAGGGGTTTCCCCCTTCAGTTCAGTAGCCAATGATGGTCAAAGAATGCAAAGGGTTGCAGCCAATCAAAGGCTCATCTGATGTGACCCCCTCAGCCACCCGTTTCTTCTGATAGTTTGAGAAAGGGAACATTCTGTGGTGCTAGTAGTTGTGAGTGAATACATGTGCTGTTTTCTAGTGAGTGAAACTGTATGAATTGCACACAAGAGATTTTAAAGGGATAGATCACCTATAAATTAAAACTCTTCCTTTACTCACCATCATGTCATTCCTAACATGTATTACTTTCTGTCTTCTGTAGAACACAGCACATTATATTTTGAAGAACTTGTTTTTCATTCAGTGAAATTCAGTAGGGTCCAAAACAACCCTTGACCCACTTGAATCACGTCTTCTGCAGTACAAAAAAATCATGTAACAGTGTTTATTAAAGCACATAATTCATTGAAAAAGAAACAGAAACGATCAGATGAAAAATCTTAAAGAAAAATGATTGACTAATCTCATAACTGACCAATTATTTGATAGATGTTCACTAACAAAATTTTGTGGGCTCAGATCAGACATACTTACATTTCTTTTTTTAATACACTGTAGGTTTTTGCGAGCCGCCATAGTATAAAACTCATGACTCCCAGCATGCATTGCAGCATGAAGTATGTCAACATTGTTGAGATTAATATGTTGATTCTGTATGTCTGTGTATTTTAAAGAAAAAAAGATTAGTCAATAATTTTTCTTTAAGATTGTTAACTTTTTCATCTGATCGTTTCTGTTCATGGTTTCTTTTGCAATGAATTATGTGCTTTTATAAAAACTGTTACAAAAACAATAAACTGACACAGAAATCAAAGTCAAACTGCCCAACTAAAGGAAACATAAAACATTAACATCTAAACCTCGATCAATTTTCAAAAAGATCTGTAGACAAATGACAGAAATAAAGCCAGAAAGGTTTGTGATGAGAGATTTATTGTCTTTTCAGTTGATTTCATCTGAGGCGGTGGCTGAAGTCAGTTGTACTTCTTGTGTTGCTCTTCCTTAAATGATTCTACTCATTATCATCAGGTGTCTTTAATGTTGGCAATAAAAACTAACGAGTTTTTAATTCATCTTTGACATCTGTCTGTTATTCAGATATTTTTGTTTAAATTTTACTTAAATTTTACTAATTTTAAATGGTTGACTTTTAAGGAATTAATTTGATTAATTCCTACTCAATTCCTATTTGTTGAATTCAATTAATAATATTGCTTGTAATCTCTTGCCACAATTTTGAGTAGCCTAGATATAACATATTACTTTTTACAGTGCATTTTGAAGTCAAAAATAACCACCGGTGGTTATTTTTGTTTGCGAAAGTGAAAGTGCCCTTTGCGGTCACCTCGCGTGCCCCGCATTCCCATTCCATCCCCCACCCCAAATTCGATTTCTACCGAGGGAGAACAAGCCTCCAAACCCCCTCAGATGGGGAGAAACCCATAACTCTAAATATATCTCCGATTGTGTTCGTCTGAAAGAAGTTAGTCATATACACCTAGGATGGCTTGAGGGTGAGTAAATCATGGGATAATTTTCATTTTTGGATGAACTATCCCTTAATGAAGCATCGAGAATGAATATAAAGAAACTTCTTTATAGTCTGAGCCACAGTGTCTTTCCTTCCATCACTCTATTCTTAAATTGTAAGCAAGCGCTGAAGAAAACCTCATGACGCACTGTGAGACACTACTGCACTTCCTAATCTCCATGTGATCCTGACTGATGATAAAATGTTGAAGAAAACAAATCATTGTACAGCACAAAAATTGTACAGCACCATATTTTACTGAAGTTGAGTAGATGACATTTTAACTTTTCTGACATTTGACATTTAAAACTTATCTAAATCTAAAACTATTTTCTTGTATAGTTTCTACATGCTGTCTTAATTATAAATATTGTTTTTATTATACATATATTTCAAATACATGTCACACACTGCTTCTTCATTTAAGTACAAATTAATGTAACCTAAAATCTTAATGTTAATCTTGACATAGTCTCGCGTGGCCAGCAGTCTCAGACTGACAGCATATGGTCTGGACTCCTTTGCAGCTTTCTTTGGCCAATTAGCCTCAAACTTCACATACTTTTGAAAATCCAGCATTTAGTTGATATTGGTAAGCGTTCATTGTCACAGCTGTAAACATGATGGGGTTCTTCTTCCACGAGGGGGTTTGGCGTCTCAGCATTTTGTTTCCAGGTGGACCGTTACAGAATGTGATGCACACATCGCCCAGACATCCTGTAGAATTCAACCAACTAGATGACGACTTCGAAACTCCCGAAGTGTTTCCAGTTAAGTGTGCCATATGCATCAGACGTTTAGCCAATGGTCAGTGGGCGTGACGTCTGAGGCTGAGACGACATTATCTGTCAACTGCAGCTACTGTTTACTACATTCAGACCTCATTCAAACAGTTACTGATATGTAGTCTGGGGAAAAAAAACAACTGTTGCATCACAATACAGTAAGCAATTTTCATTGTGATTCCAAATAATGTTCCTATTATGTGAAACATCACTAAATATTTTATGTGCTTTGAATTTTTTTGTCTGCTTGACAACATCTATAATAGTCTTTCCAAGCTGTTTGTAGCTGATGTGATCTTGATCTTGGTTAGAATACTGTGGCAAGCAGGACGGGGCAGAGAGTCGTGGGAACAACGGTAATAACCAACTGCAGATCCGCAGAGCCGTCACAGCAATCTGAGGACAGCAGCGTCAGGCCAGCAGCAGTCAGTTAGGGCTATGCGACGATGCAATACGAAATTATTGCGGTGCAAATTTATTACAATATTAATTTAATAATAAAAGTAGCCTAACCTAATAGTAATAATAATAGACAAGAAGAAAGTAACAGGCATACATTAATTGGAAATGCCAAATCCTCTTAATATTGCCAATATTTGATGCTTTTGAATATCTCTGGCTATCGTCAATACATGTTCATCGGGTTATCGCGGGGGCCCCTGCAGTGCGAGGCCGTGCCCGTCCGCTATACCAGTGGTTCCCAAACCTGTCCTGGAGGACCCCCAGCCCTGCACATTTTGTATGTCTCCCTCATCTATCACACCTGATTCAACTCATGAGCTCATTAGTAGAGACTGCAAGACCTGAAATGGGTATGTCAGAAATAGGGAGACATACAAAATGTGCAGGGCTGGGGGTCCTCCAGGACAGGTTTGGGAACCACTGCGCTATACCACTGCATTAAGGGTAGGGTTAGTGGTGGGGTGGGGTGGGGTTAGGCATTAGAGATTATAGTCAGGGCCCTGGTATACAGGTGCTGGTCATGTAATTAGAATATCATCAAAAAGTTGATTGATTTCACTAATTCCATTCAAAAAGTGAAACTTGTATATTATATTCATTCATTACACACAGGCTGATATATTTCAAATGTTTATTTCTTTTATTTTTGATGATTAGAACTGACAACTAAGGAAAATCCCAAATTCAGTATCTCAGAAAATTAGAATATTACTTAAGACCAATACAAAGAAAGGATTTTTAGAAATCTTGGCCAACTGAAAAGTATGAACATGAAAAGTATGAGCATGTACAGCACTCAATACTTAGTTGGGGCTCCTTTTGCCTGAATTATTGCAGCAATGCGGCGTGGTATGGAGTCGATCAGTCTGTGGCACTGCTCAGGTGTTATGAGAGCCCAGGTTGCTCTGATAGTGGCCTTCAGCTCTTCTGCATTGTTGGGTCTGGCATATTGTATCTTCCTCTTCACAATACCCCATAGATTTTCTATGGGGTTAAGGTCAGGCGAGTTTGCTGGCCACTTAAGAACAGGGATACCATGGTCCTTAAACCAGGTACTGGTAGCTTTGGCACTGTGTGCAGGTGCCAAGTCCTGTTGGAAAATGAAATCTGCATCTACATAAAGTTGGTCAGCAGCAGGAAGCATGAAGTGCTCTAAAACTTCCTGGTATACGGCTGCGTTGACCTTAGACCTCAGAAAACACAGTGGACCAACACCAGCAGATGACATGGCATCCCAAACCATCACTGACTGTGGAAACTTTACACTGGACCTCAAGCAACGTGGATTGTGTGCCTCTCCTCTCTTCCTCTAGACTCCGGGACCCTGATTTCCAAAGGAAATGCAAAATTTACTTTCATCAGAGAACATAACTTTTGACCACTCAGCAGCAGTCCAGTCCTTTTTGTCTTGAGATCAGGCGAGACGCTTCTGACGCTGTCTGTTGTTCAAGAGTGGCTTGACACAAGGAATGCGACAGCTGAAACCCATGTCTTGCATACGTCTGTGCGTAGTGGTTCTTGAAGCACTGACTCCAGCTGCAGTCCACTCTTTGTGAATCTCCCCCACATTTTTGAATGGGTTTTGTTTCACAATCCTCTCCAGGGTGCGGTTATCCCTATTGCTTGTACACTTTTTTCTACCACATCTTTTCCTTCCCTTCGCCTCTCTATTAATGTGCTTGGACACAGAGCTCTGTGAACAGCCAGCCTCTTTTGCAATGACCTTTTGTGTCTTGCCCTCCTTGTGCAAGGTGTCAATGGTCGTCTTTTGGACAACTGTCAAGTCAGCAGTCTTCCCCATGATTGTGTAGCCTACAGAACTAGACTGAGATACCATTTAAAGGCCTTTGCAGGTGTTTTGAGTTAATTAGCTGATTAGAGTGTGGCACCAGGTGTCTTCAATATTGAACCTTTTCACAATATTTAAATTATCTGAGATACTGCATTTGGGATTTTCCTTAGTTGTCAGTTATAATCATCAAAATTAAAAGAAATAAACATTTGAAATATATCAGTCTGTGTGTAATGAATGAATATAATATACAAGTTTCACTTTTTGAATGAAATTAGTGAAATAAATCAACTTTTTGATGATATTCTAATTATATGACCAGCACCTGTACTTCAAGCGAAATCAAAGAATGAACTGAAGTGACGTCATTTTGAAAAAAATCAGGCCAAAACCAGGTTCTTTTGGAGTTTGTTTTGGGAGTTTGAAACAGCTTCAAAACAGTAATTCTACATGTCCAGTATGATGACAAGTTAGCTATAACCAAACTATTCAAATTAAATTTAAAGCCTCACAAACGAAATAAAAAAGCTAAAAACATTATAGAGTAAAAACTCTTTGAGCCTAGACGAGCATAGGTTATTCACTCATGTTTGCTCTGCTGTGTCCTTACCTATTTATCTGAATGCCTGTAATCAATCAGGCAAAACAGCTCAGACGATTTGTCATATTAAACAAACTATGCATTGTTTTGAACATGTAAACTGTTGCAGTTAATGCTTAACATCGAAACTTCATTACCTTTCAAAAAATAATCAATTAAACAAGTAGCGATTTGAGGAGCGTGCACTAAAATGTTCAGTTCCGTTCATTTGTGCGTTGTCTCAAAGCAGCGCCTTCAATGGGAAATATCATGAATATTCATGTATACTCCATGCACTGGAACAGTTTTTCACCGGAACTGAATATTACACAACACCAAAAAAATTTGCTCTGTGGCGATTACGTAGGTGTGCGCAGAGGCTCCGCCACCTTTCACATGGAATTTATTCCGGTTTATTTAACAGGTGAGCCTCTTCAGTCAGGATTTAAGTCATACCATAGTACTGAGACAGTGTTGGTCATTACAATTACATTTTTTTTTTTTTTCATTGGACAATGGAGAACATGTTATCTTGATCTTACTGGATCTCAGTGCGGCTTTTGACATGGTGGATCATCCAATTTTAAGGAAATGCTTAGAATACTGGGTTGGTCTGAAGGGTAATGTCCTGAAATGGTTTAAATCATACCTTACGGACAGATCTTTTTCAGTTATGGGGAACTGCTATTCATCAAAGCTACATCTTCATTGGGGTGTCCTGCAAGGGTCGATCCTTGCTCCCTTACTTTTTCGCTGCATATGTTTCCTCTGGGGGCTATCTTTCGAAAACACAATGTAGCATTTCATTGCCACACTGACAATATTTAGATTTATGTGTCAAATTCAATTGATGCTTTATCAGCTTGTCTACAGGACATTAAGGACTGTTTGTAGTTTTTTTTAAATGTATTTTTTATGTGATTGTTTATTTTTTGTGATTGTAAAGCACTTTGGGCAACTGGTGTTGTATTAAACTGTACTATATAAGAAGAGGGAAGGAAGGAAGGTAGGAAGGGAGGGAGGAAGGAAAGATAGAAAAAGAAAGAAAGAAAAAGAAAGAGAAAGAAAGAAAGAAAGAAAGAAAGAGAAAGAAAGAAAGAGAAGGAAAGAGAGAAAGAAAGAGAATATTTTCTTGAAGGGGACCCAGGGTAGGGCTTAAATTACTTAAGAGGCATGGGGGGCCAAACAAAAATCTCCTATTGGTGAAGTACGAAAGAAAACAAATCTAATGCGGCATCACGGATACCAACCTCAAGATTTAACCTGAAGATCTTATTTAGCTGGATCAGGTTGTGCTGTGCTGAAGAGGACTTTATTCTGCTCACAGAAGTCAATGGAAAAAAACATTCACCATCAATGATTCAGGAAACGTTGCAGCATATCAGTTATCTCATGACAGATATTATGCTCGTTCCACTCATTCCATGTTCTTCCTTTATCTTCTAAGAAACTCAGTATTACTGGTTGTACTGGGGTCGCTGATGTGGACTGGTGTGACTTTAACTGCCAAAGTAAAGATCCACTGTCCAATCTTATCAGGTCTGGGTCAGTCATATCTCTGAGGTTTTAGAAAAAGTTTTGATTGATTTAAAAGAGGAAGAACTATGTTTAGAAATGTGTTGGTGTAATGTTTTTTCTTTTCATGAGAATTTGAATTTAAGGCATTTAGCAAAAAAGTTTTGTTTCTAACTTGTAATGCACTTGATTTATTGTTGAATGCACAATACAATACAAGACACAAAACTACAAGACCAGTTATTTATTAACTGGACTCTGCAGATCTTCTTTTAAAAACAAAGGCATTAGTATGCTGTCAGTGAACTGTAAAAGAACATCAAGAATCATCTGAAAGAGAAATATCCAGATTTCAAAAAGGGAGATCAAAATCTTTTTTAGAATCCCTATAACAATAGAATATACAAAATCCCATAATACTGTTCTTTTAACAAAAATCAAGGGATGAAAGTTACTTCAATCAGGTCCAACAAATGATTCTGAGATAATTTTTTATTTATTTTTCCACATATTTCCTATTTCAAGGCTTGAAACCTTGAGGCATTGAATGACTTTATTCTTTATTCATAAATCTTTGACTGACTCTGCAAATTGAATAAGAATCTGCAAATTGGATTTAAAGTCTTGCACTTTGTTCCTTGTGCACATTTCACTGATGTGAAACTGCATATAAACACACACAATGTTTTCCTGGCAAGACTTTAAATTATTGTAGTACATTTTAATTTTTGTTGCATTTTCAAGCATTTTATTTGTCTAGAGCCCTGTGTTTATGGGCATTTAGGACATAGAATTGCTATTGACATATTTGACTCTTCAGGTTGCATGATATGATGTTTTATTAACAAAATTCGGGAGGAGCAGGTTCAGATAATGAACACAAGTGGAAAGCATTCAGTTAATCAACTCAACCAATGACAAGAGGTATATATAGAGCAGACTTACCTCCGTTCATTTGACAGTTTATCAGCACTCTCCTTCCACCACCCCATCTCCTCACTTCTAGTTCTATCTATTCTTACCATAACCAGGGTGATTGCTCTAGGTTCGGGCCAAAATTCTGAGCTCAAAGCTCTCCCCCTGGACAGCATGCCTAATACGCATAACTTTTACTCTATTTAATTATATGTAAATGTAAACTCGTGAAATGGGTGTCTGCATTCAGGTAAATAGCACAACCTGCTCTATTATTTTCTCAGCAAAAGTGAATATCAGTCTAAACACTATGGTCCAGCTGGAAAGATGTCTTTTATAACTTGCAGGCTTTCAGATCTCTGCCTCGGTAGTGTTCCAAAAGTAAACTGGAAGGAGCTCAGCTCAAAGGAGTGTTTACCTTTCAGATACCTATTTGATTTACACTGAACAGCTCCTTTATACGTCTGTCCTTGAGAATGTGCTAGATTTTCCCCTACGCACATGACTGAAGTTAAACCGGGTGTCCCAGACACCCACAATATTATCCTCAGGTGACTGCCACTCTGCCCACAAAGAATGACAAGAATTATTGTTACCTGACCGCAATCAGAACCCCGCCTTAGAGTCTCACTCTGAGTCGAACAACGTCTCATCCCCTTTATCACTTGGGAATAAGGTCTTTAGTGTTCCACTAACTTGCTGCACAGCAATAACCAGACAGACTCCAGACTATGCCTTAGAATATGCTTTAATCACAGCCGTAGGACCTCGTATCAATCATAGAGAATCCCAGGAGCAAAGAGAATACAACAGTTTATATACGATAAGAAAATGGCAAAGCATTCTACAATATTATTGGATCTTCATATGTCAAACCCTTCTGTTACTGTAGGTAAAGCAAGATCTGCCCAAATCATGTTTATTAGTGTGTTTATTAGTTTGTTGGTTACTCAGTATCATGGGGCTATTATATTTAGATATAGTTGTGTAGCTGTCCCTTAGTTTCATTTCCCCTTTTGTTATATTCAGATATGATTCAGACACACACTGACTTAGGCCCAAGGTTTAAGGACATTTTAGGTTTCAAAAGCATATAAATGTTATTTCTGCAAGGAAAAAGGAATGTTAGTTATTAATTAAAATATTCCATCAAAAGGCTTTTGCAAAGTGGAGTATATAATGTTTGTATACGTTGCAGCTCACCCTCAGATACTGAACAGCTCTGCATGCAGTCTGCAACAGGGTTTGCTCCTCTACAAAACAACACTAAATTAAACACAGTCAGAACATCAGATGGTCACGTCACTGTAAGAAGCACCTTCACGATGACTGTTATCGACTTTACCAGCATCAGTTTTCCAGTGTGTGTCAGCAGAAATTACTTTGATAAGACAAATATGACTCTTCCAGTAAACATCAATGACACTTTTAGTGTGGGTTGTGAGTCCTGTTGCATTTTCCAGCATGAATATTTGTGTTTTTGCGTGTCAGCAGTAAAAGAGGATGCACAAGATGATGAACAATCCGAGAATCTTTGGAGAACTGAACAGCAAGATGGTGCTCATGCAAACACAAAGACACTCATTATGTTTGATGTGGTGAAATGTTACTGCCTCTGTCTGACCTGGGTGAAAAGATTAGATTTTCTATCAAATTAACTTAACTTTTGCATATTCTGCCATTTTTACACATTTTTTATGAGTTATCACTCAAACTAGGTGGACTTTACACTCTACTTTGCTAACAATTTCTAAACAAATTTCTTCCATTCCTGATTCCTTTCATCCATTCCTGATTTTTGACTTTTTTAATCCCTTTTACGTTTACATGACAACGATATGCTTAAAACGGAGAAGTTTTTCCTTTGAGTTTTCCGCGTACAGATGACACCATTATCAAAACTATACGAATCCGTGAAAATGACTAAAAATGCTGTATTCTGCTGTCAGGCCATTAGATGGGATGAAACACTATAGACTGAACATGTAATGCGCATGTGCATGACGTCATCGTTTTCACAGGTTCGCGTTTTTGTTGTTTTACACAGAGACCGTTTTCAAAAACTTGCACTTTGAAACCCGTTTTCAAATGTTTGCGTTTTCAAACTTTTTTTTCAGGCCACCAAAATGCCGTTGTCGTGTAAATGAATGGCCAATCCGCATAAAAAGTTTTCCGTTTTTAGTTGAAAACTGTGTCGTGTAAACGGCCCCTTAGTTAGGAACATTTGCTTCAGTACAATTAATATAACCTCAAACAACAGCATTTGTGACATTGAAAACATTATTTAAACTCCTTTGTTTTCTTTAAATAAATAGAATCTAAAACAAATAAGGAGCGATAAATATTAATAGAAGACTAATAAAACAGCAAAAAATACTGATAAGATTGATATTTTTAAATTGCTATAGTTTTTGTTTATTCATTTTCAAAATTGCGTAGTGATGCACACACCATCATGCAGAAGAGCCACATCAAGTCAGGTATTCACGTAATGTTCTTTCTCCTAAAATGTAAGCAAGTATAAATGTCAACAAGAGCTCATTGATATAATTTAAGAGGTCTGTTATTGAATTCCAAACATTACTCCTCATCTAAGGCTTTCCTAAATATTTAGTTTATACAATGATTTAAGCTTAATGGGGCAACAGTCAAATATTTAGTAATGTGTCACCCGTATAGAGGTGGTAAGCAGACGCAAGACACAAGTCTTTAATATACACTGAAAATGGACACAAGAACAAACTCGAACCTTACTTCAAACAAAGATGACAAACAACATTAAACTGAACAAAACCAGGAGTATAAATACACAGGAGTTAACAAGCTACTCAACGAAACACAGACTGTGACAATAATCAGTAACTAAGGAAACTAACTAGGAAATAAAGAAGGCAAAACTAAATGAATATACAAGAAACATAGGCACAATGAAACTTATAACCCTGACAATGTGTGCATATTTAGTGCCCATTTACGCAACAACTGGCCTGTTGATGTGTTTCCAGACACTGAAAGATTAACATCTATATAGTGTCCTACTAAAGTTCAGCTACAAATATAAGTACTTGAATTCATTATGGAGTTTTAGTTTACTGTGCTCAGGGAGATCAATGGGGGGGAAAAACAGAAATTGCAGTCAGTAGCCTAAATCTAAATGTTGCAGCATGTCAAATATCACATGACAGATATTATGTTTATTACATTCTATTTCACATTCATGTCCGGGGCAGTCATTTTTAAGTATCTCCTGAGGTTTTAGAGAAGGTTTTGCTCATTAAAACGAAAAATGTATTTCCTAATTTCTACATTTAAGGTGCAATGTGTGAATTTTAGGAGGATCTATTGACAGAAATGCAATATAATATACATAACTATGTTTTCAGTGGTGTATAAAGATGTTACATAATAAACCATGGTTTTTATAGAATGAGCCATTTCTATCTACATACATCGCGGGTCCTCTTACATGTTCGCAAATCGCTATTCTACAGCAGCCCTAAACGGACCAACTGCTCTACAGAGCGCGTTTGCTTGACTGGCTTCTCTTCTGTCTCAGACGACTACATTTTTGTCCATTGTTGGCCACCGTAGCTTCTCTTTATTGCAAATTCGCAATTTTACCGCTAGATGCCGCTAAATTTAGCACAAAGGTTTCTAATTCACAACATCGTTGATTTATTGTGTTATGCACCAGATAAAAATAATTCTGCAGCACACTGAACTGTAATATGAGCTAGCATCAAGAAGCACTGAAAGAGGAATATTCAAGTTCCACATGGGGAGATTGAGACAACAAAAAAAAAGCAATTTTTAGCTTTTGAATTCCTTCTCAAGTTCAAAATAAAACTGTTCCTTTAAAAAATCGCAGGGTTGAACTTACCTGTGTGTTCCGCATGAGACATTGTTCTGCTCATTGTTCTTCACATGTGTACTGGACAATATATGGGCTCCTCGCTCCAGGAGGTGAGATCAAGCAGTCTTTCACTCATAAACAATAATTCACAAAGTTGTCATGAAGTTTCAGTTGTATCACAATGTTTTTCTGTTTTGTTATAACCATTGCAGGTGATTATGACTTTGAATTGCAACTGGAAAAGAACCATAACTTGAGATGTATTAATTAACATTATATAACTTAGCTTGGGAACAAACATGAATAAACAATTAGCAATAGTATATTTATAAATGAATATTAACCTGCTATTAACATTGTTTTGCTAATGTTAACCAACTGAACTTTATTTTAAGGCGTCACCAATGAACTCAAGGTACATAACTGATGATTCAATAGGTGAAAAGTGCCTCCATCTAGAAGCACTAAAGTTTTGACCCATCGTGCAATGAATCCAGTGTCAAACAGATATACTTACACCTAGAGAGTCCAGTAGATGGCACTGTGTTTATATTATATAACGTGCATTTGTCATGACTCATACACAGTGGAGCGACATGTCATGTGAATTCTATGCTTGCTATTGAAATAATTTAACACTAACCCTAACCTGTGTAATTGTATTATTTGAGAGATTCACACACAATTCTACTAAGTCCCAGGTCAATCATATCTATCTATTAATCATTAAAGTTCAAGAGACAAGCTTAGATTCATTGTAGGTTTAGAAGGTAGGTCGTTTTCAGAGGTGTGAAAGTTTTTGTTGTTGCGTTTATGGCATTAAAATGTTGTGGAAAGTTTTTCTTCTCACAGGATCTGATCTCACAAGCCCAGATATTAAAAGGAACCAGTTTCTTGAGCTCTTTCTTTAAATAAAAATAAAAAAACGTAGAATAGAAGGACTCTAGTTTAGCAAACTTTTACGGCACATGGAATGATCGAGATAAAAAAAACATGAAAAAAAGAATAGTGAGTAGGCTTCATTTTCAGATATTTCTCAACCTTTGAATTAGTTCAGTCTGTGTGAAACACTGTCTGCTGTCTTTTCAGCAGGAGTGGCACCTGGTCCTGCAGGACACACCTGAGGAGTGCAGCTTGGGGAGCAAATGAAAGACACATTTTTCCTGATAGGGTTAAAGTGGCCTCATGCGTTGGTTTGTATGTAGGTTATGTGAGATTGATTGAAAATTATTGAATGATTATAATTTTTTTTTTTTCTGAATAATTTACGCTGAAAAAAAATGGTTTAGAAACAATTCTCACTTAGAAATTGCTAATAAACTTTACTAACAAGTACAAACAAATGGCAAGTAACAAACTGAATTAAATGTGAAATTTTGAAGTAGTAAAACTAAAATATTATTTTCTCAAAACTGTTCTTTGTGTTTTTAGGGTTTACATAATTTAATCTTCTACAATAAACTACTTCTGTCTTTATTTTCTCTAGCAAAAGTGGATCTAACTTCAAGCGCCTACTCCAAGGTCCTTGTATCCGGAGAGGAGACAATTTTTTACTTTTTAACTGCAGCCGTTCAAAAAACTCCCCTGGTATTGATCCAAAAATAACATGGAAAGGGCTCCGCTCAAAACAAGTTTTAGCCCACAAATCTGAAGAAATGCATGAATATTTAGGATATTCTGAACAGCTTCTTTATACACCCATCCCTGGGGATCACCAAGCAGAGATCACACGTGGAAAAATCTGAAAAGCCTTGCTAACTCTCTCTGATAATGTTCGTGTTCGTCGCAGCTCACCCTCAAGATACTGAAGGGCTCTGTATGCGTGTGTCAGTCAAGGTGTGCCTTTGCCTGATATTCACTGGCCTCTACAAAACAACAATAAACATTCAGAACATCAGGTGGTCACGTCACTGTAAGGAGCACCTTCACGATGACCGTTATCGACAGACAGTAAAACACACTTAGCATTTCACCAAGTTTTTATTTGTTTCTGCAAGATGAGCTAAATACCAAAGACTAACAGAGGTGCCCTATTAAGCAACACGAGAATGGTTTCCTTGTTCTTGCATTGCCATTTTTCATCTCATTATACCAATAATTTCAGATCTGCTCAACTCATACTAAGGGGCAATTCAATTCTTACATTTTGACAATTGGTCTAGTTATGTAATTATTTGTAATTGCAGGGATGCAAACAGGTAAGGGGGAAAAAAAGGTGAGAACATTGCGTGGGGCAGGGAGAATTTTTTTCAAAGGTATTTGCTTTACATGCTCATTTGTAGTAACTTTAAGGGGTTTATAGATTAATTTTTTTATTACCTTTTAATTTTTCAAAATAAAAATTAACATATTGTTGCAACATTTTACCAAAATCAACATTGGGTCATAAAAGATGAAGTGCTATGCACGCTATTTAAGATGGTATTGGCTGAGTAGACGGAAATACTGCGCTAAAATGCAAACTGTTTGCTCTCTTCACCATTCCCATATCTCAGACATTAAATACATAAAATATAATTTATAGACAGGTTTTTAAAGAGTAAAGGAAGCACTACAGTACTTAT
>RJVU01053643.1:2341446-2367935 GCA_003731715.1 Anabarilius grahami | reverse complement strand
TCTCTCTCTCTCTCTCTCTCTCTCTCTCTCTCTCTCGTTTTACCCCCTTCAACTTAGAAACTGACTACAGGTTTCAGCTGTGTGTGTGTGTGTGTTTTTGTGTGTCAGAATGAGGCAGGAGGGGGGTGTTGAGGTTAGCAGAGCAATTGGTCACTCTCTGACACACACGTATAGTCCTCTGCCTAACTTTTGAAACACACACCCATCACAGCTACACACACATTAATACATACCCTTGTGTGACACACACATCGCGTTCGGTGTGGACTCGGATCTTTGGGTGTGACGCCGTGTTACCGTGGCAAGGAACGAATGCCATGGAGACCAACGCGCGGATTCGAAGGCCTGCAATGGTAAGAAACACCCGGAAACATGCGATTTTGTGTGGGGGTTAATTAAGTGTACTTACGACTACTTGAAAAAACTGCCTCAGACACATGGATCTTTTCAATAAGTCTTATTTGCACCTTCTCTCTGCCTCTCTCTCCTTTTATTTTCTCTCTCTCTCTCTCTCTCTCTCTCTCTCTCCTTCTCTCTGTCGTGCTGCCGTCTGATTCCATTTTGGGCTGGGCAGCTGCTTAGGCCTGCTGGGTTTAAATTAGACCTCCAGCACTGCTCAGGGACCTTGCTGGTACTGGCTGCCCTGTACCAGGGCCCTTTGCCTGGGTTTCCATCTGGTCTTCTTGACACCCATGGAGTGTGATTATTTAACAAATGCACCATATGCACCAACTAATAGAGTTATTTATAGAGTTATTCATTAAGACATTATCAAACTGCATGAGGTGTGATTAATTATGCTTCCTCAATGA
This sequence comes from Anabarilius grahami, assembly GCA_003731715.1. Lineage (NCBI taxonomy): Eukaryota > Metazoa > Chordata > Actinopteri > Cypriniformes > Xenocyprididae > Anabarilius > Anabarilius grahami. Next base: position 2,367,123 of record RJVU01053643.1, on the reverse strand, counting down.
TAATTTTAAAGGAGCTTTTTGGGGAGGCAGAACAATAAATAAGGGTGAAAACATCTCTATGCAGGTGCTTTTTCAGACAATGTTCAGTGAAATCACTGACAGAGCTGGCTTTCATACGTGTCTTGTGCATTTGCAACGCTAAAATGCAGTGATGTAATGTAAAAGAGCAGGTGAAATGCTGAGGGAAAAACGTTCTGTATTTGAGAAAAATCAGGGTCATACTGACTAAAGTTTGACTGAATCTCATTTGGCTCAGTAAATTTGTGTTGTTTGATAGGATGTTTTAATTGGAAGACTGCTGATTGGAGATTGGAGATTTGGTTAGTTTGAAATTAATTTATTGTTTGATTTTTAAGTAGTTTAAAAATACGAAAAATAATAAGTATGCGGGCTAAGTATGCAGAGAAAATGTGAAAAAAGCATTATCTTTTGTCTCATCATCAACAGGGTATTTGGCTTGTCAAATTTATAGCTGTAAGAAATATATCTCTAAATGTGATCCAACATTAATTTTTTATTTAAATTTTTTATTTTAAGTTTGACGGTCACTGGCATAATAAAGCTGTGATTTATTACTTAAGTGGCTTGAAGACGTCTGTGAGTCTAGGATCAGATTGATGCAGATTGTGAGAATGGTATCATTTCAAATGCATGAGCAATCAAAATTCTGGGTTTGTTTAGAAGCATCTTATCTTGATCCTTGCTGTAAAGGTCAATGTCATGAATACATACATGAATTTTATTACAAGTGCTTACCGTTATTTGTCATTCTGTAGACTGTTCACTTAATACCCTAAACAATTCAGCTGTCCTAAAGATAAATAATGTATCTCTGTAGTGCTTTGGGAACAAATTAATTCATAAATATTTGTTGCACAGTTCCAGAAGCAACTCTTTCACGTTACACTCATTGAACAAGGCAGGGCTTTTCAAACACTTTTAAATATGAATCCCCAGTTATAATGATACACTTGCAAGGACCCCCTTAATAATAAAAGGCACCATATATTTTCTTGTATAAAGACCCAGTTTTAATGTGAAAAACACAAATATTATAGCTATATTTTTTGGGGGAAATAATTTATTTCTGTTAAGTTTACACTATATTTTTCTGCTCATCATTAGAATACTTTTAGATGTATAAACCTGAAGAGAAACATAAAAATATGTAAGTCAATAGATTAAAATAATTGATTAATCTCATTTTTGTAGACCTTTAATCTTTAGAATGTTATTTACAAAGCAGGATGAAACAGAAATAAACCAAATTTTGATTGAAATTTTTTAATAACAGAAATTTGAAACTTGTGGCTGTAAGTTTGCAAATGTATTTAAATGTGTTTTGCTTGTTCCTGTATACTTAAGTACTGTAACCATGATTTTTGAGAAAAAAATCATGACTGAGAGAATTTATTTTATGTAGTAATCTGCATTTTTCCACAAATGCTGCTGATAGAGCTTAACATGCATTAAATGCATTACATTACTTTTACCCGGAATCATATTTCTTCTAAAAAACTAGGGAAGGATTATAAAAGAAAAAACATCAGAAAAATCTTCCAGTCATTTATTGTTCATTTCATATAGAGAGGCCTAGTTGGTACAGTTGATCATCCCACAATGTGTGTGTGGGAGAAAATGTTTTCAGAGCTAGTACTAATCCTTCCTCTCCACCTCTCCCACACACTCCTTTTCATTTCGTCCCAATTCTCGCTTTTTTTCTCTCTCGGTCGGCCGTCATCTTCTGGCATGTCTTTTGTTTCTTTCCCCGCTTCATGTTCCTGTCTTGCCGCCACTGATGTCTTGACTAGAGCGAGTCTGACAATGTTATTCTTGTGCAGTGTTCGCAGACTGCTTTCTACACAGCATAGGGAACTTTACTCACTGGAAGACGGAAAATGTCAACTTTGTTTACGAGCTCTGCAGAGCCTAAGCTAATATTATTGTTAATACGTTGCTACTACAATGGAGCCAACTTCATAACATTTAGGCCTGGGATATTACTGGGAATTTCTCAGTGCCGTTTGAAGAGAATGGATGTCATAGACCTTTACTGAAGTGACCTGGTGCCGGCCTTGAAAACTGCCTAGCACATACGTGGGTGACAGTTACACAAAACAGGACCGAGGTGCAAATACCAGAATTAAAAGTCAGCGTGAGATCATACAAAGCATCTTGAGTGCACAAAAATGAGCCATTGAATGAAATCTGTTTTTTTTTTTTTAATTGTGATGAAGTAGTTTAAGTGTGTTGTTAAACATTGGAATTAAAATGAAGATTGGTTTACCCAAATTAACCAAAATGCGAGCAATTTTGGGCAAAATTTTTTCCTGGGCAAAAAAAGAAGAAGAAAAGGGCCAAGGCAAAATAGCAAAATATTTAATGGTCTTTTAATGCTTTCTTAAGAACAGGAAGAAGAGTTAGTGTTGTTGCAATCAATGTTAATGGCTTCGAACAGTTCATGAGTAGTTGAAAAATGTCTCCCTGTTTGTTTGATTTTAATGTGAGACCAAATATTCACTGTAGTAGGGCTGCAAAATTATTAATCGCGATTAATCGTGTGCAAAATAAAAGTCTGTGTTTACGTAATATGTGTGTTATGTGAGTAATAATTATTTATATATAAATACACACACATACATGTATATCTTTAAGAAATATATGCATGTATAAATAAATATATATATTTATATACAGTTTATATTATATATAAATATAAATATTTTAGATATAAATATAAAAATTTTCTTAAATATATACATGTATGTGTGTATTTATATATACATAATTATTATACACATAACACACACATATATTACATAAACACAGACTTTTATTTTGCACGCGATTAATCGCGATTAATAATTGTGCAGCCCTACACTGTAGGGTTCAAATCTGGACTCTGAAGAAGGCCAAAACATGAGCCTAATGGACTCGTTCTCTTGTCTTATTGAAAAGCAACACCTAATCATTCCTCTTTAAATAACAACTTTTCAATTGACCTATCGGTAAGCCCCTCCCCTCGAACGCAGATGAGCCAATGGCAGTTGGGTATCAGTTGCACGGAGACTGGAACTTGGACATCTTTAGGTTTCAGTGCCATAGAGAAACATTGGAAGGTTTGATGGTGTTAATCCTACAAAAATGGTAAAATGATGTGCCTGGGGTACTTATAACATTGTTTCCAGGAATCCTGAGAGTATGCCATAATCTCATTAAGATACAATTAAAGTTAGTGAGTCCATGCAAACGTACAATCCTAAATACTGTTCTCACGTCATGTACAGTGTAGGTCAAAAACGCATAAACAAAGGTCTACATTTCAGTGCCTCACCATATTAAACTGGTTAAATGTAAGTTAATTTAATCTTACCCTGCGGTAAGTGTTGATCCTGGATGTTGTCATCATCAATCATGACGACCGTAACATGAGGCTTCTCCTGCTTGCATTGTGATCTGCAAACCTTCGCTTCCAAATTATTCTTGTTACCCACCATATTTATTTTAAAATCTTTTATATATCCCTCCATGGCATATTTAAGTCCCACTTGAATGCTCCTCAACGAGAGGTGGTCCTTCTGTGTCCACAGTTTATCAAAAACATCTTGGGACAAGGTTTTCACACTGACAGTTGTCATTGTAAGACAGTTAGCAACTCCATTTGTTTGTCCGAGTTAGCAACAGTAAATAAGGGGGCAGGGCTTACCGATAGGTCAAATTGTGTGAAGCAGCTCACCAATAGCAGCAGCTAAAAAGGCTTCCCACACAATGACAGTTCTTCCTACATGCTTCACTGTGCTAGAGATGTATTTATTATTATATTTCTCAGCAGATTTTCGAAGACACCGCTCTGGAGCATCACCATGCAACTGGTGTTTCATTGTGATTCATCACTCCACACACAACTTCCCACATTCTGCCAAAAATTTCATTCTATCTGATGTTTTTCTGAGACGCCAAGCTTTTTAGTAGTGCATTTGCTTAAATTTAGCTAATTTCCTGACCAATAATTTTTGTTAAGACAATTAAAAGCTTAGTGTTTAGCCGTTTTGTGCTTGGCCCATTTTATTGCTCAGGAGTGTGTGTCTCCTTTAGTGTTCCACAGAAGATATAAAGTTATAATGGTCTGGAATGACATGAGTGTAATTAAAAAAAAATACAGACTTTTCAATCCCCAGTGAACTTTTCCTTAGCTAGTTACCGTATTTCAGCACTGTGCCTGAAAAGCAGTTTTTTCTTATGTTAATATTATAACCTTTTAATTGTTGTGTAATGCATTTCCTCTCTATGTAGTCACAATAGAGGCTTTAAGATGATTATTTTTATTAATTGTTGCTTCTGCCTTGACCATACATAGAGAATATATAAGCCTCAAAAGCTTCTTATTTCAGCTTTTAGCTCAGTGTATTTGATAATTTATCTGACTAATGGTGACTCTAAAAGTTGTGGTCCAATGAGAAATGTTTTTATTTGAAATTTGAATCATTCTGGTGTGTGTATACCTACATAACCATATTTTGGGGACAGATTTTGCACCCAAAAGTGAAATGTTACAAAACCTACTATTGCATATGTCCTCATTTTTGAAAATGTTATAAATATAAAGCAAATCAAGTTTTTTTTTTTTTTTTTTCTGTTAGGTGTGGGTGTTAGGTTATTGTATTTATAACTTTATTTAAACAATACAAGTCTAAGGAATGTCCCCATTTAGATCAGAATATCAGGTTTACCTGCATTTTAGGCAACAAATTTGCCAGCAAAAATATTAAAATCTGAAAGCACCTTCATTGTGGGGACGAGCCGACGGTCCCAATGAGGTTTAACTTAATAAAAATACTAAATAATGTCTTAATGTAGGACTTGTGCCAGAATATTTAAAGCAACACCATGGAACATTTGCTCACAGTTCCCCCAAGCTCAATTGTCTGTTACCAGTGTCGTAAATACTGTCGCTGTATAAGCTTCCCCGTGGGCATCGCAATTCATGTGAATTTGTTGACCAAGCTGACAGAACCGGCGAATACAGAAACCTTGTTTAGAAACCATGTCCACCGACCAGGTAAAGTAGCCCGTGTTACGCTATGTTCTACAAATATAACTTCATAGTTTTATATTTATTGTTGCTCCAGAATTTAAAAGTACAATGACAAAAAGAACGGTAGTATGTTAGCCTAGTTTTTTTGCTCACATAGTTCATATGTAGCATTGTATGCAAAGGGTGTAATTTGTATAATAGAATAAAATGTTGTCCGCATGGTTTTGAAACTTGCATATTCTATCGTTTCGTCTCATATAGTTAGCTGTTGGCTAACTCCACCTAGGCTACGAGTAAAATATGTAACGTATGCCGTAAAGCAGGTCGCACTCTTCCACTGGCAGCGGATACCGACCCGAACACGAAACTTGCAGAGTGTGGTTGTAGCCGCTAGGAGGCTGCTCAGGTAGCAGCGGCAATAGAATTCGTCCGGTTAAGAGTTGTTCTACCACTGAATTAATTTTAGAGACATTATTTTAAGGTCGAAAAACTACATAGTGTTGCTTTAAAGCATGCTGTTGTTAAACCTCTGTTGAAAAAATCAAGCCTTGATGTGACAATTCTCTCAAATTTTCGGTCAATTTCTAATTTACCTTTTTATTTCAACCTTTTTATTACCTTTTTATTTTTCAAATAAAAGTCAAATAGAATCTGAATTTTTTCAGTCTGGTTTTAGGAAAAAGCACAGTACAGAAACTGCTCTTTTAAGAGTGTCGAATGATATTTTATTATCTGTTGATTCTGGGAACTCTGTAGTAACTTCTGCTGTTGGATTTGAGTGCGGCCTTTGATACGGTCGATCATGATAATCTTATTTCTCGTCTTAAACATGTGCGGGTATTCAAGATCATGCATTGAACTGGTTCAAATCTTATTTGAACAATATAACTTTTTCTTTCTAAATAAATGGATGCTTATCCTCCAAATCACGCTTGACTTGCGGGGTTCCCCAAGGATCTATTCTTCTCCCCATTTTGTTTTCTTTATATATTCTCCCTTTGGGTTCAATTTTTAGAAAACACAGAGTATTATTTCATTGTTATGCAGACAACACTCAAATATATGTGCCCATTAAGGATAATGACATTGCTGGTCTATGTGCTTTAACTGCTTGTTTGTCAGACATTAAGGATGTCCAATAATTTTTAAAATCTCAACGAGAGTAAGACTGATTGTGTTTGGACCGTTAGCTGTCTCTGAAAGCTTAAATCAAGTGTTGGGCAGCTTAGCTGCTTATGTAAAGCCATCTGTTAAGAACTTGGGTGTTGTCTTTGACTCTGCCCTGTCATTTGATAAGCAGGTTAATACAGTCAAATCAAGTACTTTATCCACCACTGCTACTGGCTAAAGTTAAAAACTTTTTAAGAGAGTAATACTTAACATTTAGAGAAAGCTTATTATATGCGAGTCATTTTGAGCTTGTTTTCTCTGTATGTAATGTCTTTGTATGCTATTTTATTGTTTTGATTGGTGTTTGTTTATATTGTTTTTATAATTATTTTTTGTACAGCTCAATGGTAAGCGACGGTTGTTTTATTGTGCTATATAAATAAATTAACTAACTTAATGAAAATTTTAAAATTCAGAAAAGTTTCTTTGAATTAGATGTCATTAGAAAATCCCTAACATAGAAAAACCAATTTGTGTGCTTTGTTTCTGCCAGGATTTGGATTTAGCCCACTTTATGACCACTGGACCAACAATTACAAATATAACATCTATGCTATAAAAGTCATAGTCTAGCAGGTGTGTGTGTGTGTGTGTGTGTGTGTGATTTTGTACATGTATTTGACTGCACCTATACTATTTATGTCCCTGTGGATTATTTCTCTTAAGTGGATTTAAATAAATTGTTAATGTGTGTGTGTGTGTGTGCGTGCATGTGTGTGTGTGTGCGCAATCTGTTGCTGCCTAGTAAAGCCTGTGATAGTGTGTGTGCGCTGGGTTCCTGTGACCCTCTGTTTCACAATGAATAATTTAACATCATTGCATACGGCATATGTCAGCCTGACACATTCTCATTTCTATTTAAAACATGCACACACATCCTCACAAATATGTGACAAACCTAATGCACTTATGTACACACGCAAGCACATCCATCCAATGAGTCATTCTTGCAGCTGTCCGCGCGCCCGTCCACACCTCCCACGAAAAAGAGTCCGATCGACACCTGAAACAGACAGGAAAACGAGAGGAAAGTGGGGAAAAAGAGATGAGAGGAGTGGGAGGCTTATATAAAGGTTCTGACACTGTACTGTACTGTACTGTGAAAGTCAATGCTACGACGTTTTGTGTGTGTGTGTGTGTGTGTGTCTGATTTTAAATATGTTCATGAACTTACCCAGACTCTAAAGCAAGTACAAATCAATACTGGCATATGCGCATTTCTTCAACTGGCCCCGTGGAATTAAACTCTTATAACGCTTTTTACAGTATAATTTGTTTATTTAATGTATCCACAAACAACCTTCAGCAGTGTGCATGCCCCTAAATCAATTTCAAATTATGCATTGTGTTTGTTATAATTTTGTTGTGAAAATGCTGATGATTGCAAAATGACAAAACAAAAATATTCTGTTCTGTTTTTTTCTCACATATTTCATTTTAAGCTCTTCCTTGTCTCTTTGGTAACACTTTTGATAAAAGTATTGATTGCTAAATTGATGGTCATGATGGAATTTGTGTTAAAGTTATTAATTTTATAAACAAATATTTACAAACATGCAAACATTTAAGCTGTTCATTTTAATAATAATATCCCCCTGAGATATACAAGTTCATGTAGTTGAGAAAACACCAATGTCTTGAAAATTTGTTTACATCCTTACACATACACAAACTGAGAGAATCACAGAAAGCTCATCTCCTTTGATTCAGGTGCTTTAAGTATTTACTTCTTTTTTTTCTCCTCTTATATTCTTAGATACTCTTTTCATGCTTGTACTGTACCTTCTGCTCTCTTTCACTTCCTCCCACACTGTTCCTGCCCTCTCCTTCAACCTGTTCTTCATTCACAAATAGTTTACATATCGTACGATAACTCATTGTTGTGTGTGGTCATTTGTGCTACTTCTCTTTTGGCCTGGTGGAAGAAGAGATGTAAAATTGTGATTGTGTTTGATATTAGATGAGGAATACTAATTAAAAAAGAGCTTTTCTAAACACTGTGCCAAAGGCTGTTAACATAGATTCACCCTCCGTCCCTTCCTCCCTCTCACTCCCTCTCTCTATTCTCTGGCAGGGCTCAGCAGACTCCTACACCAGTCGTCCTTCAGACTCTGACGTGTCTCTGGAGGAGGACCCTGAGGCTCTCAGGAAAGAAGCCGATAGACAAGCTCTTGCCACCCTAGAGAAGGCTAAGGTATCTTACTTTTATCTTCTTTCTTTTTCTCTTTCCATTTCTCATGGGTCTATTATTCTGACTCTGCCCTGAGTGATGATAATATACTTGATTGTAGAAAGAACATCTTTTTGAGAGGCTTAAAGGGATAGTTCACCCAAAAATTAAAATTTGATGTTTATCTGCTTCCCCCAGGGCATCCAAGATGTAGGTGACTTTGTTTCTTTGTTTTTTTTAACTCCAACCGTTGATGTCTGTCAGTCGTATAATGCGAGTCAATGGTCACACAATCTATAAGAGTCAATAAACATGCACAGACATCCAAATTAAACCCTGTGGCTCGTGACGACACATTGATGTCCTAAGACATGAAACGATCAGTTTGTGCGAGAAACCAAACAGTATTTATATCATTTTTTACCTCTAATATCCTATGTCCAACTGCGTTCAGCATTCGCTTGGTGAGGTCTGATCGCACTCTGACAACGGCAGTGATGTCTCGCGCATATACTTCAATGAGTGCTAGACATCACTTCCGTTGTCAGAGCGCGATCAGACACAGGTAAAAAATTATATAAATACTGTTCGGTTTCTCGCACAAAACGATCGTTTCGTGTCTTAGGACATTAATGTGTCGCCACGAGCCTCAGGGTTTAATTTGGATTCGTCTGTGCATGTTTATTGACTCTTATAAATTGTGTGACCATTGACTCGCATTATAAGACTGACAGACATCAACGGTTGGAGTTAAAAATCATCATTTGTGTTCTCCTGAAGAAACAAAGTCACCTACATCTTGGATGCCCTGGGGGTGAGCAGATAAACATCAAATTTTCATTTTTGGGTGAACTATCCCTTTAACAGCTCATAAACACCTGTATGATTAACTAGATTAAAGTTTGTTAAAGTATTAGTTCACTTTCAAATGTAAATTACCCCAAGCTTTACTCACCCTCAAGCCATCCTAGGCGTATATGACTTTGAAATATTAATAAATATCCTGACACATCTAAGCTTTATAATGGCAGTAAGCCTTACCAAACGAGTATGAGCTGAAGAAAGTGTCTCCATCCACATCCATCCATCATAAACATATATCACACGGCTCCAGGGGATTAACAAAGGCCTTCTGAAGCGAAGCGATGCGTTTGTGTAAAAAAATATCCATATTTAACAAGTTATTAAGTAAAACATCTAGCTTCCGCTATACCGCCTTCCATATTCAAGTTACGAAGAAAGTGTAAAACTCTAGCAGTTCAAAAAGCTTACTCTACGTCCTACGCCTTCCCTATTCAACTTACGGAAAAAGTGTAACTGACTCAACGCCAGTTTACACTTTCTTCGTAACTTGAATACGGAAGGCAGAGACCATGTGCAGCTGCTACTGCCGCATAAAAGCATGTCTTCGGATGTGACAGACGAGACACACTGCTTGCACTCCAAGAAAGTTAGCTCGCCAGTGTAGAAGTTTTTTACATTCCTCGAAAATAACTCGTTAATCAGCCCAGACTGCACAATCAACAGTGAGTTCAAAAGGGGGCAAAACCGCCAACCTGTAAACCCACCCCCACCTATGTTATCTTGCAGATTTGGCCACTGTACAGAGAGTAAGTTGCAATTATTTTGCTAGTCCTGAAACAGGAAATTATACATTAATATCTTGATGGTTTATTTTGTGTGCTGATTTGGATAAAAACTTATGGAATATATGTTTACTTCAAATATCTTTAGAGAACAGAATTTTTTCTATTTTTCCCAAAATAAGGCAATGTATGAGCATTATGGAACGCTAAACTCTCATATGTAATTTATGTTTTATTCATACTCGACGCCGGAGGGCGAAATCACGAGAAAGTGAGATTCATGGGAGTAATAAAACTGATGACATTCCAGGAAATCCCTAATATAGACAAAGACACCCAGATATCTCATGTTGTAGCTGAAAAAAACACAAATAAAAGACAATTTTGACCGATTAAACATGAAGAGAATTAACACACCATTGCAACAGTATATGGTTTATCTGTGTTCTTCAAGCCATCTCAAGTATTTTCAAAAGGATAATATAATGTCATTCGACATGGCCTTTATCACTGTATACAATACTATAAAATAATATAATTTCTGCCTCATTCTGTGATATGAAGCCATGTCAGTTCACAGAAGGAAGTTGTTTCAAACTGGTTACCATTAAGTGCAATTGTTCCTTTTGTATGCAATGGTGTGATTCTTCACACAAAAAAACACACACACACACAAAGTAAAGATGAATTTGACTGATGGCATTATTTATGTTTGAATTTTTTTCTTCAAGATTTCTATAGATATCACGATATTTATTATTGTAAATTCTTCATTATTGTAAAATTGATGCTTGCTACATAAAACATGTAGCTTGCTGTTCCACCAGGATATGAGTTTGGAAGCCCTATACTGTTCTGCAGTATTATTCCAGCCTCTTCACTGTATATATGATCACGTCCATATGTTAGCTGTAAATCCAATCACATGGCCTGTGTCCTTCCTTCCGCTCTGGATTGTTTCACTCTGTGTTTTAATACTCACTTTCACCTCCATTTATCTCTCTCTCATCTACTTTCTCTCTGAAGACCAAGCCTGTAGCGTTTGCGGTAAGGACTAATGTTGGCTATAACCCAGGCCCTAATGATGATGTGCCGGTTCAGGGCATGGCCATCTCTTTTGAACCCAAAGACTTCCTGCACATCAAAGAGGTTAGACAGACACATTTCCATTTAAAGGTTCAGTAAAATGACACATCGCAGACAAATTTCTGAAATATCAAAATATCTGAAATTACAACACATTTAATCTAATTTATTCTTCACTATATTTATAGGTATATGTAATCATACACTTGGGGAAAAAAGGTTCAGTAGTGTTTAATATAATCTCTAGGGTTCTTGACTCAATTTTAAAGAACGCTTTAACGTATGATTGCATAATACTTTAATGTTTAACAGGTTATTCACATTTTTCTACTGATAAAGTATGTTTATGAGCCGTTTAATCTGCAGCGTACACACAATTTAGAGGCTGTGTGTTCACTTGTGTATTTTTGTATGTTTTTCTGTTAACAGAAGTATAATAATGACTGGTGGATCGGACGTTTGGTGAAGGAAGGATGTGAGGTGGGGTTTATCCCTAGTCCAGTGAAGCTTGAGAGCACCCGTCAATTACAAGAACAGAGAATGAGACAGAACCGCCTTAGCTCCAGGTAACAATATTTTACAATATTACTGTTTTCACTGTATAAGAGACTTCTTTTAAAAACATTCAAAAATTGTAATGTTTCCAAACTTTTTTACAGGGTACCGTATGTTTTAACTACTTTCCGTTGATCTCTCTTTTTATTTACCAGTAAGTCCGGTGGAAGCTCTAGTCTGGATGTTGCCACAGGTGCCCGGAGGCCCACTCCACCTGGAACAGGTATGATCAGACAGTAATGCTGTGAGTTTTTGGTTCTGTTGTGATGGAGATATGACATCCCTGTCCTTCTAAACACACACACAGAACATCAACTCATTACATTCACACTTTGGGTACTCATTGAATACAATGACAGTTAGATAGAACGTCCTCTTAGGATCCCCTCTACCCTCCTCTCTTCCCTCTTATCACTCATCCTTCTAGTCTGTTGTTTTCTTCCTTTTCTCTTTATTGTCATCATCATCTGTAATTGTAGCTCAAATTATGTGATCTGTCTTGGCTGGATCAGCTCTTGGAGTTTGATGACTTTGTAAGTGAGGCAATGCAGGTGAGGCAGTTCATCCTCAAAAGAACTGAATGGAAAGAAATTATATAATGTTAATACACCAATCTACCTGATCTACTACAACCTCGCTGTACCTTAAATGTACTGATAACCACCATAATAATACAGGTGGTAAAACAAAAAGCCATATGATGAATCAGAGTTTATCGTAAATGGCCTGTCCATAAAACATGTCCAATACTCAAATTTAGATGGTGCACAGGGTCAAACACACATAGATACAATGCCATCAGGGTGAGGGTACCACACGTCACACTAAAATAATGCCATAAGCATTGACTAAAAAGCATACAATGTAACACAAAAATTAGAAGAAACAAATTTATTTCAATAAATCTAATTATATGTGATGTGTCACGTATGAACTTCCAGGAAGGTCCTTTTACTGATTTTCTCTGTAAATCATACGGTAATTCATAGTATTTATTTGTATCTTTAAATTTGATTTTACAGTATAATGTAATTTTACACAATTTTCTATTTTTTTACCATATTGGTAAGTAATTTGACCATTGCATTTTTACCCGGTTTTTTTTTCTTGGATATTGTTTTGGAATCAATGTAAAAAAATAAAACTATTTTAATAAACAGTATGTTCATTTGAACATACAAATATTATATAATATTATTTGTTTGTTGTTAGTACGGTATAGTTCTATTAACCATAAACATCAAATGAACCTGGAACTTGAATTTATAATTTATTTAAAAACCCAAAATCACAGAAACTTCACAACACACTCCACTGTCTGTACTTCTTTAAAAGGTTGTTTCGTTTTTGCTTTTCCTCATTTTTAAAACACCTGTGTTCTTTTCATCGCTTTTCTGACTCAGCAAAATCTGTACATCATGCTGCTGTTCTTCCTCTCTTCCTCATCTCTCATTTTCTGTCCGTTACCCTTGTTTCCCTCTTCTTTCACTCTCGTTTCCTTCTCTATTTCCTCTACTCTCTTGTTCTATCCTTTCATTAAAACCCACCCACCTCCCAATCGGTCCCCTAGCTGACTTTTCCACTGGGCTTTATGACGATGCTTTGGATTCGGATGTTGAGGAGGTGGAGCCTGCCGACACCCGTGACCAAAAGGGTGTGGGCGGAAGTGTCACCTCCCCTCAAGGCAACCTACCCCGCCTCCCTTTCTTTAAGAAGGTAACCCCTGGTGAAAACCCCAGAATGCATCAATAGTCAGCCTCCTTCAGATGTGACTAATAATCAGACTCCTTCCTAACCGAGCACCTTCTGTGTTTCTGAAATGTGAAAAAACGTTTCTGTTCGTGTGTGTTTGTTTGTGTTAAAATTCACATTTAAGGGACTGAGTGAATGCATTATTAAAAGGACAGTTCAGCCAAAAATGAAAATTCTTTCATCATGTACTCATCCTGTATGACCCAGGTTGCCAGAACAGACTATATGTATGTATATATATATATATATATTTGTGTAAAGAACAGAGTAAAATGTTGTCACTGAAAAAAACTCAAATCTAATTTATGTGATTTGAATATGCGCATATTCAGATTTGTTGTGTTGTGATCAGTAACAAAATACGAGATCCAATGATGTTTGGCATCATTCATGTAAAACCAGCCCTGACACATAGTGGCCTATTTGAATGAGTTCGGAGAACTGCACCAGATAAGACTTTTATAAAAAAAATAACAATGTATATTTTAGGATGAAGATATCATTTGGTTTTCCGAAGACTTTGTGCAGTCAGACTTTTATGGTATTTTATTGGTGCTGTATCATTTCTTTAAAACCTTTTTGTGGGAAGTCATGCAGGTTTGGAACAGCATGAGGGTGAGTATATGATGACAGAAGGTCCATTTCTGGGTGAATCTAGAAGACTAACAAATCCAGTAATTTGAGCTAAGACTTGTGAGACTGTGTTTATGCTGGGAGAATTTTACTTCAGATCAACCTGAATGATCAGTCAAGCCACAACTTATCTAATTCTTTAGAATTTCAATCTTTTCTTAATTTGGCCACATCTGAATTTTTTTATTAATTTCCTCCCAGCATCCTAAATGTATTAACAATTTGTCACTAACAAGCTTCTGTTTGTTTGCTTGCTTGCCTTCTCTCTTTTGCTGCGCGTGTGTGTATGGAATGATAGGTGGGCCTGCCAAACAGAAACAGAAATCGGTGAGTCATAGCAACAAACTTTTTGTTTTGTGTTTGTGTCTGTGTACTTGTTGTGACGATATCTGAGTCTTTGGGCTATTGTCATTGTGTCCCTGCATCAGCTCAGCAAATGCCGTGAATGTATTTCAGAAAAGACAAATTATTCTATGCTAGTTCACTTCTCTAAAGGCTTTAATGTGAATTGTTGTGGCATATAGACACAGGATTTCTGTACACAGTCCTGTGTACAATAAAATTGTTCGGAAAAGGGAAAAAAATGTCAGGTTGTATTAGTCTTAGAGCTATACGGGACATGTACATCTCATTCAGATTGAATCAAGAAATGAATGAATCTGGCCCATGTGTCCACCCACATGTGTGGACATACTGCCATCCTCTTGCACATGCACACAAGATGAGGCAAAAACACCCTGACAGGTTTCCACGGTTTTCGTTTCCATTACTGGTCTGTGAAATAGAGCGTAACCCACGCATGTTACTGCTGTCACAATGGCTACCGACACACAATCACACATGCACAGACGCCCGACTAGGAGAATTAGAGTATTCAAAATGATGACATTATATTGTTGTTGTTCCGGTTGTTTTTGGATATTCAGGTTGTTCACAACTCTAGCTAGCCCACTGAAACTTTTGGTCAGTTTTTTTATTATATAAAAGAGGAGTGGGAGGATCTCTGCCTCTGTTTTTCTCACACACACTTCATGCAGTGGAGGACCCTCAGCAGGACATGAAGAGGTCTTATCTTAGATTAAAGTGATGGTCTGTCAGAGGAGGGAATGGGAGCTGGGCATCCTAAAAACTGTTCTTTATAATTCTCTATAAAGATTTATAGTTATGTAAAAGAGCATACAGTTCAACAAAATATATGGCTGAAATTATGATAATTTTATTACCTTTATGGACTGCCACTGCTAAGAATATCAGAGAGAGAGGGAGGGGGGGGAAAGAAGAAAGTGATTTAAAAAAAAAACCTTTGAAACAAAAGCTGGAGAAGAAAAAAAGGATACTTTAAAGGGATAGTTCACCCAAAAATGAAAATTCTGTTATCATTTACTCACCCTCAAGTTGTTCCAAACCTGTATGAATTTCTTTGTTCTGCTGAACACAAAGGAAGATATTTGGAAGAATGTCTGTAACCAAACAGATCTCGCCCCCCATTGACTACTATAGAACTACTTGAGTTGAGTAAATGATGACAGAATGTAATTTTTGGGTGAACCTGGATGTGAATGCTGTTTTTGAATGCAGATTTAGATCAGTTTTGGCAAATGTATATATAAATCATGATTTGTTTTTGTTTTTTTATGTCACTGAAGAGGCTTTATATTTGTGTGTGAACTTTCAGATGGAACATGTTCCTCCTTATGATGTGGTGCCTTCCATGAGACCCATTATTTTGGTGGGACCATCCCTGAAAGGCTACGAGGCAAGACAATACATCTCTCTCAAAAACTGTAAATTTTTCATTTTAGTCATGTTGTTCATCTTGTTCAGGTCTGTGTTTGTTACGTTGCAGGTGACAGATATGATGCAGAAAGCTCTCTTTGACTTTCTAAAACACAAATTTGAAGGCAGGTGGGTATTAAAATATGCATGTCATGGTCATAATGAAGATATAAAATATTAATTCCTTCTCCTCGTCATGAAATTGGGCAAGATTTATGTTATCAAAGAAACTGTTAATATCGATGGCAAAGTTGTGTGTGAATTATTGATGCTGGAAATATCAAAATACACTCATGCTGTAATTGGCAGCATGTCATGATTATTTTTTGTTTGTTCTAGAATATCCATCACCAGGGTGACAGCAGACATCTCACTTGCCAAACGTTCCGTTCTAAACAACCCCAGCAAACACACGATCATCGAGCGCTCCAGCACCAGATCCAGTCTGGGTATGAAACACACCTGCACACAAATGTGAAACTGCATCTGAAAGAGCTCCCTCATGTGGTCGTAAAGCCTGAGCAGACTGAACATGTGGTTTAGCAACAGCCTGAATGACCAAAATCAAGAAATATTTTGGACTCATGTTAGTCCAAGCAGACACTTAAGACCAAAACAAACAAAAAAAATGAAGCAAATTTCAAAATCCAAAGCTGTTCACATTGAGAGCAAAACAAACAGTCTATTTGATGAAATGAATGAAATGCATTCATTCTGGTATTATAGCTGGTATAGAGAAAAGAAGATAATTACACTATTTAAGTGATTTCATATAGGAAAAAGTCAGACAAAGAAATAAATAAACTTTTCGGTGAATATGTGCTCTCTGTGCGAATAGAGATTTTGACTACTTTTAGAGAGTTTGTCAAGCAAGCCCTGTCAGTTTTCACTAGTGTACACTAGTACACATTCTCTCTGTTTCATAAACATTTTTCTTAGTGTTTCCTCCTCTTGCTCTGTTATGTAATGTCTGATGTGGCTTTTTTTCTCTTTTTCACCCTGTTCTCTCCTGCCACACCCTCCCACCACACATTTCTTCCCTCTCTCTTTCTCTTCACCTCAGACGTACTGGGTACGTATCTTATCATCCCACTCTTTTCCTCTTCATGACCATCCATCTGTTGATTCATTTATCTCTCCATCCATTTATCTAACTCTACATCCATCTGTCCTTTTACTTAACCCTCTACCTTGAGTTTGGTGCTAACAGTCTTAACTTGCCGGCACAGATGTGGTGTTATTAACTAAAGCCGCTTTTCCACCGAAATCACCCAGAACATTTTGTCCCAGGAACTTTTTTTCCCCCAGACCTGTTGCTGTCTGTGTTTCCATTGCGGTCTAAAGTACAGTGAAGATTAAGTCCGGTGACATAGGACTGCACAAAACTTTTCAGTCCTCTGCATATAAGCTTAATAAAGCCTGAACCTTGTCGTAAGTCCATCGGTCGTGTTTTTAAACTCCACTGTTGATTTGAATAGCAAACAACTCTTACTGCACGCACTGCAACAGACTTTTTTTTAAATGGTTGAAATAAAATGCTGCGTGGAGTCAACCAATCAAAATGCTGTGTGAACTCAACCAGTCAGCATGTTCAGCGCCCATGTCTCACTCTCGAAAGTTCTGGAACTTTGAAAAAGTACTACCTAGCGAGTAGGTACTTTCTGAGGGGGAAGTTTTACCCGGAACTTCATTTAGATCCTGGTTCCTGCGGTCGAAACATACCGAGTACCACTCCAAAGTCCCTAGTTCCTGGGAAAGTTCCTGCGGTGGAAACACGGCTTAAAAGTAACCATACTACCAATTTAAATACATAAGTTCTGTCATGAAATTCTGAATAGCGCAGGCTGATAGGCCCTTAACTCAATCTGCTAAGCAATCACATTGTTTTTAAAGGGCACAGCTGATTGGTTCCTGTTCCATTAGCAACCAATGAGCTTGCTGCTCAACTTTCAAATACTTGATCAGTGTGTAGCAGTTTGCAGCGTGCTTTCAGAAACTCTCCACCTTCCCCAGCTCCACCTGGCTAGATCTGCTATGAGTAATTCATGTGTACTATATTGTGCAGCATCATTATGTCTTACATGCTCACAGCAGCGTGTCTGTGTATGTATTGACAGTAGCAAATCCTGCATTTAGGCTACAGCAGCGTAGCAGATCTATTCTGCCAAGACCAAATACATTTACATTGTCATATCCATTACTATGTTAAACACTCTGAGAGTTGTCATGGCAGGACTACATTTTTCAGTAGCTCAACTGTTTTGAAATTGTAGCTTTTCCAATAAAAATGTATTGTTGCCAACACATAGCATGTAGGGGTAGTGGTGAAGTTTTTTTGTCACAGTGTATTGTGCACTTAGCCTTTAAATTGAACAACCTGAGACAACAATCTCAATAAAACATTCCTAGTATTTTTTCTCTCTCTCTCAAGTCATATTAATTTATTTATACCCCTGTGACAGGCATCTTATGTTACATTGAGTGACAGTGGGCTAAGAAAATGGTACATCTGTGTGTTGGTATTGTATACATGACTAAAATTAGGAATCCTGCATAATATCTTAAGATATTAATAATTTCAATGATTTGATTAAATATACTACCATTCAAAAGTTTGGGGGTTAGTAAGGTTTTTTTAAAAAAAAGAAAAAAAAGTAATACTTTTACTTTGCAAGGATGCATTAAATAGATCAAAAGTGACAAAAAATGCTGTTCTTTTGAACTTTCCAGGAATCCTAAAAAAATAAATTGTAATAATATTTCACAATATTGTTTTACTGTATTATATATATATATAAAATTAAATTATGCATTCTGGATAATTTAAGAGACATTGCCCCTTAAATAGCACAACTTACATTTTATTTTTTAAATGGTAATGTGACTAAAAAGTATGGTTTTCAGATTTTTTTACACTCTGAAAAATTGACTGATTCATTGATTCTAACTCACTGTAAAAAGTGTGATGCCACTTCACATATAGCACTTCACACCCACACATATCCATGCGCAAACACACATACTGATCTACAGCTAACTGCAGCTTTCTACAGACTGCCATGGATCAATGCAGAAAGCTGCACATAGCATGCAACCACTATTCTGTAAACTACTGTCATACTGTTCAGTGTTCCATTTACTTAAAGTTAAATGGAACTAAACGAGCACATGTACACGCTCATACATGCATATATCTGAGCAGACCATAATAACACCCACGTGCATGATATGTACTAACATGGGTTTGAGTGTAAAATAAAACTTTGAGGTAAGTCTTCCTGAAATTCATTGTTTATTAAAATTTGAGGTGTGGTTGTGTGTGCTTTCAGGATTCTCTGATATACGCTGCAAAAAAAAAATATATATATATACATTTAGTGTAAAAACTGCTAATGAAACCAGAAAAAATGCACTTATATTCCAGATACGTTATCTCAAAACATGTATTAATACCATAATGCTGTTTTCCCGTTATTTTATGTTCTTTTAAGAATGTTGAGAATATATTTACTAGAAAACAAGACAAGATAAAAATTGAGAATATTCATTTTGCAGTGTATAGATGAAAGATGAGATGCAGTCATGAGTGTGTGTATATATGTTTTATATTCGTAAATGATGACTTTTTTTTTTTTTTTATCCCGGCAGCTGAGGTACAGAGTGAAATCGAGAGAATTTTTGAGCTGGCACGGACACTTCAGTTAGTGGCTCTGGATGCCGACACAATCAACCATCCATCTCAGTTGGCCAAGACGTCACTGGCACCTATCATAGTCTACATCAAGATTGCCTCTCCAAAGGTAAATACTAGCTACAATACACACTACCATTCAAAGGTTTGGAGTCAGTACAATTTTTGTAATGTTTTTGAAAACAGCAGCCATTATTCCAGTCTTCAGTGTCACTTGATCCTTCATGATTCTTTATTTTTGTGAAACCTATGACATTTTTTTTTTCAAAAGAACATCATTTGTTTTAAATAGAAATTGTTACATTATAAATGTTTACTGTCACCTTTGATCAATTTAAAGCATCCTTGCTGAATAAAAATATTAATTTCTTAAAAAAAAAATCTCTCTTACCACAAACTATTTGTTTTCATCACAGTGTATTTGAACGTGTTTATTGGACGTATATTTGCTTTTCTGTGTCCCCCTCACTATCAGGTGTTGCAGAGGCTGATAAAGTCCAGGGGTAAATCTCAGGCCAAACATCTCAACGTCCAAATGGTGGCAGCTGATAAACTCGCACAGTGTCCTCCTGTGAGAATATGACTTTTGATTTCTACTGATTTATATTTATGTACACTTTCAGGTTTGCAGCATTTGCTTTTGGTTTTAATTCGGTGGAAAAGCTGTGCTTCTGCACACTTTCAACACCTAAGCTGTATTTCCTCCTCCTTTTCCATTTCCTTCTTCCTTCATTCTTTGTTTCTTAGACACATACAGGATTTTTAAAGTTTGCGTGCTCACAGATTCAGTCTTGTCTAGTCATATGCAAAGATAGCATAGATATAGCATAGAAAACTCATGTAATTGTCTCTAACGTGTAAACTGTACATTTGCTTTGATCACTATTTTCTTTAGAAACATCTCTTTTTCTCTCTTTCAGGAGCTTTTTGACATAATATTAGATGAGAATCAGCTGGAGGATGCATGTGAACACCTGGCTGAATACCTGGAGGCCTACTGGAAGGCTACACACCCTCCGAGCAGCAACCCACCCAACCCTCTGCTCAATCGCACCATGGCCACAGCCGCCCTGGCGGCCTCGCCCGAACCCGTCTCCAACCTGCAGGTACAGGTGCTCACTTCCCTGCGTCGCAACATGGAGCTCCTTGATGGCTCCCCTGCTACAGGGCAAGGGCAACAGGAAGAGGAACATGCCCTCTAAAGATGGGGCCAGGCTTACAGTGGGATATTGAAGGGTCCTGAACCCGTCTCCCAATCACTGAAAAGTAACAATGTCTGCTGAAGAGATAGAAATGCCCAACTGTAATTCTGTTGTCTGTCTCTGCTCCTCTCCTTTGACTGATCTCTCAAATTATATAAATAATTTAACACACACACATACACATGAACAAAACATCTCATAACCGTAAGTCTACCACATGCTACAGTTCACACAAACATGCGCACTTCACCCTTTCCCTCGTTTGATTGGCCGGCCGGACTTTCTATTGGCCTCTTGTCGTCTGGGAGACATAGTTCAGATCGCCACCCTCTTCCAGGTTGCCATGGCACCAGCCCTGAAAAACCCACTCATATCCATTATCCTATTAACACTGAGCCGAAATTCTAATGGGAGCTTGCATACGTGCATTGACGCCAGTGTTGTTTACCCAAGTTAAATGAAAGTGTGTGCTTGTGTGTCTGTGTGTAGAAGTGAGAGACAGCGAGTGAGAAAGTGAGTGAGACAGACAGAGGATGGATCAATGCCTGTGTGTCGGTGTGTACGCTTTCACAACTATCTCACCGCAATCTGAACAAGAAGAATTGAGCATCCATCTGCTCAGTCTTCACTGTACACAGTTGTCTAGGAGACCAAAGTTACACAGCTAATTTATTCACAGGGCACCTCAAATATATTTAAATACTGAAATAGCTTCATTTGATAATTTATATAAATTATATATAATACAGCCTATATTTTTTTATAATGATCTGAAAATAGAAAGAAAATAACCTATATAGTAACTTAAATTATAAAAGATCAAATAAACTTTGGTCAATGTTTCTGTATATAATTTTTTCAGGTGCATTATGAGAACTTTTGACCCAATTTTTTTTTTTTTTTATCAGCATTGAAAGGAGCTCTTTTTTTATTTTGTGACGGGTTTGATATGGCCATCAGAGGGCGCTAATGAGTAGTGGGGGTTTTTATATTGTGCATGGTGTGGGTTTGTGTCTGTAGTTTGTCAGATGCATTTAACTGTAATATTTTTGAAAACCTGAAAGGCATTTCTGGGTATTTTTAAAGTAAAGCGAGAATTTATTATTGCATAAATGTAGGTTTAGCATTTTATGAAATGATCTTTCTGTAGCATGTTGTAGAGAAAGTCAGAGCAATTTTGTCTTCTCACTACCAGTTTTTGGCCTTTTCCCCTAAAAGCATGAGTAAGGAAAGTATTTTAATGTTTTGACGTTATAGACTCATTGCCTGGAATGTGTTGAAATAACTTATTTTACAGTGCATCCGGAAAGTATTCACAGCATTTCACTTTTTCCTCATTTTGTTATGTTACAGCCTTATTCCAAAAGGGATTAAATTCATTATTTTCCTCAAAATTCTACAAACAATACTCCATAATGACAACGTGAAAGAAGTTTGTTTGAAATCTTTGCAAATTTATTACAAATAAAAAACGAAAAAAAATCACATGTACATAAGTATTCACAGCCTTTGCTCAATACTTTGTTGAAGCACCTTTGGCACCAATTCCAGCCTCAAGTCTTTTTGAGCATGATGCTACAAGCTTGGCACACCTATTTTTGGGTAGTTTCTCCCATTCTTCTTTGCCGGACCTCTCAAGCTCCATCAGGTTGGATGGAGAGCGTTGGTGCACAGCCATTTTCAGATCTGTCCATAGATGTTCAATCGGGTTCAAGTCTGGGCTCTGGCTGGGCCACTCAAGGACATTCACAGAGTTGTCCCGTAGCCACTCCTTTGTTATCTTGGCTGTGTGATTAGGGTCGTTGTCCTGTTGGAAGATGAACCTTCATCCCAGTCTGAGGTCCAGAGCACTCTGGAGCAGGTTTTCATCAAGTATGTGTCTATACATTGCTGCATTCATCTTTCCCTCGATCCTGACTAGTCTCCCAGTTCCTGCCGCTGAATAACAGCCCCACAGCATGATGCTGCCACCACCATGCTTCACTGTAGGGATGGTATTGGCCAGGTGATGAGCGGTGCCTGGTTTCCTCCAGACATGATGCTTGCTATTCAGGCCAAAGAGTTCAATCTTTGTTGATCTCAGGGTCTGAGAGTCCTCCAGGCGGAGGGTGGATTGGTGGAGTGCTGCAGAGATGGTTGTTCTTCTGGAAGGTTCTCCTCTCTCTCTACAGTGAAATGCTGGAGCTCTGTCAGAGTGACCATCGGGGTTCTTGGTCACCTCCCTGACTAAGGCCCTTCTCCCCCAATTGCTCAATTTGGCCGGGTGGCCCGCTCTAGGAAGAGTCCTGGTGATTCCAAACTTCTTCCATTTACGGATGATGGAGGCCACTGTGCTCATTGGGACCTTCAATGCTGCAGAAATTTTTCTGTACCCTTCCCCAGATCTGTGCCGAGATACAATCCTGTCTCGGAGGTCTACAGACAATTCCTTGGGCTTCATGGGTTGGTTTGTGTTCTGACGTGCACTGTTAACTGTGGGACCTTATATAGACAGGTGTGTGCCTTTCCAAATCATGTCCAGTCAACTGAATTTATCACAGGTGGACTCCAAGCAAGTTGTAGAAACATCTCAAGGATGATGAGTGGAAACAGGATGCACCTGAGCTCAATTTTGAGTGTCATGGCAAAGGCTGTGAATACTTATGTACATGTGATTTTTTTCGTTTTTTATTTTTAATAAATTTGCAAAGATTTAAAACAAACTTCTTTCACGTTGTTATTATGGGGTATTCTTTGTAGAATTTTTAGGAAAATAATAAATTTAATCCCTTTTGGAATAAGGCTGTAACATAACATAAAATGTGGAAAAAGTGAAGCGCTGTGAATACTCTCCGGATGTACTGTAGGTGCAATGTGTAAAATTTGGAAGGATCTATTGACAGAAATGCAATATAATATACATAACTATGTTTTCAGTGGTGCAAATAGACTTTACATAATGAACCATTATGTTTTTATTACCTTAGAATGAGCCATTTCTATCTCATACACTGCGGGCCCCCCTCTATGTCAAGTCGCCATTGCGCGCCAGCATGTTTCTACAGCAGCCCTAAACGGACAAACACTCTACAGAGTGTGTTTAGTCACTATGTTATTCTTCTTTGGAAATTGTTCATGGTTTTAGAGGCAACTTGCATCGTCACTTCATTGAATATGCACAAAGTAGTAGTAGTAGTAGTAGTAGTAGTAGTAGCAGTCTGGTTTATTAGAAGCAGAGACTGTTCTTTGTTAGAAGTAAGAAGGAACCTCTCTGAAGAAACTACTCTCTGCTGTCTCAGATGACATTTTCCTGTTGTGTCGGCCAGACGGCCACCGTAGCTTCTTCATAAGGGAGGGGTCGGAGGGGTATGTGCAGTTAGTTGCAGTTCGCAACCTCAGCACTAAATGCCGCTAAAATTTACACACTGCAATTTTAACTTGTAAGGTAAAAAGATGACCTCTAACCTTTGTATTAACATGCTCTGTTTTTTGTGTGTCTGCATGTGCCTTGGCCTGTTGTGGTGTGTTTTTGGGGTGTGGCTTGCTGTAGGGGCCATTCCTGGTGCATGGAGAACAGAAGAGGGAAGGGCCTGAACGTGGCAGTCTCCAAGACTACCAGAGCGACCTGGGTGGGAAGCAGCCGCTGCGCTCTTCACGCAGCCAGTTGCAAACAGGCGGACGAGGTCTGTCGCGGCAGGACACGTTCGATTCCGAGACCCAGGGCAGCCGCGATTCCGCTTACACCGACGACATGGAGACCGACCCATACGAGGAGCCGGACCCGTGTCGTTCGTACCGTCTAAACCCTGCCCACCACGCTCCTCGCCAGGCCTCCTGGGAGGATGAAGGGGCGGAGCCTGACCAGGAGAACCTCAACGTGGTCCCACCACCAGCCAATCAGCACCAGCGTGGACGAGGCAAGCTGAGGGAACGCTACTGTCAGGATGCAGAAGGCGGTGGGGCGACAACGGCCCGTAACCATAGCCAAGAGGAGTGGAGCAGAGATGTGTACATTCGCTAAAGCAGGTTTACCTGAGAGGAGTTGTTTAGAACGACACTAAGTAGAATCTCTATAGTTGGATCTGTTTACAACCCAGAGAAACACACAATCATTGACAAACGCTGTACAGCTAACACTCACGACATTCGCATTACGCTAACAAAGCTCTTGGTCATTACATATTTAGTTTCGACCTGTTTTTGAGGAGAACCTTTCTTCATTCTGTTTTACTTTTGTATAGTACTGCATGACACCTGATCATTATGAGGTTAGTAACTGTGTTGCTGAGCATTAAACACGATTCAGAATGTATAGCCAAAATCTTGCAAAAGTATGTGTGCGTTCGTTCGTATGGTTCGGTGGTCGGTCGGGTGCGCATGTGCGTGTGTGTATCCTCTGTAGTCTTAAACAGGGTCTTTCTGATACACGAAAGTCTTGGGAGTGACCCTCCAGTTTGATTTCCCAGACTACACTACTGCAGAGCGTGTTTTGTGTCATGTTTTATTCTATTTATTTTATTTATTGAGTCTCAAAAGGTCTACCCAGTCTTTAGCCTGCTAAAACCTTTACAGAGCTCCACCGCTGCTGCGTACTCCTCCAATCCAGAAGGGGTGCTGTGGTGCTCACATTTTATAGTTTAATAGGGCTAACAAGTGCATCTACATGTTAATCCAGATCAGCTAGCATTTATAAAAGACTAATATGCAAATATAAATAAGACAATTAAGAGGGTCTAAGAGACAATTTTTCAAACTAAAAGCCCTAAATGTTTGAGACCACTAACACAAATAGCTTTGTGTTGATTGTAACCGGCTCTGTCTCGTCTTCTGTGCCTGCTCAAGGGCTTTTAGCATTTGTGCCATTAGTGTACCACTGCCATTGGAAACATGTTCTGCCTTATTCGCACGTCAGTCACACAGGTCAACCAATCACAAGTGCCGGAATCTTTCATCAGGCCACTCCCACCGTAAACATGGTGGGTTGTCTTAACTCAGTGCAACATATACAGTTGTTGTCCTTGTTATTGTTGTAGTGTGTAATA
>RJVU01053643.1:2277759-2341203 GCA_003731715.1 Anabarilius grahami | reverse complement strand
TGGGAGAAAATCTGGAGTCTTTACTATTTTATGTAACCGGAGCATTGGTGAATGTCTATGAGCCTCTTTTTACCCTCACCTATGTTTTAAAAGATCATCATGATGAAATTCGCTAAATATACAAGTAGATAGCTTACTAAATAATGTTATTGTTGCATTATCGCAATTGTTTCAAAATATAAGGAAAACAGACGTATTCTTTGGTGCCTGATTGTAGCTCCATTTTACTTTTTGTTTTTAATCTGTGGATAAATTCATATTTTAATTAAAAATTTTAATCTGGATCAACTGTTTCCTGTGCCATTGCTAATTTCATCTCATTTAAGAGCCTACAAAATTAATACAGAGTATAGATCAGTGGTTCTCAACTTCCAAGGGGGCCGCAGGGGGACTTAAAAGTGTTTTAGTTAATTATTATTAAAATCCCCTTGTAGTCAATAATTTATCCCTTAAAACTCATCTTTGATCACCAAATGATATATTTACAAATTTTTCCTGTGAAAAAAAAGTCTTCATGCCTTAAAATAGCTTGAATGTAACTCTACTCCCTTGCTTCATTTAGTATATGCGGATCTATGAATATGCTAATTGGCTCCGCCTCCACTCGCTCACGCCAGCTCAGAGATCCACTTGGACACATGATGGTAATTAATATGATTAACCTTTTTCTTGACTACGTTATCAAACAGCTGCTAATAATGTGTTGCTAATGTTACAAACCATGTTCCTGTTCCTCATCTCAGAGTCAGACAGCTGCCTTCTAACAGTCAGTATCCTAACAAACGCTTTAACAGCTCAGAACGCCAGTGGAGAAAGGCATATACTTCATCATAATATGCATCATACACCCGCTATATTGCTAAATCTACCTGATTTTTATATCAACAAAAAATATACAGGGATAACCTGGCTTCTTGAGACTCTCCTGCTTCAGAGCGCTCATGGTAATGATATGCTAATGATTGGTTACTAGGTAGTTTGTGACTTCTTTGAGGCTGTCTTTTTTCCACTGAAGTTCTTTTAAATAGAAAATACTCAGCAATGGTGTTGACATGGTTTGTCTTAAAAAACATATTAAAAACACTACATAGACATATAAACAACATTAAAAATTTGGGGTCTTTAAAATTAAAATGATCAAAATATAATCCAAATTGTAAAAAAAAAAAACACACAAAATCGAGATGTAAAATAAAATCATACTACTTTTTATTTTTACACAATAAATATTGTTTTTATTGAAGAACAAATAATATTATATTCTTCTGAAATCACCAATGGTTAATTAATTTAGTAAATTAAGTATATTAAAAATAAAATATTACATATTAAATTAAATATAATACACATTATGATAAATTAATTAACTTTAATATATGAAAATAATTATCTAAGCCATTAACCATGTTGATTTATTTAATGCCATAATACAGCAGAAATACTGGAAATATATTTGCATATATGGAGAGAAGGCCTTCAAAAATTGTTGAGCCTTTGAGTCAAAAAGGTTGAGAACCACTGGAATAGATCCACATGGGACTTGTGGGAAACATGAGAAGAAGTGATAAATAGAGAGGTCAGAGTAAAAGGGTGTGATGGGGGTGGGAGAGGATGAGAAAGAATATCTGGTGGTGGGGGGCCGAGAAGAACACAAAAAAGGAGTGAGGAAACAATGCAGGATTTGAGACAATGGGGTGCGAGGAAGAAGTAAAAAGATGGTTATCACCTCTCCTTTATTGGGGCAATCCTGGTTTACAGTCAAACTCCTGAATTCACACGAGTGTGTACTGATCGTGCAAAGTGTCTGATCAACTCATCTTAATAAAGAGCATGACAGCCTAGCCCATTCAAGTTAAAATGTTGTTTACTTTGCACACGTCTTCAAATGATTACATTTCTTTAATGGAATGCAAAATATGATTATTGTAATCAGGAAAGAGAAATATTTCCTTCATTCTTCTTGCCTTTTGTAACACAAGCGTCTTAACCTGAACCAACAACCGTTTCTGTTCACAGGTGGGTACGTGAAAAAACACCACACATAAAACCAATTTACATCACTCTAGGCCAGATGTGCGGATGACACTTAACCACACTTGCGCATTTGTGAAGTGATGTGTCTACGCTCTGCACATTACATGCTTCTGTTCTTCCTGTAGCAGATGTTCTCAAATTGTGTCTCATTATTCCACATATCATGACATTTAAGAAGTACCCAAAGTGTTCAAAACACAGACTCATGCTGAGAAAACACAAGTGTGGGTGTGCGAGAAACCTGATTCAGCTCACGACATTCTTAGAAGGACATCGACAACAGGAAACTCATCAGATCACATCAAGAGGAACAGAAAGAGTCGCATGGAAGCATGGAAAGGATGTGGTTCCATCACTTGATATGTTGTGGTGGCAATTCATATGATTATTTTTTTAAGCTATAATAACATTTAATCAAATATAGGCAACTTCAGTCAATAATATTGTTTTGATTGATTTCTGATTGTATAAGGGTTGATATAGAATCTAGGAGGTCAGACAGAAAATGAGTTATGTAAGAGATCTGATTTTATATCAGATATAATTTAACATGACAACGAGGAAAATATTTTTTATTGTGGTTATTTAACCGAGAGTCCAGGGAATTCCGTGAGATCTATTTTACTTTCTGATTAAAGTTTCATTAAACTTCCTCTCAAATTCCCCTCTAACTCGAAAATAAACTCCACACCGCCAAAGGACGCCCCGCCCACTTCTATATACGGACAAAAAGAATTGTACGGAAATTTGCGTCATCCCCGTGGGCGTCCAATGAGGATTGCCGTTTCGACTACCCCTGAAACGCGTGACGCGCCCTCTGCGTCATTACTCATCGTTTAAATATGCATACGCCCACGAAAAACACGACGAAATTCCGTATTCTGGCCCGATATTATGTATTAGAGCAGAGGAGTAATTAGACAGACACCGGTCTTTTAAATAACAGACACTCAGGTTAAGAATCTCTTAACATTTCGACCGTAGTTTAAGAGCAAACAGTCGCTCGCTGCTCTGTTGTTTTAACGCAACGTTAACTGTAAAAGTATTTACTGCCCAGCTATAAAGAGGAACCAAAGGAACCAGGAGATCAGATTTACTTTAGCGCTCGGTGAATTCAAAAAACCCGGTGTGATCGGTTAACAAACCCGGCCTTTTAAATTCACTGCCTTCGGAAATGGGGCTGCTGTTCGCCAAACTGATGACTGTTTTCGGAGATAGAGGTAAGCGGATTTTAAAGAAGAGGATGCGGTTTTAAGATTGTTATTATTTTGCAAACTGAGCATTTTAATTATTATTTTTGCAAGTTAAGTATTTTAAAATAATGGCATTGTTGTTGTTGCAGTTAAGATAACCTTACTTGGTTTTTAGTATAATTAATGAAAAGAAAATGTACCTGGTAACATCGTACTCTTTACGTCTTAATGGTTTAGCAACAGACAACCAGTCACGAAGTGTGTGTTTAGTAAACATTCATTAGCTTTGTTTATTTTCTGAAACGTTCATGCGCTGTTAAATCTGTAAAAATAATAATAATAATAATGTACAGTGTGAATTCTCGAAGCCAATCACTAAACCAGAATAAAATATGAGTTGAAATGTGAAAAGGCCTTTAAAAGTGACACTAATAACATGTCACACGTTTATGAAAGTCTGTGTTAGGATGTTCTGTTCTGTCATGTCAGATAAGAGGCCAGTGAGGTTCAAAGATCAGGAGTTCTGCTTACCTATAGTAATTCTACACCTATTTACACAACTTTTCCTCACTTTGTTTAACACAAACAAGCATAGGTCACTGAAGTGCATTCCTTGGATTTTAAGGTTGATGTTATCAGATGACATTTTCATACAGAAAAGATAAAACAAACCCTCTCTTTTCAGAACACAAAGTAATTATTGTGGGTTTGGACAATGCTGGGAAGACCACCATCCTCTACCAGTTGTAAGTGTTTTTCTTTTTGAAAGTACAAGCAGGAGAAACGCATGGCTTCTTACTACCACTGTACCATGACACGTCGACATGTTACATGTTTCCACTCAGCTTTTGAACTTTCTATGCCTTGTTCTCTCCAGTTTAACTAAGGAAGCCGTGCAGACTTCTCCCACAATTGGCAGCAACGTCGAGGAGATCGCCGTAAAGAAGACGCGCTTCCTCGTTTGGGACATTGGCGGGCAGGAGAGTCTCAGAGCTACCTGGAACTCGTATTACTGTAACACAGAGGTGCGTATCATTAACCTGCATGCTTTGCTGGTGTGACAGGAGTTATGTGGAACTCTGCTTGTTATGCGTCTTTCCCTATTGCTGAGAGACAGAGACAATATATTATTGTCAATTTTATAGTCTTTACAGAATGTATAATCCGCCTCTCTAAATGTAACAGATTGTCATCCTGGTTGTTGATAGCACTGATCGAGAACGCCTGACTATAAGTAAAGAGGAGCTTCATCGCATGCTTGCACATGAGGTTAGTTTGCATTCAGCTGCTTCATGACACAGTTGTTATTAATATTTCATGGTTTTTCATGCACTTTGTACATGTAGTATCAAGGTCTGGGTTTAAAATCTGTTTATATTTATTTATTATAATATTTTATTAATTTATTTAGCCTTTTAAATATGTTCAAAACAGTATTTTATTTGTGTGTTGTATAAATCATTTTTATGTGCTTTTGTCATTTTTATTTTATTTATTTTAAATATTACTATTTAGGTTTATTACATTTTTTTTTATTTTTAGTTAAGTTTTTTGGTCCTTTTAGCAACTTTAGTACTTCAACTTCTTTTAGTTGCCAAGGAAAATGTCTAATTTTCATTGTTTTTTTATCTAATATTTATATTTTATTTTATTTCTGCTGCATTTAAATTAACAAAAATGTTTAGTAGTTTAAGTTATTAGTAATAACACTGGTTCAAAGTAATATGTGACCCTGGAACACAAAACCAATCACAAGGGTCAATTAAAAAAAAAGAAGTATTTGTAAAAAAAAAAGTAAAACTATTTGAATATCTGGAATCTGAGGGTGCAAAAAAAAATCACCTTTAAAGTTGTCCAAATGAAGTCTTTAGCAATGCACATCCACTCAGAAAAATACATTTTTTATATATTTACAGTAGGAAAATTTACAAAATATCTTCATGGAACATGATCTTGACTTAATATCCTAATGATTTTGGCATAAAAGAAAAATCAATCATTTTGACCCATACAGTGTTGCTATTGTTACAAATATACCCGTGTGACTTATGACTGGATTTGTGGTCCAGGGTCACATATCTCTATTTAAAGTGGCCTTGTTTCCAACCAGAGAAATCATAATTTTGACCAAACAGATACTGTAGCCTATTTAATTAAAAATATTTCATGCCGTAAGTAAATTAATCATGCAAATAAGGTATGCTTTTCACTTAACGGACAAAAGGAAGAATATAAACATTTTAACGTGACTGGAATATCATTAGCGATTTCTGTTTACATTTTGGACTTGCAAACAAATGATTGAATCAGGTTTTTAGGGTTGGGTTAGATCAGCCCAAGTGAGATTAGCCCTAGTCTTAATTGTTTTGAACATTATTCTTTCTTGTTAATAGTTTAATTTAATTCCTTCTCCTCCTCAAACCTCCACACAGGATCTGCAGAATGCATCTGTGCTGGTTTTGGCGAATAAGCAGGACATGAAGAACAGTATGTCTGCTGCAGAGATATCTCAGAGTCTGACCCTCAGCTCGCTCACCGCTCGTTCCTGGCATGTTCAGGCCTGCTGCGCACTCACTGGAGAAGGGTATGTGTGCTTTATAGGAGTGCTTATGTTTACCAGTCTGTTTTGCTTGTTTAACCCTGTAAAGCCGGACATATTAAATAAAAGGCCAAAAAGATTTTTAATGGAACACCTTATTGAACCTTTAGAAAAAATCTAAAAGCTTGAATGTATATTTTTTGTCTAGTATCATATTTCATACATCTGGCATATGATATAGTGAGAATATGTAGCTCATACTCAAGGAGGAAAAAACACCTCAGTTTTAT
Source organism: Anabarilius grahami (assembly GCA_003731715.1). Lineage (NCBI taxonomy): Eukaryota > Metazoa > Chordata > Actinopteri > Cypriniformes > Xenocyprididae > Anabarilius > Anabarilius grahami. The sequence goes on along the minus strand of RJVU01053643.1, from coordinate 2,335,147 downwards.
TTCAGCGGCAAAAATGTTGCTGATATTTTTATGGCAAAAAAGTAAGAATTCTGTAAATTAACGACTACTTACATAAACTGCAAATAAATATCAGTTGTAACTCTATATCTTCCAATATTATAGGATTTAGATCCTTTTTTTTTAAAACAAATGCTTAGTTAATTGATCAAAGCTATGTAGTTTTAATTGTGCACTACGCAGTACAAGCCAATGATTGAGAGATGTTCAAATAAATGTTCCTCAAAGTCCGGATGTTATCATAGTTGATACTCACTTTTTAATATAGTTTTTCTTAAAAAATGATGAATGGTTAATCAAGTAAACCCAAGTTGCTTCAATCCAGCAAGTGTTCATCTTGAAATATTACTAACAATATCAAATTTATTTTCATGCTTACTGATTTCGAATTTTGATTTCACAGCAAAAAGATATGGACAGTTGTAGAATTATACTTAAAGGCCTTTTACTTTTAAAAAAGTGTTGTGAACATGTTGATAAATTAGAGACCTTAGAAATATTATACAATAGGCATTATAGGATTAAGATGTTTCCAAGCTTGTGTCCTGAATGAGAGCCAGTTTATTTAATGTGTAACCACCTCTTTCTCTTCCTCCTACAGTTTACCAGCCAGTCTAGACTGGATGCGCTCCCGTGTTGTGGCGAATTAGTCCAGCGGCGATGCTTCTTGGACCTCTTGAACTGTTGAAATAGAGATTAGGCCTTCTTCGACTTTTATCCAGCTCTCAGTGCCTCTCGGTGAGCTCGGAGTGATACTGAAATAATGCTGAAGCCTGGAGGAACACACTTCTTCAACATACTCTGGAAACCAGAATGAGCCTAGAGACTCTGTGTGTGTAAGAGAATGTGTATGTGTGTATACACGTTTGTGTTTGTACGTTATGTGACTCCGTTCTAGAGGTCCACATGTTTACATTACAGACTTCTGAAATGATCTCTGACATGATCATGATGATTTGGTGCCACTGTATTCACCTCCGGCTGTGCTGACGGCTCCGCTTCCCATGTGGAGCAATTGTCTACAGGCAGCCATCTGAGGGGGTGGTGACGGTTCACATGCCCGTACTGATCTGTGATGAGCCACTAAGCTATTGAACAAGCATTACTTGAAGTATTTAAAAGGAATTGATTTGTGTATGTTGTACAGACGTGTGCATGCAGATTGGAACATAGGGTTCAAGTATTTTATTTTGAAAGTAGACTGGATATTCATAGTATGTTTTCTTATATAATTTTGTACAAAAATGTTTTGTACAAATAAAAAATCTACTAAAACACGCCTTTGTCTTTTCAGAAATGTATTTGGCTTGGATTCAAAATGTATTTTACTGTGAAGTAGGTAAAACAAAGGTGCTGACTGAATGAGTTAAAGACGATGGATCATTATCAGATCAAACAGAAGCTGACTGTAGCTCAATTTGCATTGATCATTCAGATGATAATCTGTCCCCTCCCTATGTAGACCCGTATGCTAATGCATTGTTCTTAAACAGACCAAAGACCTGAACATCTATTTGGAAAGTATGTTGTGTTGATTTCTACCTTATTGTATCAAATATGTCCCCAACACTACATTTACTTTATATCATTTTAATCTAGGTTTCTGAATAAACTGTTTTTTTATACCTCACAAAGGTGAGATGTAATTTGCACCCCTTTATAGGTGATATGCCAAATTTGGTAAATCTTTAAATAGGAGAAAAACAGACTTTCTCACTTGTAGAAAGTCTTTATTTTATAAATAATTTTATTTTGATATAAATCATTTGTATTTTTGCTCATTATCAAGCACTATGAATACTGCTGTTTACACCCTGAAATGATGCTGGTGTAAATAAAGTGGTACTGTACATCATTTTAATCTATGTCCTTTCCTTTTAATATTCAGCAAACGATAAATTAAAGCTGTTGTTAATACTGAGGTAAAAACTGTACTTTAGCCTATAGGCCTGAGTATATTACACTTGATGTGCTGATGTGTGCGGCAACAAATATAATTTTAGGCTACCTGTTGTAAAAGGGCGATATCGTGGAAATTAGCACGTCACAAGGTGTTCGTAAGATGTTGTCTATGGCAGTGAATCTCAACCTTTGTCCACAAAATCATTCATTTAATATTTTAGAGCTTGCCTTAGCATAACTAGAAAGACGTATTTTCATTATAAAAATTACCAAATGCTAAAAAAAAATCATGATTTTTTTGTTGTTTTAGCTTATTTTAATGCATGTTTTGTATTATTTTTAAACAATTTGAAGTCATCTTGAGGAAGTTTGTTGAGGCCCCCGGGTTGAACCACTGGATGGGATCAATATCATTTCTTTCTTTCGATGACAACACTGTCTTGTTGAGTGAGCAAATTTGATGATGGTCTATCCATGCTTTCTCCTCCTGTTGAGTCATTAAGTGAGTCCAAAATAATGAAATAATTGCTTAGTAGTCAGCTAGGGTGTGTGTCAGGTAACCAGGCCCTTTCTCAGTGAGTTACTGGTAGGTGAGATTTATGGCCACAAAGATTACGGAAGGCTTCCGTTTCTTGCCCTGTTATTGCCAAGATTTGTACTCTAGTTATATGCTTTCTAATACTGGTTTCTTGTCATCTAACCATGTGTACTGATTATAATAAAAAGTAAAAAAGAGGGGGCACCCGGATTTGAACCGGGGACCTCTTGATCTGCAGTCAAATGCTCTACCACTGAGCTATACCCCCACACACAATCAAGAGTCACAGGTGTTTTTTTCACAGGGTAGTCATCCAATGGTCCAGTGATCTGTGTACACCCATGTGTATTTAAAAGGTGTGACAGTGTGAGTATTTGTTTTGTGTATATTTTGTCATTCAAAAAAGATTCATATGGATTTCATACATAAAACTATTTTAATTCAGCACTGTGTGTCACTCCACTTTAGGAAAGAGTTGCATTGGTCTAATTGGGCCTTGCTACAGTAAGGAAATAAATATTAAAAAGGGTTGAGTGAAAAAACAAAACACAATTATCAATGATTTTATCAAGGCAGCTAGAAGAACGCTTTACCTAAATACCTTAGTATTTATATTGCAATCTGTTGTTCTGAATATCAAAGCTACAGGCTTAGGATCATCTGCTGTTAGTAGACGTCATGATTGCCTGTCGAATTACTCTTTATCGGGGTGAACATTTCCGCATAAGTAACACATCCTGTCAAAGACTCTTAAACAACATCAAGATATACTACCTAAAATGTGAGTGGCACATCTTGCTGAGGTAGTAAATGAGAGGGGAATGTGGTCTTTGAAGGTCAGCTGGTCATCAAAGATTCCCCCAAGATTTCTGACACAACTTGATGGGATTAATGTTGATGAACCTGGCTGGAAGGTGAAATTGTGCTGTACAGTTGGAGAGGCAGGGAAGACGAGAAGCTCTGTCTTTGCTAGGTTGAGCTGTAGGTGATGCTCTTTCATCCATTCTACTGTTGAGTCATCTGTTCTGGGGAGAGTTCCCAGAACTGAACCCCTGTGACCCCCCAGTCTGCTGATTTTAGGCAGTTGAAGTTGACTGACTTAGATTTGTTAGTGTCAGGCTATGAATACATCCAGTTGGAGAATGTCAAATATGTTCGATACTTTGAGGGAATTCTAGAACACCTATTGTTGTTGTTTTGTCATGCGTCTCCTAGCAACGAGCATTCTGTGTAAGTTTGTTGTGTTCGGAACAACGTGAAATCTGGTAGTGTGTGATTCTCAGTTGTTTAGTGCAGTGGTTCTCAACCAGTGACCTGGGGCAAAGGGACTTTGCCTGGGGCCCAGTAGGGGGTCTCAAAAAACTTATAAGGTGGCCTCAGAGATTACTTAAAAAATATTTTTAATAAGACAAAACAAGCATTAAAATAAGCTAAAACAATTAAAAATTCTGATATTTCTTAGTATTTGGTTATTTTATAACACTCTAGTTATAGTTTGAAATCAAACTGGTTGAGATCCTCTGATTTGGTGCATGATGTATGTATGCCCATTTTTTCTTTGTAACCATTTAAAAAGTCGGCAAGTGTTTGATGCCTACTGTTTTAAAATATTTTCAGATTTTAAATGTTGTGTAGTGTACTCCAGCCTTAAAGGGATAGTTCACCCAAAAATGAAAATTCAGTCATCATTTACTTCACCCTCAAGTTGTTCTAAACCTGCATACATTTCTAAGTTCTGCTGAACACAAAGGAAGATATTTGGAAGAATGTCAGTAACCAATGGGGGGCGAGATCTAATGGGTTACAAACATTTTTTTTAATCACCAATAATTTTAATTAAAAAAAATAAAAACAAATGTAACCAAACTTTGTATAAAGATGATTCTCAACTATGTTATGAAAGATATAATGTAATTAATTGATATACCATTTTACTTTATGCAATATGTGTGTAAAATTGCCATAAACATGTTTTCCCATTATATACAATGCATCTATACGCTGTATCTAGTTTGCATATTAATGTGTTCTTGGAGCAACATGCAATGAAAAAAGAAGTGTAATAATGGGAGTAATAATCGGCAACATTTTCATTAATATAATTCATAGGAATATTGCATATATAATTTATTTCCCTGTTCACTTGTTGTGTCTCCCAAAATGCCTGATAAACATGATTTCCTGGTGTCCTCTACATGGGTCACAAACATTCTTCCAAATCTTCCTTTGCGTTCAGCAGAACAAAGAAATGTATGCAGGTTTAGAACAACTTGAGGGTGAGTAAATGATGACTGAATTTTCATTTTTTGGGTGAACTATCCCTTTAAGTTTACTACTGAGATATAGTCTGCCTTGTTCTCAAAAAAAAAAAAATCCTTGTAACTGCAATATTGTGATGTCATGGCCATTCAATAGCACATGCTTCAAATAATTTGATTGAAAGAACGATTAGGATGCTGTCGGATGCTTGATAGGATTGTTCGCCGGTCTGTTACACCCTTTGTTTGGGGTGACACCTGGTGGCTAAGTATATAATTATATGCATTCCACTCCAAATACAGTAAGACATTTTGATTTCATGCGACTTCATCAGATTCATTTGTGCTTCATTAGTGATTCCTGATACGGTTTGAGTGTCTTATTTCTTTCCACGAAGCAGTAGCTCCCTCCTGATCCTGTGCAATCCTTGACATATTTCCATTGTCATCTTATTATTGAACTTGATGACCTAAATAAGCTAAAGTTGGTTTGAGTTTTACAACTTTTTACATCAACTATAAAAAAGGAGAGAGAAAAAGCTCTCTGTAGTCATGAACCTGTGTGTGTTTGGTAACCAGGCCCTGTCTTTGTGTTACTGGTAGATGATATTCTTGGCATGTCTCAGATAACTGGCCTATGTCATCATCACCAAGTGTTACTTGAAACCCGATTAATAAAGATTTCTCCTTATTTTTAAGTGGTCTAGAGGAAAAAAAAAAAAAAAAAAAAAAGAGGGGGCACCCGGATTTGAACCGGGGACCTCTTGATCTGCAGTCAAATGCTCTACCACTGAGCTATACCCCCATTAAAGTTAATGTGTCACAGGTGATGTTTTCACAGAGCTCAGCCAATTGTGTATATAATGGGTGTGTGTGCAAGAGTGACTGTGTTGTGCATGTCCTGACCTTATAACTGTGTGCTCTCCTTCAGTTGCATTACCCATTAATAACTGTAATAATCTGAGAATTGTTTTCTTCGTGTGTTTAAATGTGATTGAGGATAGTGATCTGAAATCTAATATACAATAATGAAATACCTTGTTGTGGCATAAAGTCAAACCAAAATTTATTCAGACACTTTGAACATTTCATTCATTAATACAGTTTATTCACTATAGTTTTAAAAATGGTAATAAAATATGACAAGATCTCAGAGTTAAAGTGTGTATATAGTGTCCTGCACCCACTAGTAAAAATATATCAAAAGTATAAAAAATGAATAATTTTTGGTTTGACTGTATGTAGATTTAGTCCATATATGACTGCAACTGCTTTTTTCTTTTTCATTTTTGTACATTTAACATCTATATTCCTAAAAAGTGGTGAGACCAAAGCCAGCTGTTATCTGATTAGGCTAACAAGTAAGAGAGACTGGGTCTAGTTGTCACATTGTATCCTCCGGTATATATCAACATTGACCACTATATATTGGAAAAATAAATAAATAAATATTATAGCATCCTGAGACACAGAAAAAATTGTTTTCATGTCATTACATTGTTTAGAGCATAGGAAACAAATGGGGAAAAAACAAACATTTTATTTTATTCATATGTTATGCTATGTCCTCTGTAGTGGACTCCAGGACTAAGTTGTTTAAAAAATTAAATGACATGAAATGACATGTATAGGCATAAACAATGGGATTTTTTTTAATCACCAATAAATTTTAATCAAAAATTTAAAAAACAAATGTAACCAAACTTTGTATAAAGATGATTCTCAACTATGTTATGAAAGATATAATGTAATTAATTGATATACCATTTTACTTTATGCAATATGTGTGTAAAATTGCCATAAACGTGTTTTCCCATTATATACAATGCATCTATACGCTGTATCTAATTTGCATATTAATGTGTTCTTGGAGCAACATGCAATGAAAAAAGAAGTGTAATATTGGGAGTAATAATCGGCAACATTTTCATAATAATATCTAATAATTAATAGGAATATTGCATATATAATTTATTTCCCTGTTCACTTGTTGTGTCTCCCAAAATGCCTGATAAACATGATTTAAGTCCTGGTGTCCACTACAGTGGACATGCATGAAATCAATGCCCTGTTTCGTAACAGAAAGTCATATTTTGATTAGAGAAACCCCATAACATTTTCCTGAGATGTTAATTTATAACAAACAATTTGAAAATTAATCCGATTTAAATGATAATTACAAAATATTATCGTATTTCCATAAGGGTGCTAATTTTCATTTTCAGTCATAATTAAAGACCAAGAAGTTGTTGTTGTCATGGCGAAACCTCAAAAATTTGGCATCTCTGCAAAGCCTTGAATGTGCTCTTTACAGGACATCCAGACTTAAATCTGTGACATGTATGATGTCAGAGAAAATCACTAAAATATAATGTCCACTACAGAGGACAAAAGTCTATATATATATATATTTCAGATGCAAAAGCCTCTAAGTGCCATTTGAAATTTTCTTCTAAAATGAGCATTTTTATCAAGCTTGTATGTTTAGGTTCAGTTATTTCACTTTAATGGCAATTAATAGGTCCTTTTCACTGCCATTAAAGTGAAATAACTGAACATAAACATACAAGCTTGATAAAAATGCTCATTTTATAAGAAAATTTCAGATGGCACTTAGAGGCTTTTGGATCTGAAGTCTTCATATTTATATATATATAAAATCACCACCAATACTGCACAAGAAAAAAGTTAATGTAACAAAAGGGGGCATTTTGTCACAATGGGAAGCATTGTAGGCCTTATAATGAATAAATAAATAAAAACAGTTTGCTGAACAAGTCCTATGGCCCAAAAAAATAATAATATGTATACATTTGGAACAATTAAAACACATGTAACTACTTTTGATATTTATGAAAAATGCTTATGTCTTGAAACAACAATCTACAGTTGACAGTTGTCTGTCTGGATGTTTATAGTGTGGTTTTATTGTGTTCACTTGTTTAGCCAACAGCAGCAAAAACATGGTGCAGCTGAAATTTTAGTTAGGAGACAACATACATTTGTCTTATTGACTAGTCACTGAGATATAAAAAATTGTGACAACTTACTCCGACATCTGAGCAAAACTCTCACTTTTTTAAACCGTGAGTATTGAAAACAGACGTGTATATCGAGTTGAAACCGCCTAACTTTACTTGAAATGTATGTACTTGCATATTTATCCAGGGGGTGTCGCTCAAACAAAGGGCGACACAAACAATATAAAGCGCAAACTGAAGTATTTTGGTGCATCCGATTCGAAACTGGAACAAGCGTTCACCGTTTTGGATATAATGTGAATAGCTTGTGTGGAAAACTAATTTACATGAACAAATAGCAAAGACAACTGTAGCTGTTTTAGTTTGACTCAAAGTTTGAATATGCATTATTTAAAAACACTCCGTTATCAGAGTTCCAAAACGCCTTTAGTTTGACTGAATGTGAGGCCAGGTACTGTGTTAAGATCCGTTCGATGATGGTTTTAAAACAAATGAAACTGAAGATAAACACAAGGTACGACGAGCTTTAAGTCATTTAACTCAAGAGCAGTTTTTTTTGTATTATTTCAAATGATAAAGAATAACTATTTGAGAGAGAAAGTCTTCCGCTGAATGCCCTTGCTTATCTCTGCACGGGAGCGCGCAGCAGGACACCGTTGCAGTGCCGTGAGCGCGCCTTCCGCGTCTGATTCGTGCGCTGACAGCCAGCGGTGCGAACTGGACTCATCAACGGCTAGTGATCCACACCTCGCGCGTTATCAAACAAATAGTGCTCTGCGGATCCTTTCTTCATCCAAGTCCTTCGCTACTATTCCTCCAAAATGAACCCACTGTGTAGCAGATGTAACCGAGTGGTGTATCCCACGGAAAAAGTGAATTGTCTTGACAAGGTAAGGCTAAGCGAAACTTAGCATACGCTAGCATCTACTCTTACACATCTGCCCGCCAGAATGGGATATATATATATATATATATATGGATCTAGATATGTATAATTCAGATTTAATAGTGTAGATTAACAGAGACCATTTCCGATGTTGTGGCTATTGAGATTGTGAGCAGAGCGGAAACGTCTAAGCGAAGGGGCTAGTAATGCAATGCCTTGATTGTGATAACTTCATAGCATGCTACAAGTTGTCGATTATATGTTCATTTTTCACAGTGTGAATATCGTCTGATATCGACAGAAATGTTACGCGGAAGTCGTTATTTTTCAAACAAACGGCACCAGCCTGTTCGTGGCCTCGGTCGCGAGGAGGAGGAGGTTTGTTTATGACGTGTCAGTCTGTCCTGTGGGCGACATGGACGGACCCGAAAATCCCAAAACAGCCCAAGTCATGTCAAATGCTCTTGGCGTTAATAAGATGCCGTCCCAAACATCTGGTTTATACACGCGGTTTGGGTTGTACATTATGTCGGGGGTTTTTTTGTTTTCCAGCCAGGTTCGCAGATGTGCAACTTCGCCCGTGTATGAGGCCTGCGAGTTGTTATAACCGTGCGACAAATTTGAAACGCTTTCCTGAAATATCAGTCGGGCCTTGCATTTACATGATGTGCACATCTGGCATGTTTACCAACCGGCCAGAGGAAGTGTTGTTGCTCGACACGCTTGTGAAACGGTTTATATACTGACCCCACCCCCCTCTTAACCCATATCCTTATCGGTCTCGTTTTGTGTGTGGTGAAATCTTGAGTGTTTGAATTGCTTTAGATGCTCCAGAGGGTGGGGTCGCCTTCTTTTATTTTCATGCAGCGCAAGTATTTGCGAGGGAGAGAAACTGGGGCGGAGTGCTAACGCGTCTAATGGACGCTAAAATCACATTAATCGATTCCGACTGTCTCCGTGGCCTTGAACGAAACAGCTTGAGGAATGACTACACAGACGTAAAGTGCGCGAATGAGACATGCAGTTTACGTAAGAGTAAAAGTGGAGGCGTTTGATGGCACACCTCCCACAGATGTTGTCAAAAAACAGCACTGACCCCACGCACGTACACAAGTTGGTTCCTATTCATTGCCTGAAGGAAAGGCCTCGCATAAGTTGCTTCACACTGTCATTCTTGTGAGGCATGCTAATGCTTCCCTCAGCTTGAAGAGAGGCCAAACATTGCTTGTCATTCTGCTTCATTGCTTGAGTTCATCAGCTGTCACTCTGAAGGACATCTCAGAAGAGCCTCACCCAAGAGAGGGGGTCACAAAAATGAACATTTACTCCCCCTCATGTTGTTCAGAACTCATGATTTTTTTCTTCTTCGTCGTCGTTGTCTTTTTTTCTCTTTTGGTGTGGCACTCAGAAAGAGAAGTTAAGCAGAATGTCCAGACAGCCCTTTTCCGTACTGTAGCAGTAAAAGATGATGACCGTCAAGCTTCAAAAAGAAATATAAAATCATTATAAAATAGTCTCTGAGTTTTGAGTCATTTAAGATTTTTTTTTATTTAAAAGAAATTCATACTTTTATTCAGCGAGGACGCAATAAATTGATTTAAGTGATACTTGTACGATGTTAAAAAAGATTTCTGTTTGTTCTTTTTAACTTTAAAAAGTATCTTATTTTCCACAAAAATATTAAGCAGCGCAACTGTTTTCAACAGTGATAATAAGAAATGTTTGACCAAATCATCATATGTGACCCTGGACCACAAAACCAGTCATAAGGGTCAATTTTTTGAAATTGAGATTTATACATCATCTGAATAAATAAGCTTTACATTGGATGTATGGTTTGTTAGGACAATATTCAGCCAAGATACAACTATTTGAAAATCTGGAATCTGAGTGCAAAAAAATCTAAATATTGAGAAAATTGCCTTTACATTTTTCCAAATGAAATCCTTAGCAATGCACATCCACTCACAAAAATTCATTTTTGATATATTTATGGTAGAAAATTAACAAAATATCTTCATGGAACATGATCTTTACTTAATATCCTAATGATTTTTGGCATAAAAGAAAAATCGATCATTTTGACCCATATAATGTATTGTTGGCTATTGCTACAAATATACCTGTGTGACTTATGACTGGTTTTGTGGTCCAGGGTCACATATTAGATTGATTACTGAATGATCATGTGACACTGGAGACTGGAGTAATGGTGCTAAAACTCAGCTGTGCCATTTAAAAAAAAATACATTACATTTCAAAAAATATATTAAACTAGAAAACAGTTATTTTAAATTGTAATAATATTTTAAAATATTTCTGTTTTTACTGAATTTTTGAATAAATAAATGCAACCTTGGTGAGAGACATAAATCTTGCTGCCCTTTGAATATCAAATTGTGACAGTTTAATGCGTTTTATGAGTAAACATGTAGAATTGGTTTTAAAACAGATGTTTTTAATGTCATGCAAAGATTCTCCCTTACAAATCAGTATAAAGTGGAGATCATTGCAGAAATGTTTCTTTATCCAATACAATGTGCTATAAATAATCACTGTCAATTTCAAATAGGCCCTACTTTATTAATTTTCCATCATGCTTTATTTTATTACCTTTGTTGATTATTCATTTGAATAGTCAGTTAAAGGTTTTTTTTTGGGTGGGGTNGGGGTTATGAACGGAACCTCTGCTCGAGTGTTTGATAGCAGCTTCCTCTCCTTGATGGTGCAGTTGATGCATGACTTTGTTGCTCACACACACACACTCATGCACATGTGATCAAACTAAGACATTCCAACTGACTGGCATGAAAGTGTTTGATATAGAAAGACAAGCATACCAACATCTAAACTGTACGCATTGCAGTTAGCATGCATGACTGGCTGTATAGATGGAATGTAGGGTAGCGGGTCAGGTCATTCTCTGTGTGTGTGTGTGTGTGGTCTCTTATCACTGAAACACTCCCATGGTTAACATTAACTAAGGAAGCTGGTAGTCAAAGACCAGCATAAATTACAGCTACATACTTTGGTCTGTAGCCATTGGAGACCCATATCTCAGTAGTGTCAGTGTGTTTCCCAGCATTTGTTGTGGATCTTCCTAATGTTGCAAGAATCTGGGAAAATGGTGATGTAACTCACTTAGTAACCACTTGACAACCAGTGTGCTCTGGGGGTTTCATATAAAATATCTTTACTCAAGACATGGCAGGAAGTGTTTAAAATGAATGCATTCACACAGAAATAAACCTTGTCTTTACTCCGAAAGGATGTAACCTCAAGTTGGGCTTCTTTTGCAATACATGTGGTGCCTGAGCCTGTATTTCTTTCCAAGTGCTTTCCAAGAACAAGCACTCCATTGTTTTTTTTCCCGTTTAATCCTCAGAGCCAAACGCATAGACTTTGTAACGGCCATAGCGACTGAATTAGCAACACCATGGGATCTGAAGGACTTCATCTCATTTGCTCTTTTTATTTGCCTTTATCTTTCACAACACTGTTGCAGATAATTTCTTTTGCATACACCTCCCAATACAAACACATTTTAAAGCTTTAATCTATCATCTCTCTGTGTCTCTCTCTTTCAGTACTGGCATAAAGGATGCTTTAGCTGTGAAGTCTGTAAGATGACTCTAAACATGAAGAACTACAAAGGCTTTGAGAAGAGACCATACTGTAATGCGTAAGTATCGCATTATGTGTCTAATTATACATATTCTTAAAGTTGGCATTAAGTAAAATTAACATTTATTTGGTCTTGTAATCATTGGATAAAATCATGTCTCACCATTTTTCTTTTTCTTTTTTAGTAAGCCATTTCACTTGAAAATATGTCATAATATGGTAGCAAAGCCAGTCACAACTTTAAAATCTTTAAAATCACAATGAAGTGCCATTCACAACCCTATTTTAGTGAAGTGCGCACACACAGAAGTGAGCCATTTTTGGCTGCGGTGCTCAGGGAGCGATTGGGGGTTAGGTGTCTTGCTCAAGGGCACCTCAGTTGTGGGTAATAAGAGTAGAGGAAAGTGCTGTTCATTCACTCCCCCACCTACATTTCCTGCTGGTACTGAGACCTTCGGGTTACTTTCTTAAGTCTGACTTTTTAACCGTTAGGCCACAATAGCCAGCTCAGCTTAAATGATGTTTAAAAAAATGACAGAAAAAGAGCATCTCAAGGGAAGAGCAAATTAGTAGAAAGACAGAAAGTAAGACACTTTATGTCTTTTGACTAAACATGCACCAATGAATCGTTCACAATAAGACAAGGAACATGCATTAAGGAAGTAAACACAGCATGAAGTGTTTTTAACTGTCATTTGTCTCCGTTAGCATTAGATGATTCTGGAAAGGTCATGTCTGCACACACAGTAGCTGACTTGTTCAGTCATTTGTGGAAGGACATTGGAGGGAAATTCCTATAATTTCACAACAATGACCCCATACACATACATACACAAATGAGTTCACTTCTCTGGAATCCACTTCTGATCACTAATGGTTTGTGAGTCAGATACCTCAGTTATAGCTTTCCTGTGTTTAGGAGGTTGCCCATTCATACTTCATTAACATTTGAAGTGTTTCAATACAGAACACCAGTTTTAGCATGCTGCTTTGACATGGCCAGAATAAATGTTTGAAGTCATAATGACCACCTGGCATAGAAAATATGCAAATGCCTCCCTTTTGTGAGATGTGCTGATGTGTCTCAAGGTTCTCATTTCTCACACTCATGTTCATAATACACCAGGGGATTTTAGTCTTTATTTAGCAAATGATTTATTGTCTGTCCCTCTGTCTAGATCTGCTTCTTCCACTCTTTACTCAGTCCTTATTTCGAAGATAATCTGAGTAAGTGTGCATGGCAGAGTAATTTCCTCTTGCGTCCAACAGATAAAGGCCTGTTTACTTCTCAGAGTAATGGTCTAATGACAGGTCCACTGGAAGTAAAATGCATCTGATTGGATTACGTTGGAATTGTCTGTTAACTGATATAAACATAGAAATCAGCCTGGGTGCTTGAGTGCCATATTCTGTGCGTGTTTGTTTTCCTCTTTGTATCTGTGTGATTTGAGTGTGAACTACACTTGCAAAAAATGCTCTTCTTACTTCGATTTTTTATCTTGTTTCCAGTCCAAATATCTAAAAACAAAACTTGCTTAAAACAACCAAAATAATCTGCCAATGGGGTAAGCAAAATTATCTTGTTTTCGGTTTGAAATAAGATTATTTTGCTTACCCCAATGGCAGAATATTTTACTTAATTTTGACTTATTTTTTCTGAAAACAAGACAATAATTTTCACTTGTCTTGAAAATGCTTCTAGATTTAAGAAATTTTAGATATTTGGACTAGAAACAAGACAAAAACTCTAAGTAAGAAAAGCATTTTTTGCAGTGTAACCTTTAGCAAAAAAATAAAAAGTTGTGTTTTGGACTGCCAGCCAATTTACTGATTGATATTATTGCTCTAAATTGTAATTAGCTGATATATCTCAGGGCACAACAATACATAATTTTTTTTTACTGTTTGTCCATTCGTGTCACGAGTTCAGATTTCTACTTGCCCAAACAGTTTTTTTTCATTGTGCCCATCACAAAAATGTGAATATATATGTTTATGTTTCATGCTCAACTTGTTAAACTTGACACAGCATCAAAAAAATGTGGCAGCAGTAAAATGGGCAATAACGGTCAAATTTATTAAGCTTTTATTAGCTATGTTGTTATACAGTAATTGCTAGAAATGACAGAGCTGTAATGTAACTCCATGTAACTCGACACAACATCATGTGAGCCAGCTAGATATCTTCATGATGATAATTTAAATCTGCAGAAAATACAACAGCAGTGTTTAATTCATCAAATCAAACCAAATGTTTGTTTGTTTTTGCCATCAGTCCATCAGTGCTGTTATTGTTAACAAAAACTAACTATAGATTAAAGCTAAATAGAAAAATGACAAAAGCACATAACCAAAATATATGATAATAATAATAATATATAAATACATCATTAATAATATGCAACCCATCCTTGATGTTGAGCCCTGTATCTGTTATGGTTTTCAATTTAATGACCAGAAAATAAATAAATAATTGCCACTGTTTAAACCAGCGTTTCTCAAAGTGTGGGGCACGCCCCACTGGTGGGGAATAGAGACATGACAGGTGGGGCGCAACAAACGAGAGGAAATTTGGTCATTTTTGTGCCCAGCTCTTTTAACCTTTTGAGTCCTGTCCCACATATGGGATTTTTATTTCTGTGCCCCTGGGCGTACGGTCCCAAATATGGGATTTAGAACGTTCAGTGACGTCACTTAACTGCCAGATTCAAACTGTGCTTTCGCGCGCTTTGGCTGGCGCTGAGCCAGAGACGGACGCGTTCAGCAGCGCTTGTCATTTATCACAACTATGCAGTGTTTTCAACAACATAATGTTTATTTTAGGTGTCAGACATTTAAATATACATAAGTACTAGTAAAACAATACATTTAGATTTTGTAAAGTACATACTGATGTCTATGGAAGCAGCAGTAACAATTCAAATATAATTTGCCGACGTGTTTTATTCATATCAGACACACATAGTATAAGTAACTATAAAGTTTACTCTATTTTTCTCCCAGATCACCGGCCACTTACTTACATGAATTTCGGGGAGAAATTGATGATTTCACGTCCTATAAATCCGACTTGACAGGACTCTCTGAACAGCTGCGCAAACAAACATGGCGGCGCCCATCTCGCGTTATAGATCAAGATCATTTATTATCGTTTTTAAACGACAAAACACACTCATTTATACATATATGAGAATCGGAATATCAGATAGTTGATGACATGGTAAGCAAGTTTGTGAATTATTTTGAATAAAAAAGAAACGAAATAAAAGCGTTACATCTATCATACAGTGTTTATTGTGGCTGCGGTGCATGCGGGTGCATGACGCGTCGCCATGGAAACAATAAGGGGAAACGTTCTAAAATAATGGTCGCGTAAAAAAACCCCTCAAATAATATTTAATTTATAGTTTATATATGATAAAATGCAAAGTGATAATATAATTGCACTTTTATTTTCTCTATTTGAAAGTTTTTAATGCTGTTATTTAATGTAATGTTTTAAAATGTAGGCTAATGTCAATAAAATAAGTTAATACATTTTAACATTTAAACTTAAAGCCTAGTTTATTAACATTTTGTTGGGGCGATTGGAGACAGGTGGGGCTCGGAACCCTTCCCTACCTCCAAAGTGGGGAATGGCAGAAAAAGTTTGAGAAACACTGGTTTAAACCTAGTTTACCACTACATGATTTATGTGAAGTCTTTGGTGTGGATTTTTGAGTAAGTACAAGATCAGTCTGTATTTATTTACACTGATTTACAGAGCATGTCTTGTATTATGTGTTGGTTGCCTGCAGCAACACAGCGTCTGTGTACTATATGGAGGTTTACTAAGAAAACAGGGTGTCCTGTGGTAACCAGGAGCAGAAAACCTTTTGATTGGCTCAGTGGTTGTGTTGTGCAGTATGATTCATTTTACTGAATCAGTCCTGTTAAATCCTGTTGTGACACATTATATGTTGTTATATGGTTAAATGATTAGTGTAATAGTTCTGTTTACTACTGTATTACCAAATATATCAGTTAATGCTGTAATTGTAATTTGTGTATTCTGTTGTAAAGTTCTGTTATTTCTGGCACTCTAATTATGTGTTGTGTTGAATGGTTGTGGTTAGGGCTGTCGCTGTCATGCTAATTTTGTGTTGCGTTGGTCTGTGAAAATAGGGCAAATAAGCTGCCTTGTTTAACCAAGGCACAAATTACACTTCACTATGCACCGTGCAGCTTCACTATCCCCATAGAGATCAGTGATAAGCACATGTGGACATTCACCTTCACAACCACTAATACAGGATCTTTGTCTTTATCAGCAACACAGTTAAATGTGTCCAATTCGAGTAGTCTTGATATGTAATAGAATATCCTATTATAACAATGGGCTACAGTTAGCATAAATAGTTTTTGCATTAAATGGGACTTGAATAATATTATACCTAAACATTTGAGTTTAATGACAGGCAAGAAGTATAATAATTAAAAATACTTTTGATTGTCATTCAACTAGGAGAAATACTGAGGTGTTAGTTTGCAAATCCTCATTGGATTTCAAATGCTGATGCTAACTAAAATGGCTCTGTGTCTATTTCAGACACTATCCGAAGACGTCATTCACCAGTGTTGCAGACACTCCGGAGAACCTGCGCCTGAAACAGCAAAGCAAGATGCAGAGCCAGGTACAACATGCCAATATTTGCTTTCTCTTATCACCCTCTCTCCACTTCTTGTGATTTATGGTTTGTGTATGTTTTTGTGGCATTGGTCAGTGCACTGCTAAGCATGAAATAATACTCAAAGAACGCATAAGTCATAATCATCTCCCAGAGCTCCAACTGCACCCTCCCTAACACTCATCACTGCTCTTGTGTAAGGAAGAACTATGTTAAACTATGTGGAACACAGATTCTGGTGTATCGTGACTTTAAAACATCAGAGGCAATAATTCCATGTTCTTTTAGTACACTATTGTATATTCTCATTCTCAGTTTTTACAGATGTTGTTGTATTGACTGCATTAGTAAAGATCAACCATTAATCCTTGTTATCTCTATTATTGTCACAAAAAAGAAACAAACAAATATATTTATAATAAAAGTTTATCAGTATCCCAAACTGGCCCCTACTGTGTGAGACTTCACTGAGGCTAAGTTTGCAACCCTGTTACATTTTTTTTTCCTGGTTTCACAGACAAGGCTTAAGCTTTAACTGAAAGCAACTATTGTTTTGTCTCAAGATGCACACTGGTGATGTTTTTTCTAAGGCACGTTTATAAAAGCTATTTAAAGGGTTAGTTCACCCAAAAATGAAAATTCTGTCATTAATTACTCACCCTCATGTCGTTCCACACCCGTAAGACCTTCGTTCATCTTCAGAACACAAATTAAGATATTTTTGATGAAATCCATTGACAACAAGATAATTAACACTTTCAGATGCCCAGAAAGCTTCTAAAGACATATTTAAAACTGTCCATGTGACTACAGTTGTTCAACCTTAATATTATAAAGCGACGAGAATACTTTGTGTTTCTTTTTGTGTTTTTTTTGTGCCAAAAAAACAAAATAACGACTTTATTCAACAATATCTAGTGATGGGCGATTTCAAAACACTGCTTTATGAAGCTTCGAAGCTTTACAAATCTTTTGTTTACTTGTAGGGCAAACGTTCTAAAATAACGGTCGCCTTAAAAAAACTCACTCTGGGGGGTCAGTTAGAATATTTTAAACTCACACTCGAAAGGGTTAACATTATGGTTGAACCACTGTAGTCACATGAACTATTTTAAATACGTCTTTAGTAGCTTTCTGGACATTGAAAAAGGAAATGATCTTGCTGTCAATGGAGGCCTCACTGAGCCATCAGATTTTATCAAAAATATCTTAATTTGTGTTCTGAAGATGACCGAAGATCTTACAGGTTTGGAAAGACATGAGGGTGAGTAATTAATGACAGAAATTTCATTTTTGGGTGAACTAACCCTTTAAATGTCTTAATTGAACTTAATCTAAGCCCTGTCTGTGAAACCAGGCCTTTGTTGAATGATTGTTTTTATTGATTTTATATTATTTACCTCTATTTAATTTATTTCTAGCTTATTACAAAACCACATAAATCAGGGTTTTAAACTGTTGACAGATTCGCCAAAAAAATTATTAACCTCAAATAAAATGATTAGAAAATAAAACTGCTTATAATATTTAGATTTTGACCTTCTGAAGCTGATGATAAACATTTTCAAAATATTATGCTCTTGCTTTCACAAACCTTTTGTTGAAAAGAAAAATTACTTGAAGGTTAGTTCACCCAAAAATGAAAATTATGTCATTAATTACTCACCCTCATGTTGTTCCACACCCGTAAGACCTTCATTCATCTTCAGAACACAAATTAAGATATTTTTGATAAAATCAGAGAACATTTTTTATCCCCCATAGAAAGCACGTAATTACCACATTCAAGGTTCAGAGAAGTAGTAAAGACATGGTTAAAATAGTCAACGTGACTATTGCATTATTTTTTTTTCTCGTCGCTTCATCATAACATTAAGGTTGAACCACTGTAGTCACATTGACTATTTTAACAATATTTTTACTACTTCTCTTCTCTGGAGGTTTTTACTACTTCACTGGCCTGTGAAATAAGGAAAATGCCAAATGTTGTTTTTATGATTATCCATTAACTAATCTGCATTTATGCTGATATAATATAAGGGAGGGAAGTACACCTGCGAACCTGTTACACTCGAAATGAACATGATTACTTTGATATTTGCTATTAACTTGCATGTGTGTTTGTGTTGCAGGTGCTCTACAAGGAGGAATTTGAGAAGAACAAAGGAAGGGGCTTCAGCGTTGTGGCCGACACACCGGAGTTGCAGAGAATCAAGAAAACGCAAGACCAAATCAGCAACGTAGGTCCAACTCTTAATGTCAAATTCAAAATCATCTACCAAAACACTGACATGGAAGCATTATGTTCATTTTCTTTTTTGCCTATGTATTCCTCTCTTTTTTTTTTTTTTATCATATTAAGCCTCATATTTACTTTTGCTTTTTGTTTTGTGCCTCCCAACCTTTCCCTTCATCTCTCCAACAAACACAAACATACACAGTTTATCTATCATCCAAATCTCCATTCATTGTTTATTAATGAATTAACAAAAAGTCAAAATTATTTGACCTTGATGGGGCTCTTTTTTAGTCCCACCCTTCCTCTTTCACACCACACCTGTTTGCTGAAGTATCTGTGTTGGTTGCCTGGCTACATTTATGTCACCGAACTTCCTTTTTGCAATGTCATTTCCTGTCAGTCTGAAAGCGAGCAAGACGGCACTCCATCATCTGGCTCAGGAGACACCCTGTGGAGGGTGCAGGAATTACTATTAATTTGTCACATTGGCTCAGAATGAAGTTTAATTAAATTAAAACCACTTGCTGAAACCACCACTTTACAAAATGAAGGACAGTTTTCTGAGTAGTTTAATTATAAGATGGCACTGCATCAGTATTTCTCATGCAGTCTATTTTTATTCTTCCTTGCTTCAATTTTCAGTCTGAACCGCTTACCCAAAGTGCCCACTGCTGCAGAAGAAAACCACTCTCGGTTTGAGTATGTGTTTGCTAAATGTGGTATGGTTGTGTGGTTGACTTCATTGTTGCTCTATGATTGTTTTTAGTATATGGTCAACAAGTCATCATACACTTCAGTTCAAAGGTTTAGAGTCAGAAATTAATACTTTGTATTCAGCAAGGATACATTAATTAAACATTAATTGATCAAAAGTCCATAATGTTAAAAGATTTGTATTGCAAATAGAATATATATAATGTTTGTGTGTGTACAGGTTTATATTACATTGTGGGGACCTGCCAGCAGTCCCCATGGGGGAAATAGATTAATAAACATACTAAATGATGTTTTTTTGAAGATGTAATAATGCCTAAAGCTTTCTGTGATGGGTAGGTTTAGTGGTAGGGGTAGTGTAGGGGGAGAGAATGTGCAGTTTTTATAGTATAAAAACCATTACGTCTATGGAGAGTCCCTACAAGGATAGTGAACCAGATTCTCTATCTCTCTCTCTCTGTGTGTGCGCACGTTTTTTGTGACATATCAGGACACAAATTTGTATTATGACATGGGTATTACAAGGAGAGGGTGACTTATGAGGACATTACCCCATGTCCCCATTTTTCAAAAGGCTTATAAATCATACAGAATGAGTTTTTGTGAGAAAGTAAAAGTGTGCACAGTTTCCTGTGATGGTTAGGTTTAGGGGTAGGGGTAGTGTAGGGGGATAGAAAATACGGTTTGTACAGTATAAAAACCATTACGCCTATGGAATGTCCCCATAAATAAAAAATAAAAAACCTGTGTGTGCATGTATTATATATGTAATTCTTGTTCAGCAAATCAGCATATTATGCTGATTTTTGAAGGATCATGTTTGGTCATGATTGGTCTTTTCTGTCCATCGATTTAGCCCTTGTTTTGTTTTTGGTTGCTCTGCCATAGAGCTGCAACGATGTAATTTATACAACCGTTTTTTGAAGCGCCAAGTTAGTTTCAAATGGTATTTTGATCGCTATCGTACACAACAGTGTTATGTCCTAACTGTAAACTTTTTTTTCTCAGTACTTCTGTGATAATTTTAATATTTGTAACACAGAAATAACTACTGTGTGGTTCAAAACGGCTCTCTCTGGATCAGCTCAGCAGCACACGGGCAAATCGTTGTGTTGTCATTAATAAAATAAGATCGCGTGGGTGTTTGAATCGAGATCGCCATCTTTTTACGATTAATCTTGCAGCTCTACCCTGCCAATATTTCAAACATCTCTTATTAAATTTTAGCTACCTTTTTTGTGTCAGAAAAACTTAATTTTATAAATTTTTTCTTTACAACAAATACTTCTAGATTTTTTTCATTTGCAATAGTAACTGAAAAGTATACAGTACAACTGTGATATAACTCCATAATTCATGAACACATTTTTGTTGAAAATCAGTGTCATATGTTGCATATGTTTATAATTATCAAGACATCTGCTTTTTATGACAAATAATTTTCGCAATTTTGACTGTGTTATTCAGCTAAATAATGTTACTTTGGTGACACATTTTGCAGAATTCACAGCAACAATGTTTAGTACATCACAAAAACGAAATGCTCCTTTGCCAAAGCATAAAAACACATGTAGACTGTGAGATGATGAACATAAGACAGTGACAATATCATAGTTACTGTTCTTTCTTCCTGTTTTGACACATTGTATATGTCTGTGTGTGTTTTAGATTAAATACCATGAGGACTTTGAGAAGAGCCGAATGGGAGGGGATGGCCCACCTCAGCACCCACATACACCTCAACAAAACACAACTCCAGGTACACAATGTTTTGATCGTTGTCTGGATGATCATTACAGTCTCAATTTCCTGTGAGCCATAAAATATTAACCTTTTTCTCCTGTAGCATATCAACCCCCAGCAGCATCTCAGAACTATCACTATGAGCCTGAGCCCGTGCGTCAGGCTGCTGCCGCCCCTCCTCCCAGCTCTGGGGTAATAAACTCTTAAAACTCTAATACACCCTATCCCACGCTCTCATTCTTTTCAAATCCTTACAATCCTCTTTGCATGTGTTGCAGAAGCGCTACCGAGCTGTGTACGACTACACCGCAGCTGATGAGGACGAGGTGTCTTTCCTGGATGGCGACCTGATCATGGATGTTCAGCAGATCGACGAGGGATGGATGTACGGAAGAGTGGAGCGCACCGGCCAGCAGGGGATGCTGCCGGCTAACTACGTAGAAGCCATCTGAACATGAGAGCAAGAGAAAGGAAGAAAAGGTTTTAAAAAAAAATAAGAGAGAGGGGGTTGCGGCGGAGACGCAGATGATTAGCCGAGTGCCATCTCACCTTTCAAGATCTCATCTTTTTCCTCTTCTATTCCTGCACTAACTGTCCTATCAGGGGTCAGCCGCTATGACCCGGTTATGATCCAAAACAAACATAGTTCAGTATGTAATCATACACACCAACAGCGCATACATGTACTCGCATAAATAGTGAATGATTTACTCCTTTCACCCATATCTTTCTCTCTTTATGCACCTCCCTGTCTATTGCTTTTGCTCTCTGTCTGTCTGCCTGTTTGTCTTTTAAGTAAGCGTTTCCTCAGTCATGGAAAGGTGCTGTCACAAGTGGCACTTAAGTCTTAATAAGACTCGCACACACAAACCCACATAATACATGACCACACAGGCCTCTAAAATATTTGGGGCCTGCCATAGAGCACTTCTCAAACATCTCAACACATTTATCTTATCAGTTGCTATGACAATAAGTGAAAAAAATCTGGTCCAAACTTCATTTGTCAAGTTTTTTTTATATATATATATTTTTAAATGTTTCATATCTTGTTTGCAGCCTGTAATTGCAATGTATTCAGTACAGTTTCACACCTCATTGGCTGTAGGTTTGTAACAATGGTTGAATATAAGACTTCTGGTCATTCCAATCATCATTCCATACGTCTGACCATTTGCATCATGTGTTCAAACTGGAAAGTAAAAAGGCTCCCCTTTTTCAACTGGACATTCCTAAAACTGTATGAAAGGGGCGGAGCCTTTTGCTACTTGCATACTTAAGCTCCTTCACATTCCTCTAGCCCTTTACGAAATTAATTAGAATATAAGAGCGTAATTTTGTTCTGCTGCTCCTGCTTTTAAGAATGACAAGGAAATAGTGATGTACTTTGTTCTTCATAAAGGGAAAAAAAAAAAAGAAACTATATAGTCACTTAGCGAGCGAGGAGCAGAACAGCATTGTAGAATAGAAGTGAGGAGCCCAAGCACAATTTTATGGACCATTTATGCTTTGGATTTTAATCATTCCATTGGTTTTGTTCCATTAAGGTTCTGGGGCGTTCCATGTGCATAGTATGAAACTGTAAGACGTTGTTATTGATGTTTTTGTTAGTTTGATTTTTCCTCATATCATTGCTTATTCACATTGCCTTGCTGGAATTGTACGAGATGGAATTTTAATGTCAATTTATCAATATCAGTGGAATAAAAAAATCTATTTGTATACCAAGGCAGGCGGGTTTGTCGAACGGAGGGAATTGTTAATGGTATTAGAATGTTTAAGAGCCTAGCATGTATAACTGGAAACTATGTTACTGTGCAAAGACTCTAATGAGATTCTACTGATCATTGTTCTCCAAAATGCCAAAATATAGATGCAGAGAATGATCAAAGTAAGTGTTTTGCTTTCACACTATTGTAACTTCAAAGGTGCAGCATCTGGGGTACTTTTTCCTCTTCTTGAAAACATATTCTCGGAATTTCTTAAGTATCTTATCAGTGTACTGACACCAATATTTCCTCATAACACCTTCTTAAACACCTTATTCTGCACACTATCACCAGCTGCTGCACTTTCAACACATGATGTTGTAGTATACATCTAATATGTACACTACCCTTCAAAGGTTTGGGGTGGGTAAGATTTTTTTTTTTTTTGACTGCATTTATTTAATCAAAAAATACAGTAAAAACTAATATTGTGAAATATTACAATTTAAAGCGTTCACCCAAAAATGTAAATTCAGTCATTTATTACTCACCCTCATGTCGTTCCACACCCATAGGACTGTCATTCATCTTCCAAACACAAATTAAGATATTTTTGATGAAATCTGATGGCTCAGGCTCTCATGAACTGTTTTAAATGTCTTTAGTACCTTTTCTGGAGAGGTTTGATGAAATTGCTGTCAATAGAGGCCTCACTGAGCCATCGGATTTCATCAGAAATATCTTAACTTGTGTTCTGAAGATGAACGAAGGTATTATGGGTGTGGAACGACATGAGGGTGAGTAATTAATGACTGAATTTTCATTTTTGGGTGAACCCTTTAAAATTGCTGTTTTCTATTTGAATATATATTAAAATGTAATTTATGTCTGTGATGTCAAAGCTGAATTTTCAGCATCATTACTCCAGTCTTCAGTGTCACATGATCCTTTAGAAATCATTCTAATATAATAATAATTTGGTGCTCAAGAAACATTTATCATAGTTGAAAACCGTTGTACCACATAATATTTTTATGCAAATCTTTATAAACAATTTTCAGGATTATTTGATGAATAGAAAGTTCAAAAGATCAGCATTTACTTGAAATAGAAATCTTTTGAAAAAATGTCTTTGCTGTCACTTTTGAACAATTTAATGCATCTTCAGTGAATAATGTTTCTTTTATTTAGTATTTATTTTTATTCTAATTTCTTTAAAAAAAAATAAAAATAAAAAAAAAACTTACTGACCCCAAAGTTAGAATGGTATTGTATAAATTTGGATTCTCATGCCTTTGTAAAGCAATTTCGCAGTGCATTTTTTTTTTTTTGATAAGGTGAGACATAAAGTGAAGCAAGATACTAAAAATATCCAAGATTGCATAAATTTCCAAATCAGATCATTTAAATACTTAAATCCTTTTCCTTACATTTAAACTCTTTTGTTCCAACTCTTTATTCTAATACATGCTATTAAATCTAACAAGGTTTAGCTTAAGTGGATTGTTCTTCTTTTACCCACACTGGTGGAAAGTATGACAGTATGTTTATCATCTCACTGTTAGCAATGGTCATTATCGAATGACAGATCACCCAAAAATGTACAGGAAGGATTTTGTAAAGGAACTAAAAGGTGAAAAAATGTGATGCTTATGTCAAAAAACAACAACTTGTGAGTATGTGTAAATGCTTGTCTTCAATGTCATGGTTCACCTAATGTGCGCATCTAAACATGCATTTGGAGTCATAACTCAGCTGAAGCAGACAACTTTCAAATGTAACACAATTAGCTGCCTCACTAATTTAATCTCTTATTATTCCTAATAAACAAACCTATATAATATTACTACTTCCTTATCATCTAGTTCACTTGTTTTTTTTTTGGTATAGTAGGCTAAAGTACAGACTAGTTTGATCCTGATAAGCAAATGTTGCACTCTTCAAAAGAGGATGCTCGTTATAAATTCCACTTTGAGCGCTTTGCCCCTTGTTATTGCCCGCTGCATCTTTCTAGAAGGGCGGACAGTGTAGTGTGCAGCTGTTGGGGAGGGTCTCAGACAGTCCACAGCGGAACAGCCGTTATCGCTGCTATAGAGGGGGTGACTGATCATCCTCCCCATCTTTTTTGACCCGCTGCTCTGCAAACATCATGCTGGACATCTTGATATTGATGTTCTTCGCCATCATCGGCCTCATGTTCCTGTCCTACATCATCTACATGCTCTGATTTCACGGCAGCATCGATGAAGAGCTGATGCGTGATTCACGTCCTCGGGAGGGATTTGAACACAAAGGTTGGCGATGAATGTTAACAAATTGTGTTTTTACACTTCAAAGAGGAAAAAAAAAACAATCTTTGTGCTGTTTATACTAGCTGTCCTTGATGATAGTGGGATTACGGACCAAATTATAGGCCTATTAAGGCAGGTTGTTATGGTTAAATGATGTTAAAATATAAATTAATAATTAGGACTATAATTTCAAAATATAGCTAGATATTAGAATTGTAATGAAATCGCACAATAGACTAACGCGGGCTTATGTCAGGTTTTTTATTATTATTATTAATAGGCTATTGCTAGGCCTCACAATAATAGCTATATGCGCTGTATTTGTTGCGTCTCACAGGAAGAAGCTCAGTTTGTGGGATCATGTCTCTGGATTCTGGGATGAGGAACAGCTGTAACGTGAATTCACTGGAGGACGCAGGACACACTCACAAGATGAGACTTCACACTTCCTTAAGGAAGTCTCTCTCATCTATCTGTCATACAAACACTGTTCCTACAGGATAGCACATGACAAACAAACCCCACACCAGACTGCTGTGTTCCTCATCCCTTTTATTTAGAAGACACTACTGAAATATATTTTCCTAAAGGCGCAGTCCATGGCTGAAACAGTACCACCAAACCCCAAGATATATGGTTGTCTGTATAATATTTTCCCCCACAATTCTTCTGTCTATAATTTCTGCAAATAACTATTTACAAACTCCCATTTTCAAATGCATGTATTTAATGTCAATGTATGTTCAAAAATTACCGATTGATTTTCAAAATAAAGAGCCTAATGTGTAGAATTATTAATGTGTCATGAATGTTTTAAATAGATGGTCAAACAGTCTGCGGATTATTATTAGCCTATAATTATTATTATTAATTAAATTAGTATAATTCTTCATTATACAGTACTACATGTTTATATATGAATAACTACACCCTGTCGGTACGAGGAGGGGGTATAGCTCAGTGGTAGAGCATTTGACTGCAGATCAAGAGGTCCCCGGTTCAAATCCGGGTGCCCCCTACAGTTGTTTTGAGAAAATACATTTATGTAAGATAAACCTATATCCTTAAATATAACACGACCAAACAAGCCATCCGCGCTCATAACAAGACCAGGCGAGACGAAAACGAAGGCTTCTGTAAACTTTAGAAGTGATTTGGTTGGTTGTCAGCGATGCTGGATACAGATTACCAACAGAGAGCAGTACCGGACACCAGATGAGCGAGTGCCACGTAGACAAAGAAACGAAATATGAAGAATTACAGCGACATCCAATGGAAAACCATATTAATCCTCCACGAGCATCCTAAAACATCTTGTGAAATATATGTGGATTTAGATTTTCCTGTCAAATCAGCCTACTCTCCTAAAAATGTGAACTTTTCTTCACTGACTCTACAATATTATATGTATCTAGCTTAGTCCATATTGTGTACCATTTCATTTCTTTAGTTTAAGTAGGCTATTTTGTCATGTCATGTTTATTAAATGGCTGATGTTCCTGTTACTATTAAAAGTCAATGAGCACAGTGAGACAATTTCCAAATAGCTAGTTCCAACACTGAATCTTGAGCAATATAATCAGCTGAGGTATTAATATTTATAGACAAAATGCATTATGGATTGAAAATATTGCCATTTTCCCACCTGGTACCTACATGGTTATGTCTCTCTTTAGTGTATAGGCCTATAGATGTGTAAATAGACAGTGGCTTCACACTCTTTTTTTCATTCAATAGAAGAAAAGAATGTATTTTCCTTTAAACATTTTCGCTTACTATTCAGTCTTTATCTGAAGAGGTTTTATTTTAACTACAGCTGTGTTAAGTGTAGGTAATATATAATCTCAGGTGACTGTCATTAGCACCCATCATGCAGAGGAAGGAATATATCAGAGTGGAACGTTGAGTATTTTGGTTCACATCAAAAATCAGAAAAGGGAAGTTCGCACACATTACAGAACAGTTCATACAATAAAGTGGTTTTAATATTGCAGGAGTCTGCTCGTGTCTGTGCCCGGGAGTGAGTAACATAACGTTACTTCCCCTCTGGACTCTCCAGCTCCAAGCCTAGAAGTCATGAGACTTAAGCACATGACAATGTACACCTCATCACGTCCACAGGCATTGTTAAAATAGCTTTTACTTCAACATTTCATTGACATTCAAATGCTTCAGTAAACCTTTTTCTAGTTTCATTAATGGGGGTCTACAAAGAGCTGTAGTAAATGCATTCAGCAATTGCATTTTGGAACAGCAAATAGGCCTTATTCTTGAAATGGTTAAAACCATAAAAGATTTAATCTAATCCATATAATTTGTGCCTAATATCTGGTGGTTATGAAAGAATTAAACCAGATAAACAACTGGTTTACAAGCCTATATTCCTTCTATGATCTGGGATTGCTTTCACATATCAAAGTGGAAGCCTGCAATGGAACATACCAAAATGCCTTTAAAATAGGGGTGTCGTTAAAGTGACAAAACCACCGAATGCTCACACAAGACTACCAATGTGCATTTAATTCTACTAAAACGCCAAAAGTCCTCTCTGCGATCCCGTGACGGTAAGTCATTTCAAAATCCTAAAAAGAAACGGATTGCGTATTCATAAGTCATCCCTGAAGAAGCGGAAATGGACCCTGCACTCATGGTTGATCATGTGACACTCTCCATTTCGCCATTTTCTTCCTCTCCACCGGCGATCAGCGTCCTGTCGGATTCGTGACCATCCTTTGCGCTCCTCTCCTGCTCTTACAAGACCTGTCAACCTAGAACAGACCTTCTTTGGGACCTTAGCCTCCTAGACTGAAGCCTTCATCCCTTTCTGTCTTTAGTTTTAGTGTCCTGAACGCGCCAGAAGAATGTCCTCCTCCACCTCCACGAGCCCCGAGTACTCACCCTTCTTCGCAGTGATGGGTGCCTCAGCGGCGATGGTGTTCAGCGGTAAGAGACGCGTCATTTTACCCTTAAATCGACTGTCCCTCACTTTGAGTGGTTTATTAGATGAAACACCTGAGTAAATGCAATGGTCGCTCGGTATGGATCGAGTGGCTGTGAACGGCACAGTGTTGCGGCTCGCTGATCCGTGTACCTGGAGTGGAGAATGGATGCGAAGGTTTCCATCACGGCACATGACGTCTCAGTTGACGTAATGTCTATAAATTATTTATTTCGTTTCATTATTTCCTTCGTTGTCACGGTTTACCGATCCCTGCGTGGAAAACTTAAGACGCTTTCGTTTCGGACGAGCCGAGTCTGCTGTTTTTTGTGTTTGCGCAAGG
Source organism: Anabarilius grahami (assembly GCA_003731715.1). Lineage (NCBI taxonomy): Eukaryota > Metazoa > Chordata > Actinopteri > Cypriniformes > Xenocyprididae > Anabarilius > Anabarilius grahami. Next base: position 2,306,296 of record RJVU01053643.1, on the reverse strand, counting down.
ACGTCGTTTATTTAATGTCCTCTATATCTTCTTATAATCTCATAGACTTCATATATTTGTCTAGACTGGAACAGTAGCGTCGTCTAACCGATTTAGTGTCATTGATTGTTCTCAAGCCAATACGAAATGCATTACTTAATTAACATAAACAGGTTTGCTCTTATCTAATGCGACAGTCCTTTTTTTTAAACACGAACTACACGCCCAGACAAAAACGTCCTTGTCATTTTAACTGTTTGTATCTCAGAGCCACAACAACCATTACTCTTAGTATTTTACACTTTAAGTGCACACCCTGCCTCTATACCGGAATGGTCCAAATAAATTTGACGCACCTCCTCCTTCTTCTTCTTCTTCCTACAAACCGAGAGGACTCGCTGCTGTAGTCAGTCATGTGACTGAAAGCGACAAGAATTGGACACTGTCTTAATGTTTTGCTGACTTTGACTTTTAAAGTCTTTAAAGCAAGACAACACATGTAAATAGTGTAAACTAGGGCTGGGTATTGACACAATTTTCACGATTTGATTCGATATCGATTATTTTGGATGTAGTATATCAGATACAGTACATGGCAAGTTTTCTAGAGGAAAAAAATCTCTCAACTAACGCTGTAAACACATGGGAGTGCAGTTGGTACTACTATAATAATATTGAAGGTTAAAATTAACTTATTTATATACAAACACTTAAATTACACTCTGATGTTTTTATTATAAAGTTTAGAATTACATAATCATATTTCCACCCCAATTCGTTTAAAAAATATATATACATTTAAATCGTGGCTGTCATAACTGATTTATTCAAACATGCATTAAATATTGAAGAACATTAAAAATTATAATGAATATGTAACTGTGCATCGCTATATTTATCAGAATGTTGCTTTCTAGTACACTTCTAGCTGACTAATGAGTTTATGGTCACTGAATATGTTTTTCTGAGGTAAATGTGACGTTACATGACATTGTTTACAAGCTGTTTTATTGAGGTTGAAACACTGAGCGATTACACTTGATACGGACATGATACGGATTTCGGTAAGTTGTACAGTATATTTTAACATACCTTCAGATGTTTCGTCGTGTTTATTTCATGCTGTAACTGGTATTAAAGCAGAGGAGAGGATGTTCACATGCGCTCCGTACTGCTGCTTCTCTTTAACTGAGGCGCTAAAGCGATCTGTCACGCCACATTAAACAGCACCAAAACGGTATTTATTTTTTGAATCTCATGATAAGATGGACGTCATTTGAAATCTGAGACTTTGCTTCATATCAAAAGTAACAAAGCACAAAGATTATTACGATTTATTGTATACATATTCTGCTCATTCATCAACTGGAAACAGACTAGACTGATCGATTCATGGGATTTAAGAATCGATATCGGTTCGTAAAAATGAGAATCGATTAAAATTGGGAAATCAATATTTTTTACCCAGCTCTATTAGTCACTACATTACGACATAACATGATTTTGTATTGCAGGTTTTTAAACACACAAAAGTTGACAAACAATAAATATGCATGGATTTGCACACATCATAGCCTACTGCAATTTGCATTCCAGATTTCCAGATATCTGAACATTGGATAAAGGCAGGTTCAAAATTATTTGAAATTAAAATCTACAGATGTAAATAGATAATGTGTAATAAAATAAACACTTAGTGTGTAATTTAGATGTTTCCATTGCACTAAAATACATGTTATGGAAGCAAAATGGCTCCAAATCTCAACTTTGACAATGCATGAAAAAACCATGGAACAGCTGGTGTTTATTGGGGCAGGGGGGTCATATAACTTTAACCCATCATAAGTGCTTGTTCTCACTCTCTTTGTCTCCTTGCACATGTTAATCATCCTCTTCTCTCTTTTTAGCATTGGGTGCTGCATATGGGACAGCCAAGAGCGGCACAGGCATTGCTGCCATGTCAGTGATGCGACCGGAGCTGATCATGAAGTCCATCATTCCCGTGGTCATGGCGGGTATCATTGCCATTTACGGCCTGGTGGTGGCTGTACTCATTGCCAACAACATCGCTGCCAACATCAGCCTTTTCAAGTGAGTCACGTACCTCACAAGTGTCTTGTCTGGATTTTCCTACAAGTCACTGTCAGCTTTCTTGTGTTGTAATTCAAATAGCTAACTATAATAATAAGAAAAATCTAGGTGTACCGCTAGAATTGATAGGAAATTAGTTTATAAACAATTAAAGAGGCCATTACAATTTCTGTACGTGGAGGTGTAAGGGTATTCTTTTTTTGTAAATTATTATTAATATATTTTATTTGGTTGTAATGGAAATTCCAATGACTGTCTAAATTGTATTGTCTTCATAATGTTTGATAAATAAAATGTATTGTTTCAAAAAAGATATAACACTATATTAGAAATTGATAGTGAGAGTTTATCAACTAGGGGTGGGTGATATTAGGGCTGCTCGATTAATCGAAATTAACTCGAAATATTGCTTAAACCGTTTGGTTTAGTGTGATTATGGAATCGCAAAGGCTGCGAGGATTATTTAAAAAAAAAAATGTATGCATAGCTTCTCTGTGAAGCACGGCTCTGTTATCAGTAGTAAATGCTGCCCCATCTGAAAGGACTGTGACCTTGAGTTGCTTATAACATGCATTTGAAAAAGCAACACACATCAAACATCTTTCCAAAAATGAGAAGCATGTATGAACCACTTGTCCAGCAAGACAACATTTAATAACCTGTTTTTACCCCAAATGAACTTCATAATGTCAGTCGAGTGTTTAAAAAATGACATCCTTCTGTGAGATGATGTGGCTTCTTACACAGAATAAGGCACACAACATATTATTTCATAGTATTCCATACAGTGATCAAGGCTATGTTGATTAGCATTGCATTATAAAAATACTTTATTATGAAACTACCAGAGAAGGCTTGAAGAGCTCAGATAAACCATATAATCTCATTGTCGTGTGTTTATTAGTCATGTTTAATAAATCAAAGCATTTCAATCTTCTGTTTATTGAGCTACAGCAATAGTATGATTCCCATAAGGATTTCTTGGAATGATGTGCATTATCTTTCTTCTGCGGGGCATATTTGGAGTTTCTGCGTGAGAGAGCCCTCTGGCTTTCAGATGGAGCAGCATTTAGCTGTAATTCACTGACAAGCTGTGCATAAAAAATAAAAAAAAATCTTAACCAATTGCCAAATTCTGTGTGGTTTAATTTCAATGAATCGAGCAGCCCTAGGCGATATACCAGTAAACATGATTAACTAGTAAAAATTTGTCAACCAGTAGGGATTTTAGTCTATTGTCTCTATCGTGGGTACACTCAAGCGACATTGCCATGCTGCGCCGTCACGAAAGCTTATCGTTTACATGCGTTTTTATGCATTGCGGTTTTAAAAACAAGTGATTTTAAACTGTTGATTTACAATAAGCAGCGAAGGACAACTCATCTTGCATGTCTTAAGTGGACGTAAACAGTTAAGAAAATGCATGTGTAACAGTATATTGGATCCGTGCATTCATTCTTAAAGTGACAGCAGCTGAATAAACCTGCTGTTGTCTGTGTCATTAATGTTAATCAAACAACAAAAGAGAGGAAATCTCTCACTGCTCAACTGAATCACTTTTGTAACTTTTTGTAACTGAAGACCATGCAGTTTTTAAAAAAATAAATTTGTTAAAATCCCAATTACTGTTTACGTTTTATTGTCTTTGTAATGTTTGACAAATAAGATATATTGTTACTTATTTTAGAATTGATAGGTAGTGAGTATTTTTAACGATTAAAGAGGCTACATCTGTTCATGGAGGTGCAAGATTTTTGCATTTATTATTATTAGGAGGTTATGGTAAAATCCCAATTACTACATTTCCCAATTGTCTTCATAATGTAAAAAATATTGTTATATATTTATATATTACACTATCCAAATGTGTTTTGTGTGCGTGTCTCTCTCTTTAGGAGTTTCTTGCACCTTGGTGCCGGGCTGAGCGTCGGTCTGAGTGGTCTCGCGGCTGGCTTCGCCATTGGTATCGTGGGTGACGCAGGAGTGAGGGGCACAGCCCAGCAGCCTCGTTTGTTTGTGGGGATGATCCTCATCCTCATTTTCGCTGAGGTTCTGGGGCTTTACGGGCTAATTGTCGCCCTTATCCTGTCCACCAAGGGTTAATCGTTGCTCTTATCATCTATTACACATGAACAACCATCAACCACACACACACACGCACCAACACAAACATCCTCCTAATGAAACACATTGAGAAATTTCACCACCCGAAACGATGAGAGAGGATTTTTTGCGTGCATGCGTGTATCGTGAGTGTGCTGTTTGCAAGTGAGTGTGTGATTGAACTTCCTCTCTGTGTATAGTAGCCTGATGTGTGTTCCCCTGTAAATGCGCTGTGTAGCTGTTGCTCTTGTCCTGTGTGTCTGTTTAAATAGATGCCCACTTTCTCCTATGCTACACTTGTTTGTCATCCTTTTATTTTGTCAATTTTATTCATGTTTGAAGAACAAATCAACTGTCATTTTGTTTTCTCACTTTTGGGACCATTCAAATTGAGACACTGATGTCGAGGACCTAAATGTAAAAAAAAAAAAAATGATGGATTATTACCGTTTTTGTTTTTTTTGTTTGTTTGTTTCTGCTGATTATTTATGAAGATTGAGATGTTCATTAAACAGTTTAAATGGATCAAAGTCTTTATTGATATCCTGATTATCTAAATGAATTACGTGAGTGTGTGTGTATCAGAAATATATAAATATATCTGTATAGGTAGGTGAATTGCTCTGTGGGAAATTTGAGTTCCTTTGGGTATGTTAATCATTGATTACCATGGAGACCATTGTCTTAAGGTATTGATGTGCAAGTTTACTAAGTGCGTGTGAAACGAATGTATGCACACGTGTGTTTGTGAGCGAGAGTGTGTTTTAACTCTTAACATGACATTCTTCAGACGTGTAGCGTTTTACCTGTAGTTGATACTGTTTCTGGTTCCATTAACCAGCGCAGCTTGTCCAGTTTCCGAATAAAACTTCCTCAACCTAATTTCAGTTTCTCTTTTATTCAATCATACATGTGATGTGCAGATGGAAATATACTGCAGATGTTCAAAGTTCAAGTCAATCCTTGGAGTGTAACATTGCTATTCAACAAAGCAAAAATATCTGAGAATTATGTTTCACCTAAATATATTCAGAAACTATACATTTAACAATCATGATGCTCTCACATCATAGAGAGTCAAGATACGAACAGACTGATATGAGGGATTAATCCACAGGTTACCATCTGGTTGTCTGAATCTCTGCATTGCAGCCTCAACCAAACTTCACCTTCATCCCTCTCTTCGTTGCTGCAGTCACGGCTCCACAGGTGGAGAGGGGGCGCTAGAGAGCAGCACTGACCAGAAACGGTGGAACTGCAATGAAAATGAACAGTGATAGTTAACAGTGACAGTCGGTTTATTATGTCACATCAGCAGTAGGAAAAGACATGAAAATGTATGTCTATACGAGGATTTTTTAATTGTATAATAACAGCAACACATCATAGCCTACTGTAATTATGCCAAGAGCATCCAGGTCATGTTTCAATTTTTTTATAGTCTTATTTTGAACCATTACGATATTTTTACAGTGGCATCATTTTAATAACAAGAAAAAAAAACTTTTTAATTATGGTATTTAAGTTATGTTTTATACAATTCCCCCTTCTTCTTTTTTTGTTTTGTTTAAATACACATAAATTATGCATTAAATCATGAAATTGTGATATACAGAAGTAATAAACAAAAAAGACTAGAAGCTTAATGGTCCTAAAATAGAATTGTCTTTATGCGAAATATAATTTCTTATCTCTTTCTTTTGATTTTGGCCTAAAGGTGCGTTCATGGCCTGTCGTAATTCATGCAATGAAGTTATTTAAACTTGTAAAAAAGCGCTCATGTCCTCGTAGAGCTCATAATGCTATAAACGCATAATTCCCAGTCAGTGGACGTCAATGAATCCGAATATAACGTCACGTGTTGTCATCTCGAGACTTCAAACTGATCAGGCTTGACAGCTGTGTATTATGTCAACAAAATACCAATCTTAATCATTGTAAATGAACAAAATTCGGCTCTAACTTTTGTAGATAACAGATTGTTCTGAAACATGTGGTAGAATATTCTGGTTAAATTGATCGGTTGAAAATTGCAGAAAGAATGTTTGTCTAATTCCATTCCACTCCATTCCCAGAACTGTTTGCTGACTATTCCATTTAATCAATAATAACAAATTTAACTTCTGCCTCTAGGTACTCCCGCTCCCGCTACACTTGCCTGGATTTGGGAACGATTGGGAAGCGTGCCTTGAACGTCAGAAAGGGGTTTAGCCTTCAGGCTTGGGACGAGCTTGACATTTAAGTGACAGCTGTTTAGACCTGTAGTTACGCGAGCTATAAAATAAACCACGCCCACTTGGAATTTTCGGCCAATGGAGTTTTGATCTGGAGAGGCGGGACTTGCTAAAGCATTGTTTACGTCTGTCGTGAAAGTAGGTCACAGGAAAGTGTGACAGTTAGCTGGTGCCTAGTGGACAGAATCCGACTCCCTTCACAGATACATACATTAGAGTGTCATAATAAAACCTTTAGGTATACGGGACTCCGACGGTCGCGGCGGTACCCCCAAAAGACAGGTAAGTTTGCTTGTGTTTGTCCTAGTGAATGCAGCGGCCAGGATGTAGCGCCTGCTAAGTCCGCGAGCCTCCGTTAGCGCCAAGATCATATATTATATGGCGAAGCCTGTTGCACTTTCTGACATTTATTATCATACGGACTGGTGTGGTGTTGAAATCCAAACCTCATTCGGTTTGATTAGCTTGACTACAGGCGAACTGTTCTCCTACAAGCGATTAAGCCCTCGTATCTTCAGACTTGCAAGGTGCCTGGCTCTCTCGCTGACCATTTTCTGCGAGGCCTAACGAGAGAACATGTTATTTATTTAACGTTATTTATTTTGGAATCCGTCTTAAGAAGATACGGTATACCGACATGTCAAAGACTTCATAATGACTGCTTGTGCGAAATGAAATGATTGAATGCATGATTGACAGTTAAGCTGAACGTGTTGCCTGTTTACATCCCGCGCGAAATACTACAGTGTAAAATACTACAGTTACAATGTAGCTTCACGAGCGCACCTCACGGGCAACTGGCCCACAATAAACACAATATTTGAAGCTTTAAACAATGAGCACATGAGGTAGGGACACAAAAGTTGATATGGCTTATATCAAACTAATATATTGGTACACTATATAATAACACACAGTTCCTTAAAAGTATTTTTTTTATGCTTGACTGTATAAGTCTGTAAACTTAAATTCTATTAAACTGACTTAAAAAGATGAGTTGAATCTTGTATAACCTGTTAACACACACACACACACAGGTTTGTTTTTGTGAAATGTGGGGACATTCCATAGGCGTAATGGTTTTTATACTGTACAAACCGTATTTTTTATCCCCCTACACTACCCCTACCCCTAAACCTAACCATCACAGGAAACTGTGCACACTTTTACTTTCTCACAAAAACTCATTCTGTATGATTTATAAGCCTTTTGAAAAGTGGGAACATGGGTAATGTCCTCATAAGTCACCTCTACTTGTAATACCTATGTAATACCCATGTCATTATACACATTTGTGTCCTGATATGTCACAAAAACATGCGCACACACACAGACACACATATATATTTGTGTGTGTGTACAGTAGTGACTAAAGGAGATGTTAAGGAGCTTTTAATGAACCTACAGTACAAGTTCAAATGAACCATCAAAATATGAAGAAAACATTTTAGATATTTTTTGAAATATTTTAAATATGAGGGAAGGACTAAACACTAAACTTGCTTAAGGTATTTATTTGACAAAATTGCAAAAACTGAAAAAAATGGCAACTACAGCTACAGGTTTTATTTTACTATGCAAATAAATAATATAGAAATGCATAGCAAAACAAAAAGATCACAGGAAAATGCATACATTGACTACAGATAGGGTTGCAAAGTGGCGGAAACTTTCCACGGGAACTTAACCTGGGGAATTTTGGAAATATTATCATATTTATGAGATTTTATGGGAATTAATTACAGATTTTGGGAAATGTATGTAAATGTATAATATTTATATAAAATGTTTCATATACAAACAAATATAAACATTTTGTTTGGTCATAACATGAAATAACAGTTATTTCTTTTTCGCATTCAATTAATATTAATTTATTAAATATGTAAAATAAATATATTTTTATTGCAGCAATTGTTGTGTGTTATTTATTTCAGTGTCACATGATCCTTTAGAAATCATTCTAATATGCTGATTTGATACTCAGTTATTATCAATGTTGTAAACAGTTGTGCTGCTAAATATTTTTTTTGAACCTGTGATTCTTTTTTCAGGATTTATTGATGAATAAAAAGTTAAAAAGAACAGCATTTATTCATTTATAACAATATCACTTTAATATCACTTTTTATCAATTTCACACATAGTTGCTGAATAAAAGTATAAATTTTTTTCAAAAAAAAGAAAGAAAAAAATGACTGACCCCACAATTTTGAACGGTAGTTTATATTTCTATTTTAAATAAATGGTGTTCTTTAAATTTGTATTCATCAAAGAATCCTGGAAAAAAGTATCACAGGTTTTAAAAATTATTAAACTGTTTCCAACATTGATAATTGAGTATCAAATCAGCATATTAGAATGACTTCTGAAGGATCATGTGACAATGAAGACTTGAGAAATGATGCTGAAAATTCAGCTTTGATCACAGGAATAAATTAAATTTGAATGTATATTAAAATAGAAAACCATTATTTTAAATTGTAGTTATATTTCACAATATTACAGTTTTTTTTTCTGTATTTTTGATCAAATGTGCATGTTATGGACTGGGGGAATGCACAGTGCATGCGGGGGGTGTGGCCTCAATAGCCTTGCAGTAAGTAGTATACTGTGTGAATGGGATTGAGGAATGTGCAGGGTAAAAATTCAACTGAAATTGCATTAAATCTGGTTGTCATAACCAAAATTATGCTGTAAGGTTTTTTTTTTTCAACTACATTTAAGTACCCTGTTATAGGCTAACCTGCAATGTAGCAAATTCCCTGTTTATTCCAATTAATTCCCATATATTCCCATTAATTTCCATGGAAAGTTTCCAGCTTTGAAAATTCCTGGAATTTTGCAACCCTAACTACAACATAATCGGTTATTAATATTTTGTTGGTTCTCTCTTGTTTTTGCATGTGTTCATAATTTCTTTAAATGACAGATAGCCTGGTCTAACATTATGTCTGCACAATATGACGTTTCATTGCATTATCCCAAATTAAACAGTTGACTCCAAGCACAACTATGCAATATGCTTACCGAATCGTTTACAAATATTTAATGATATAAAGAGTGAAGATGTCAATTTTCCTTGGCCGGACATCCCTTTTGGCGACTACTGTATATAGCAAATATCAACTGCTTCTGCTTGATTGTTTGTTTCATCGCACAATATAAACCTCTGTATATGGTTGCCAAGCTTTAATCTGCTAATATGTGACTATAAGGCATGAAGATAGTAAGATAATATTAACATCATGACTTTCTGTAAAGCTGCTTTTGAAACAGTGTGCATTGTGAAAAGTGCTATACAAATGAATTTCACTTGACTTGACTGTTTGTTCTCTTTGTTTATGCTTTATGTCAAAAAACTGTGATTGACAGGTGCGGTGGCTCCTGGTTGGCATGTCAAGGCGGAGCAGAAACAGCAGGGCGTGGAGGTACGTGTGGAGTGGAATACGACGGGATGCAGATGCGAGAGCGCTGGTCCTCGCCTCCGAGAGTGACGAGTGGAGTTATGATCGCCAGCAGGTTGGTGTGGATGATGTGGAAATGCCTTTAGATGAGGCAGCAATTATTTTTTTTAGTGTGAGATGGCCTTTTGTCTGAAGTGCTGAACATTACAAGAGCCATTTCAGTTCAAAAAAGCACAAATGGCTGACAAAACGGAGCGAAACTATATCAGATCTCAATTTGCACGCATATGTCCCGCAGTACAGTGACTCTGATTCCGAAGCTGAGTATCCATCCATTGTACCGGCGGTTCCGAGTGCAGTGCCTGTAACGGGAGAGTCATACTGCAGCTGTGATTCACAGATGGAGCTCAGCTGTAACCCACGGCTCCGGGGTTACACGCACTTGCGAGACTGCCACTGTGGAGAAGACGACCAAGGTGGTGCCACATGCAACATTAATAATTTTTTTTTTTTACCTTGATCATGCTTATTGTGATTAAATTTGTTCTCTTATTGGCTGTTCACTTGTTTGTCAGATTTTGACTGGGTGTGGGATGAGGGCAGCCGGTCGTCTGCAACGCTGCTGAGCTGTGAGAACAGGAAAGTGAGCTTCCACTCAGAATATAGCTGTGGAACGGCAGCCATTCGCGGCTCCAAAGAACTCTCGGAGGGACAACACTTCTGGGAGATTAAAATGACTTCCCCTGTCTACGGCACAGACATGGTGAGAGATGAGAGGGCAGATGTGTATCTTTATACATGGTTGTCTGGTAGTAATATTCAGTATGATTTTTTGTGAATTTTGGGCATCTTATCTGAAAATGGTTGATGCTAAACTTAGACATTTAGCAGCATGGCTGATTCAGCAGACTGAAGCATAACTGTCAGCATACAGCTACTAAGGATGAAACTTGCTGAATCAGTCGACTTTTCCAAGATGTGAACCACATTGCATTACTTTTAAAAAATGTGTACACTTCAGTTCAAAAGTTTGGGCTCAAGATTTTTTTGTTTTATAAATTAATACTTCAGAAAAGGTGCATTAAACTGATCAAAAGTGACAGTAAAGACATTTATAATGTGCAATGTGTATAATGGTACAAACGATTTCCATTTCAAATAAATGCTGTTTTTTGTTTTTGTTTTTCTACTGTCCATTTATCAAAGAACCCTGAAAAAAATGTATAATAATAATAATATGTTTTATTTATATAGCGCCTTTCAAGGACCCAAGGACGCTTTACATAAAATTAATAGATAACATGAACACAGATATATACAGTTATACAACACATGATCAACCAAACGGAGCAAACAGAGATAATATAATATACTAGATAAGTTAGAAAAGCAAGCATAGAGCTGAAAATTGAGGCAAGCAATGAATTAACAAAACATATTGTAAATATTGAAGTTTTTAAGGCAGTTTTAAAGGTCTTAAGTGAAGAGACAACACAGGTTTTGTGGTAGGTTGTTCCAGAGCTTAGAAGCTGAAATGCTGAAAGCCCTACCACCCACACTAGACGGACCTTGGGTACTGCAAGCATATTCTCAGAGCTCAATCTCAGAGTACCGGCTGAACCATGATGAGCCTTGAACACTAGAACAAGAATCTGACAGCAATGAATATGATAGATAACAGGGAGCCAATGTAGCTGTAAGACAGGAGTAATGTAGGCTGATTTCTTTCGGTGAATGCGAGGGCCCGAGCATCTGAATTTTGAATTAGCTGCAAGCGATTTAGGACTTTGTTGGGTAGGCCATAAAACAAGGAGTTGCAATAATCCAGACACAAAGCTATAAAAGCATGAACAACATTTTCAGCATCTTTGAAATTTAGTGAGGGTCTTAAACAGACAATATTGCGAAGATGGAAGAAACAGGACTTGACAAGCTGATTGATATGGGGTTCAAAAGAATCTAACATTACACCAAGAATGTGTATAGTGGAAGAGGGATGGACTATAACTCTGTCGGAGAAGTCAAGTTTGGAGGAGACTAGGGATTTAGGGCCTACTAACAGAATTTCATTTTTTTCTGTATTCAACTTTAAGTAATTTTGAGCCATCCATACTTTGAGATCATGAAAGCAAGTTGTTGGGAGGGAGAAAAAACAGAATTGGGCTGTACAATAAAATAGATTTGCGTATCATCAGCGTAACTGTGGAAATTAAAACTATGGTGCCGCATGATCTGACCCAGAGGAACTATGTAGATTAAAAATAGAAGTGGACCAAGGACAGATCCTTGAGGCACTCCACGGGCAAAAATGACAGAATGAGATTTGAGTTTGTCAGTGTTAGTTTCCACAAAAATATTAAGCAGCACAACTATTTTCAACATTGATAAGACTAAGAAATGTTTCTTTAGCAGCAAATCATCATATTAGAATAATTTCTGAAGGATCATGTGACACTGAAGACTGGAGAAATGATGCTAAAAGTTAAGCTTTGCCATCACAGGAATAAATTATATTTTAAAATATATTAAAATAGAAAACAAACCTTTGAACGGTAGTGTATATGGGATTGTTTATTCTTAATGGTTGAATTCTCTGTTTGTTTATGTTAGATGGTTGGTATTGGCACATCAGATGTGAATCTGGACAAATACAGACACACATTCTGCAGCCTGCTGGGTAAAGATGAAGACAGCTGGGGTCTGTCATATACAGGTAAAACGGGTTCAGTTCACAAACACATACTTATGTTCAAAACACCTATACTTTACATGAAATATAGTGCATAAGGATTCTTTTGCAACGTTACATATGTGTTTTTGTCAGGTCTGTTACATCACAACGGTGATAAAGTGAGCTTTTCGTCACGCTTCGGACAGGGATCCATTATTGGCGTTCACTTGGACACCTGGCACGGCACTCTCACTTTCTACAAAAACCGCAAGTGCATCGGTAAGAGCTAATCTTGCACGACAGACTGCTTTCAGCTGTGATCTTTTCTTTTTTGTTTTTGAAGTATAATTCACATTTTTAAGTGTCAGTTTATCTCTAGGGGAGATGATATGTTACAGAGATAACAGGGATGTTGCTGGAAAAGAATGTTTTTAAGAATGTCAACAGAAAATGACAAAGCTTACAGTTACCAGACAAACATGTTTTTGACTATATTACCATTTAATTTTTTTCTGTTTAGTTAACTGTAAGAAATAAGTAATAAAATATTGTTATATACTTATTGTTATTATTATTGTATTTTTCTTATTATTGATCAGTTATGTGTGTGTGTGTGTGTATTTCAGTTTTCTCTAATTTGCAACATAACTTTAAATGACGTTAAATTGTAATTATTGTTAGAATTACAATTATTACATGGATTTACATCAGGGGCCGTATTCACAAAACATCTTAAGGCTAAAAGTAGCTCCTAACTTGCAGATTTAGGAGAAACTCTTTAAAATAATGGGCGTATCAGTCCTAATTTTAGGAGTCCTACATTTTTGCTCTAAGAGTATTTCACAAAGCATTTTAGCACTAAAACTAGCTCCTAAGTCTGTGAAACGTTAGGAGTAGTCAAGAGGACTCCTAAATCACTAAGACCAAATCACAAACAGTCCTAATCCACCCAAAGACACCGTACACCATTGAGGGAATAGCAATAGAGCCTTGGGTGCTGAACCTTTTCTTCATAAATGCAATACATTTTGATTTATAGATTTGAATCTACGATGAGACGCCCAAAAAAATCTTTAACAAATATATAAATAAATATTGTCTGATTACCTGAGTTCACACTTACAAATGATTGAATAGAGTAAAATATTATATATATATATATATATAAGCGTATTTGGTGTGCTGTCCAAGGGGATCGAGGGCTCCGAGCTTGAAATTTAGCCCAAAACCAAAATTCTCCCTATATCCCCAGCCGAGTGAGGAGCGGGTTGGCAGAGGGATGCAGAAAACCGTCGAAGTAACTACAGGTGCTTGTCATATAATTAGAATATTGTGAAAAAGTTCATTTTTTCATTGTAAATTATTTTAAAAAACGAAACTTTAATTTATACTAGATTCCCTACATGTAAAGTAAAACATTTCAAAAGTTTTTATTTTTTTATTTGTTGATTAGAGCGTACAGCTCATGAAAGTCCAAAATTACATTTGAGTTTCATTAAATGACCATCCCTACAGTATAAATTCCGGGTATCTCTTGTTCTTTGAAACCACACTAATGGGGAAGACTTCTGACTTGGCAATGGTCCAGGAGACAATCATTGACACCCTCCACAAAGAGAGTAAGTCACAGATGGTCATTATTGAATGTGGTGGCTGTTTACAGAGTGATGTATCAAAGCATATTAAATGCAAAGTTGACTAGAAGGAAGAAATTGGGTAGGCAAAGGTGCACAAGCAACAGGGATGACCACAAGCTTGAGAATACTGTCAAGTAAAGCCGATTCAGACACTTGGGAGAGCTTCACAATGAGTCAAATGAAGCCGGAGTCAGCGCATCAAGAGTCACCACACTCAGACATCTTCAGGAAAAGGACTACCAAGCCACTTCTGAAACAGAAACAACGTCAGAAGCATCTTACCTGGGCTAAGGAGAAAAAGAACTGGACAGTGAACAGTGGTCGAAAGTCCTCTTTTCAGATAAAAGTAAATTTTGCATTTCATGTTGAAATCATGGTCCCAGAGTCTGAAGGAAGACTGGAGAGGCACAGAATCCAAGCTGCTTGAAGTCTAGTGCGAAGTTTCTGAAGTTAGTAATGATTTAGGGGCCCGTGACGTCTGCTGGTGTTGGTCCATTGTGTTTTATCAAGTGCAAAGTCAATGCAGCCATCTTCCAGGAGATTTTGGAGCACTTTATGCTTCCATCTGCTGACAAGCTTTATGGAGATGCTGATTTCTTTTTCCAGCAGGACTTTAGCACCTGCCCACAGTGCAAAAACCACTTCCAAGTGGTTTGCTGACCATGATATTACTGTGTTTTATTGGCCAGCCAACATGCCTGACCCCTGAATCTATGGGATATTTTCAAGAGAAAGATGAGAAACAGTCGATCCAACAATATACAGATGATCTGAAGGCTCAATAGTGCCTCAGCAGTGCCACAGGCTGATCACTTCCATGCCAGACTTCACTGATGCTGTAATTTGTGCTAGGAGCAAGTCATTTGCTGTAATATGTGCTGCCGACCAAGTATTGAGTGTACAAATTAACATACTTTAAAGAACTTGAACTTTTCTGTTTTGAAGATCCATTTTTTGATTGATCTTAGGAAATATTCTAATATTTTGAGATACTGGATTTTGGACTTTTATGAGCTCTAATCATCAAAATTAAAAAAAAAAAACTTTTAAAATGTTTTACTTTACATGTAGGGAATCTAGAATATATGAAAGTTTCATTTTTAAAAATAATTTACAATAAAAAAAATGAACTCTTTTTACGATATTCTAATTTTATGACCAGCACCTGTATAAGCGAGTCGGCTCTCGTCTGTGTATATTCCTCTTCTTGAGCTGATTAGAAAGACTGTTTTAATGTGTTTCTCCCAAACATTGTTTATAAAACATAATTTGTCGCTTGAATTCTGCATTCTCTTGAGATGTAGACATCCAAGAGGTGGACAATTAACTGTATATACTAGTTTAATTAGTGACACTTAGCCTACATTTTAAAACCTTTATGGCAACAATATGGCAACATTTTATTTTGACTATGGCAACGTTTTTATTAAAAAATATTTATTTGAATAGGGCAACATTTGTATTTTAAAACCTTTATTTTAATGTGGAAACATGACACCTCATTCTACAATATTTCTATGATTAAATCACTGACTCCTCCCCCATCAGCCAATCACTGTGTGTCTATTCCATAGCAACGAGGTCAGCCCCGCCCTTGCTCTTAGTTTAAGACTTCAGTCTATTCCTTAGTAAAAGTTTGTCTCAGCAGCTTTGTGAATAGGTTTTAAGAGAAAACTCTTAGCTGAGAACTTTTACTGCTATTTAGGAGAACACTTAGTGGTAAGATAAAATGTTTTGTGAATACGGCCCCAGGTCTTTGCTACATTTGCAAGATTACAAAGATTACATCTCTTAATTCACCCCCTTTAAAACATCTTTTTGTAACAAATAGTATGGTAGTTATAGTAGTCTACTTATTTGAAAAATTGTCAGTTACCTTTTTCAAGAGTCGTGCTTTGCATCCATATATGCATAAGAAACGGGACCTAACCGTGTTTTGTGATCATGATATTACAAGACTAGCCTATAATAACTAGTTGTTCAGATTAGTCTTGTGTGAAAATCTGTAATTGCACATCCCTCTGTTTTGGAGATCAGACACTATTGAACTGTCACACGCCTGGAGAGCAGGTTTATCACTGTTAACCCACTCATTTAATACCATTTAACCTGTATGTTGTGTGTGTGGCAGGTGTAGCAGCTACAGAGATGAAGAATAAACGTGTTTTTCCAATGGCGTGTTCCACCGCGGCCAAAAGCAGCATGAAGGTGATTCGCTCCGTCTCCGCTCCCACCTCTCTACAGTACCTTTGTTGCTCACGACTCCGCAAGCTGCTCCCATCTGGAGTCGACGCCCTTCGAGTCCTGCCCCTGCCGCCCGGCCTCAGACACCTTCTTCACTCCAAACTTGGATGGGTGCTAAGCCTGGATCATACGCACACGCACTCGAACACACACACCCCGCCAGGACCCTCCTCGGGCAGTGACTCTGAGGGCTGCTCCTCGGACCCGGAGGCCTGCCAGCGGAAACGTTGCCGCTGGACCTGAGGCCGTGTGTGCCGCGTGTGCATCCACTCAGCTTGTCATTATGCACACATCAGAAAATGTCTCCACAAAAAAAGAAGAATCGACATATATAAACACTGGACATGTGCTGTCAATCACAACGGTGGATAACAGAGCTTGCTAAATAACTTTGAAAATAATTCAAGGTCAGTCAAGCCTGTTTTACTAGTTTTGTCGCTAAATATTCATCTATCATTCAAGGCTCTAAAGGTAGTTACAGTATTCATAGTCACTTTTTATTCTGTTGTGAACTCCCAGTGGAATGAAGACCATTAGCTCTTCAGACAAAAAGCAAGATATGAACCTTATAAACCTGTTCTGAAACACAGGCAAACACTCAAACTGTTTCCATGCACAAAGAACACAAACAATACATGACACCTTGAGTGAACTGTAAGTTTCTTCATTACTGGTGTCCCTTGGAGGCAGGAGACGTTACCTGATCTTCTCTTAAGTAATGCATATTCACATGTCATTCTCCATTACAGGCCAGCCAAACATCTCGTCACTTCAGAGTGCCACGGTCTGTTCCGTCTTTATGTTTAAACAACCATTGTATGTTTTAACTCTATTCTTATTTTATCAAACTTGGACTTACAAACAAGTCAGTAAGTGACAACAGTGACGTCATGATGAATATTGTCTGCATAAATGTGTTTTAAATACCATTACATTCAAATGGTAAGGAAAATGCTTGTGTATTTTGACAGTTTTTGTCTCTAGGAATTACTTTGGGCCCTAGTTATAACTCAAAGTCTGTGTGTGTATGTGTATCTGAACAGTATTTCCAGAGGAATTCAGTTTCCCTGAAAATACCTTGATGCAGTTGTCAAACTGACTGATGGTAACAGAAGTAGAGGTTGATTCAGTTTTCAATCTGTGCAACATCTCTACATGAGGTTCATATTGAATTCATATGGGGTTTATATTGCAGGTTTTGTAAGTCATTGTTTAAAAAAAAAGCAAATCATGTTTTTGTTATGCATAAAGCACTTTTTGCGCTTATTGTATGTATAGAAATATATACAGGTCCCTATACTGTCTTCTGCACGTATTGTATGTCATAAGCGCTCTCTTTCTCTCATTCACTCTCTCTTTATTCTCTTCTCTCTTCATTTTCTTCTTCTTCAACCTTCATTAAGCATGGCCTTTTATATGAGTCAAGAAAAAAATAAGGAAAATTATATATGCATTAAAATAGGGGCTGAATATGTTTTTGTTTGTTTGTTCTTTTTGAGATCTTAATAAAGGTTTCCAAAACTCAATTATAGTGTTGGTCTTATTACAAAAAAAAATGTAAACTACACCTCATACTTTTGGATGATGCATTTCTAAATTAATTTTGTACAGATATTTCTGACAAAATGTTGCATAATGAAAGTACTGCAGAAGAGATTATTTATGTAACTTAGGCCTGACTAACAAATTGACAACGTTTGTAGCTGAACATATTTAAGGTCACTTAAGTGAGAAACATCTGAGATCATCTTTTTTTATGTGTGTGTATATATACACTGCCCTCCAAAAGCTTGGAAACACCCCTGGCAAAGTGTGGTTTTCAACGATATCGGCATAAATCCTTATCAATTTTTGGTGCAAATACATTAAAGTAATTTGACATTATCATTGAAGACCAGCAATAATAATTTTCATTGTGATTACATAATAATGGCAATATATACATGTCAAAGTCAGACATGCTCCTTTGCCAGCTGTGATGCTGTTTAAACTTGGCCCTGGTTTGTAAAAGATTTTTGGGTCAGCACACCTTAATAGCTTCAACAATTGATTGCCAATTAAGTTTAGAATACAATGAACCAATGAGAATCACACTAGGTAGTAAGCACACTAAGTAGTAAGCAAACTAGCACACTAGATAGTAAGCACACTAAGTAGTAAGCACACTAGGTAGTAAGCACACTAGATAGTAATCACACTAAGTAGTAAGCACACTAGCACATTAGATAGTAAGCACACTAGCACACTAGATAGTAAGCACACTAGCACACTAGATAGTAAGCACACTAGACAATAAGCACACTAGCACACTAGGTAGTAATCACACTAGACAGTAAGCACACTAGGTAGTTAGCACACTAGATAGTAAGCACACTAGCACACTAGATAGTAAGCACACTAGACAGTAAGCACACTAGACAGTAAGCACACTAGATAGTAAGCACACTAGCACACTAGATAGTAAGCACACTAGGTAGTAAGCACACTAGATAGTAAGCACACTAGATAGTTAGCACACTAGATAGTAAGCACACTAAGTAGTAATCACACTAGCACACTAAGTAGTAAGCACACTAGGTAGTAAGCACACTAGCAAAATTATCACAAATTAAAAAGGATTCATGCCGATATTGTCCAAAACCCCACTTTTCAAGGGCGTTTCCAAACTTTTGGAGGGCAGTGTATATATATATATATATTGTTTCAAAGTATATGTTAAAGTATATGTTATGGGCTGCATCCGAAACCGCCTACTATACTATACTATATAGTAGGGGAAAAGCAGTAGGCGAGCGGATAAGTATGTCTGAATCCACAGTATTCATAAAAGAGTAGGTGAGAATTACCTGGGTGATGTCTAATTCTCGCAAGATTCAGATGTGCGTCTACTTAAAGTGCGTCCGAATATGCCTACTTACCTACTATATAGTAGGGGAAAATAGTACGTGAATGGAGTAGTATGTCCGAAAACCTCAGTAATCATAAGAGTGTAAAGAAGTTCCCGGATGGCTTACTGCTCCCGCCCAGATTCAGAAGTGTTCATCCGATGCTTGTAGTAAGGTAGTAAGCACACTAGCACACTAGGTAGTAATCACACTAGGTAGTTAGCACACTAAGTAGTAAGCAAACTAGGTAGTAAGCACACTAGCACACTAGATAGTAAGCACACTAAGTAGAAAGCACACTAGATAGTAAGCACACTAGCACACTAGATAGTAAGCACACTAAGTAGTAAGCACACTAGATAGTAAGCACACTTGGTAGTAAGCACACTAGATAGTAATCACACTAGGTAGTAAGCACACTAGCACACTAGGTAGTAAGCACACTAGGTAGTAAGCACACTAGGTAGTAAGCACATTAGCAAAATTATCACAAATTAAAAAGGATTCATGCCTATATTGTCCAAAACCCCACTTTTCAAGGGCGTTTCCAAACTTTTGGAGGGCAGTGTATATATATATACAGTTGTGGCCAGAATTATTAGCCCCCTTCATAAATATGATCAAAGATGACTCTAAAAATAAATCTGCATTGTTTATCCTTTTGAACTTTAATTCATAAAATTAGCAAAAATCTAACCTTTCATTGAAGGAAAATAATTGAAAGTGGGGGGAAAATAACATTAAGAAATGTTTTTCTCCAAAACACGTTGCCCACAATTATTAGCACCCCTAGAATTTTTTATGAGTAAAATATCTCTGAAGTATATTCCCATTCATATTTAAAAATTTTTAGCTCACCGGGGTGATCATGAACATGAAATTGTCCAGCCATGACTTCCTGTTCCACAGGAGTATAAACATGAGGAAACACAAAGGCCAAATTCCCTTAATCATTCATCACAATGAGAAAAAACAAAGAATATAGTTCTGATGTGCAGCAAATGATTGTCGAGCTTCACAAAATAGAAAGTGGCTGTAAGAAAATAGCTGAAGCATTGAAAATCCCCATTTCCACCATCAGGGCAATAATTGAGAAGTTCCAATCAACTAAAGATGTTACAAATCTGCCTGAAAGAGGACGTGTGTCTAAATCGTCCTAATGCACAGTGAGGAGGAATGTTTGAGTGGCCAAAGACTCTCCAAGGATCACAACTGGAGAATTGCAGAGATTAGTTGAGTCTTGAATCTCAGAAAGCCTAAAAAAAATTATCAAAAGCACCTACATCCCCAAAAGTTGTTTGGGAAGGTTTCAAGAAAAATCCTCTGCTCTCATCCAGAAACAATCTCCAGCATATTCAGTTGTCAGACAAGACTGAAACTTCAAACGGGACGAGCTTCTATGGTCAGATGAAACTAAAACAAGAGCTTCTTGGCAGCAAATCCACCAGATGGATTTGGTGCACACATGGATAAAAAGTGCCCCATGCCCATGGTTAAATATACTGCTGGATCTTTAATGTTGTGGGCCTATTTTTGTGCTGGAGGTCCTGGACAACTTGTTCAGATATATCGTATCATGGATTCTAGCAAATACCAACAGATAAAAAATCAAAACCTGACCACTTCTGCTAGAAATCTTATAATGGGCTGTGGTTGGATCATCCGTCGGGACAGTGATCCAAAACAAACATCAAAACCAGCACAAAAATGTGTCACTGAGCACAAAATGAAGCTTCTGACATGGCCATCCCAGTCCACTGACCTGAATCCTAAAGAGAATGAGTGGAGTGAACTGAACTGAAGAGAAGAAGCACCAACATGGAGCTGGGAATCTGAAGGATCTGGAGAGATTCTGTATGGAGGAATTGTCTCTGATCTCTTGTCAGGTGCTCTCCAAACTCATCAGGCATTATAGAAGAAGACTCAGAGCTGTTCTCTTGGCAAAAGGAGGTTGCAAAAAGTATTGAATAAAAGGGTGCTAATAATTGTGGGCAACGTGTTTTGGAGAAAAACATTTATTTCATAATGTTATTTCCCCCCCACTTTCAATTCTTTTCCTTCAATGAAAGGTTAGATTTTTGCTAATTTTATAAATTAAAGATCAAAAGGATAAACAATGCAGATTTATTTTTAGAGTCATCTTTGATCATATTTATGAAGGGGGCTAATAATTCTGGTCCAAATATGCCTACTTACCTACTATATAGTAGAGGAAAATAGTATGTGAAAGGAGTAGTATGTCCGAAAAACTTAGTAATCATAAGAGTGTAGGCGTGAAGTTCCCGGATGGCTTACTGCTCCCGCCCAGATTCTGAAGTGTTCATCCGATGCTTGTAGTAAAGTAGTAAGCACACTAGCACATTAGGTAGTAATCACACTAGGTAGTAAGCACACTAAGTAGTAAGCAAACTAGGTAGTAAGCACACTAGCACACTAGATAGTAAGCACACTAGGTAGTAAGCACACTAAGTAGTAAGCACACTAAGTAGTAAGCACACTAAGTAGTAAGCACACTAGGTAGTAATCACACTAGGTAGTAAGCACACTGGCACACTAGATAGTAAGCACACTAGCACACTGGATAGTAAGCACACTAGCACACTGGATAGTAAGCACACTAGATAGTAAGCACACTAGCACACTAGATAGTAAGCACACTAGGTAGTTAGCACACTAGATAGTAAGCACACTAGATAGTAAGCACACTAGATAGTAAGCACACTAGCACACTGGATAGTAAGCACACTAGCACACTGGATAGTAAGCACACTAGGTAGTTAGCACACTAGATAGTAAGCACACTAGATAGTAAGCACACTAGCACACTGGATAGTAAGCACACTAGCACACTGGATAGTAAGCACACTAGATAGTAAGCACACTAAGTAGTAAGCACACTAAGTAGTAAGCACACTAGGTAGTAATCACACTAGGTAGTAAGCACACTGGCACACTAGATAGTAAGCACACTAGGTAGTAAGCACACTAAGTAGTAAGCACACTAAGTAGTAAGCACACTAAGTAGTAAGCACACTAAGTAGTAAGCACACTAGGTAGTAAGCACACTAAGTAGTAAGCACACTAGGTAGTAAGCACACTAGATAGTAAGCACACTAGGTAGTAAGCACACTAAGTAGTAAGCACACTAGCACATTAGATAGTAAGCACACTAGCACACTAGATAGTAAGCACACTAAGTAGTAAGCACACTAGATAGTAAGCACACTAGCACACTAGATAGTAAGCACACTAGATAGTAAGCACACTAGCACACTAGATAGTAAGCACACTAAGTAGTAAGCACACTAGGTAGTAATCACACTAAGTAGTAAGCACACTAGGTAGTAAGCACACAAGATAGTAATCACACCAAGTAGTAAGCACACTAGCACATTAGATAGTAAGCACACTAAGTAGTAAGCACACTAGATAGTAAGCACACTAAGTAGTAAGCACACTAGGTAGTTAGCACACTAGATAGTAAGCACACTAGATAGTAAGCACACTAGCACACTGGATAGTAAGCACACTAGCACACTGGATAGTAAGCACACTAGATAGTAAGCACACTAAGTAGTAAGCACACTAGATAGTAAGCACACTAGGTAGTAAGCACACTAAGTAGTAATCACACTAGCACACTAAGTAGTAAGCACACTAGGTAGTAAGCACACTAAGTAGTAAGCACACTAGCACAGCTTCTCTATAATTGCAGAAATTTAGTACTGAGCACATAAATCTCAGAGGAAACGTGAATCTTGTCTGATGTTACAGGAACAGATGAGCACGTGTGTTTGTCCGGTGGAGAGAGACTGATGAAGGGATGATGCCGTCAAAGGCTTTGAGTGAGTATACTACAGAAATGAATACAAATCTATTTAAATCTTAACTTGTAGTTTATTTTAATTATTGTCATTTCAAACAGTTATTACAGCACTTCTGATTCTTGATGTCTGTATGTTTGCTGCAGAGCTTTTGTGGAGCAGGACCTGCAAGGCAAGATGACGGCGGCATTTGTGGGGAAAAGAAACCAGTAGGGATTGAACAGCGTGAAGGAGAGTAAATAATAACTAACCCTTTAAGCCCCCAAATAGAAACTGTATGAAATGTATGTATGCATTTATATTATGGTAGTACCTTGAAAAAGTAAACTTTAAGAAATAATCAGCTTTATTGAGTGTTTGTGCCCAAGACACTAACAAAAAAGGCTTTACAAAAATCACATTTACATTTATTTACAGATTTGCTTTTGGCAGATGCTTTTATCAAAAGTGACTAACAGTGCTCTTATTACAGGGATGATCCCCATGGAGTAACCTGGAGTAAAGTGTCTTGATCAAGGATGGTGACGGCTGCGGAGATCAAACCAGCAACCTTCTGCTTACCAGCTCAGTGGTTTAGCCCACTACACCACTAAAATAATGAAGCTGAAACAAAAAATAGCATGTAATTGTAAAAATATTGAATGAAATATGGCAAGAAACAGAATTCTGACATGAATTATAAAACGTTTTAATCAGTTTAAATGTTTTACATGTAGTCTTGTTCATTGAGAGCACACGAATGTTTGGAGCAGACACAGCAGCAGCCAGATTGTCCCACACAAATCTTCTCCCACTCTTGCTTCAAGGTTGTGGGGTTCAGGGGTCCATCATCGTGGTCTTCCTCATCCTCTAGATCAAGGATGTCCCCATTGAGAGGAGCAGCAAAGACAGGCGAAGGTGTTCATGGTGGTCAGCTGCTTCATCAAAATAAAGCTGCAGAACTGGCACAGCTGTGTTGAGATGGCAGCAGGGCTGAAATATGTGATTGTAAGAACAATACATTTGAATAAAGCTTTGTTTCAGTTATTTATTGTGATCGTTACTTTTATTCATTCTATAACTCATTTATGTTTCCTATTGTCAGTAAATAAAATATATTTATTTTATTAATTCATGCATTCATTCATTGCTTGACTGTAAATGGAGACATATTCACATCAGCTGTATTTGTCTAGTGTGTGTTCATGCACAGCTATGTCATATGACAAAACATTACATTTTGCTTGTTTTACTAAGACATCATTTTCAGTAAAAAAAAAAAAGTAATTAAGTATTGGTCAGCATTTATTATTATTATTGTGTGTGAGTGTTAGGGTGGTCTAGCAATGCTGTTCATTCTGGGGTAATCTTATCTTTAGTAGTAATACGTCAGTCTTCTCCAAAGGCGAGATCTTCGAGCAGCTGCCCAACATCTCCTTTGTGCAGATATTGCAAATGCTGAGGAAAACCGCACTAGGTAGGGTTGCCGAGTTACTGGTGCTGTGAGGTGTTAGTGCACCTGTCACTCATATCTTTTTTTATTTTTATTATTATTGCAGAACTAACAATGAACAATCATAATGACAAAAAAATCATGGGTTTATGTACATCATAATATAAGATTATATACACAGAAAAAAAGCACAATGACAAGATTAAATATCTGAATAATTCATTATAAGCCTTAAAAAAATATGTATTTTCTAAATTATTTTTTTTATTATAAGCCTAAGGGATGAAACGAGATTTAAGCCACTTTTGCTTGTGGATAAAATTGTATGCACATAAAATAAAGAAATTAACAACATATTCAACATATTCAAGAGATCAGTTTTATCTTTAAGGATAAAACTGTGGGTCAAATTAGTAGGATAAAAAAACCCTACTTAATTAACCCCAATTTTTTTGGTTATACTTCACAAAATAAATGGGCAGCTGTTTCTTTAACAAGACCACAAAATGAGCAAGTTTAATCAATTTCAAGATATTTACAGATATGAATTAAACCAGTCACTCATATCTCTTAAGTTGTTGCGCTTGTGATAAAGTCGTAGGTCACATGATAACGTCAACATGGCGGATGATGTCCGGGTCACATTCATACTCAACGAGATTAGTACCTACTTTTTTAGGCTCGTTAGGTAAGTACTTATTGAAATGAAGTACCTACTCAGTGAGTAGGCGGTTTCGGACGCAGCCACGGACTACAAAATCGTTAGTATTCGTCGCTCTAAGTGGAACAGAAACACGCACGCGCGTTTCGCACGGACTGATTTCCGTAACGGACAGCAGCAGTGACGTAATTGTGTGGAGGTCAAATCAAACAGACAGGTAAGATAACTGTCGTTGACTGGAAAATGGGTTGATGATGTGGGCTTATTTGTATTTATTTAATTCATTATTCTTCTGTCGACTTTGGCTGTAGTGCTTCGCGTTCACCCACATGTCTAATACCTTCTGATTTGCTGTAACGTGCAGCATGTGTGCACCAGACTATGCAGCTGGTTGTTTAGCTAGTCCGATGAAAGTAGTTACTGTTCAGATGTTTCTGTTAGATATATTGTACATTTTACATTAACATACCTTCAAAATATTGAGGAAATATTGGCAAAATTGATACTTAACGGTTCCTGAGTCATACGCAGAGTCATCAATGGAGAGATCAAAGCTACAACCGTAAATCACATCTCTATATATATATACTTGAATGTTTTTTAAATATGCCTTCAAACCTATATCGTAATGTTAAATAATTTGTAACTAATTAATAATTTGAAAGTGTTTTGTAAAAAATACATCAACACATATATTAAGAGCATGGTACACTCTTATTTATTATATTTTACATATAATACTTATAATAACAGACTTTTATAGGTAATATTTAAGACTTTTTTTTCCAGTTTATTTTAGTTCTTTGAGTTCCCTGGTTATACAGTGGTATGCGAAAGTTTGGGAACCCCTTGCAGAATCTGTGAAAATGTGAATAATTTTAACAAAATAAGAGAGATCATACAAAATGCATGTTATTTTTTATTTAGTACTGTCCTGAGTAAGATATTTTACATAAAAGATGTTTACATATAGTCCACAAGACAAAAAAGTAGTTGAATTTATTAAAATATCTCCGTTCAAAAGTTTGTGAACCCTTGATTCTTAATACTGTGTGTGGTTACCTGGATGATCTACGGCTGTTTTTTGTGTTCCTGTGGCTCAGTGGTAGAGCATTGCGTTAGCAGCGCAAAAGGTTGTGGGTTCGATTCCCAGGGAACACATGTTAGGTAAAAAAAATGTTAGCCTGAATGCACTGTAAGTCGCTTTGGATAAAAGCATCTGCTAAATGCATAAATGTAAATGTTTTTTTGTTTTGTGATGGTTGTTCACGAGTCTCTTGTTTGTTCTGAGCAGTTAAACTGAACTCTGTTCTTCAGAAAAATCCTCCATGTCCTGCAGGTTCTTCAGTTTTCGAGGATTTTTTGCATATTTGAACCCTTTACAGCAGTGACTGTAGGATTTTGAGATCTGTGTTTTCACACTGAGGACAATTGAGGGACTCAAACACAACTATTAAAAAAGGTTCAAACATTCACTGATGCTCCAGAAGGAAACACGATGCATTAAGAGCCGGGGGGTGAAAACTTTTTGAATTTAAAGATCAAGGTAGATTGTACTTAATTTGTTTTCCGGGAAACATGCAAGTATCTTCTGTTGCTTCCGAAGGGAAGTACTAAATGAAAAAAAAAAAATTTCAACAAAATAAGAAATTGTGACATCTTCATCCTGTTCAAAAGTTTTCACCCCCCGGTTCTTAATGCATCATGTTTCCTTCTGGAGCATCAGTGAATGTTTGAACCTTTTTTAATAGATGTGTTTGAGTCCCTCAATTGTCCTCAGTGTGAAAAGACAGATCTCAAAATCATACAGTCACTGCTGTAAAGGGTTCAAATATGCAAAAAATCCTTGAAAACTGAAGAACCTACAAGACCTGGAGGATTTTTCTGAAGAACAGAGTTCAGTTTAACTGCTCAGGACAAACAAGGGACTCATGAACAACCATCACAAAACAAACAAACAGCCGTAGATCATCCAGGTAACCACACACAGTATTGAGAACCAATGGTTCACTACTTTTGAACTGAGATATTTTAATAAATTCAGCTACTTTTCTGTCTTGTGGACTATATGTAAACATCTTTTATGTCAAATATCTTACTCAGGACAGTACTAAATAAAAAATAACATGCATTTTGTATGATCTCTCTTATTTTGGTAAAATTATTCACATTTTCACAGATTCTGCAAGGGGTTCCCAAACTTTCGCATACCACTGTATATACAGTGAAGTCCAAAAATTTAAATTAATAGTTTAAATGCTTCTATTTTGTTTACATTTTCTCACTTTTTTCATTTCAAATTATATTATCAGCATAAGAATTTGAGTGAAAAGCTGAACTGAACATTACATGAATTTCAGAAAGCCTCAGTATTTGATATGCATTAATGGCAGCAGCACTCAAGTATATTTATTTATATATTTTGGTGCATCATTTTTTGTAATTTCTTTTTTTATTATTGGTCATCCAGGCAACATGGTAAAGAAGAAGCGTCTGAGGCTTATAGCCGAGATGGCACGGAAGATCCGGGCCTACCGGGAGCTGAAGAATCGGCCCCAGGACTCTCAGCGCTATGCCTTAGACTACGACACCATGACACGGCCCTTTACTGGTAAAAAGCTGCCAGTGTTGGCTTGGAAGGATGTGCAGAGAGAAACCCGCCTCTTTTCGTTACTATCTGGCATGCGCATGTTTGGTGTGGGTCGACTCTTCACACGCAAATCATGGCTGGATGAGCATACGGAGCCATGCTACTGGAAAATAACAAAAGTCAAGGTGGATTATACGGCAGAGGTACATTCTGTGTGTGTGTGACTATTTTAATTGTACAAATGTTTATGTATGAGTGCATGTGTAAAATCAAACACTGTTTTCTCCTTTAGAACATGGATCATGGGAAAGCATGGGGTATTCTAACATTTAGAGGTAAGAAAAGACCTTTTCTGTGAATACCTAACTAATCCACAACCATTAATAAGGTCACTTCTTTTTAATAAAAGTTAGTTCCTTAAATGTTCTGCCATATGACTTCTTAATATTTGTGGGTTTGCTAATATATATTTAATGTCAATTGTTTTGAAAGTCACTTTGAATAAAAATATCTGCTTAATGAATAAATGTAAATCTAAGACTAATGACTAGTTAGGGGCAGTCGTGGCCTAATGGATAGAGAGTCGGACTTGTAACCCAAAGGTCATGGGTTCGAGTCTCAGGTCCGGCAGGGATTGTCGGTGAGGGGAGTGAATGTCCAGCGCTCTCCCCACCCTCAATACCACGACTGAGGTGAGACCCTTGAGCAAGGCACCGTACCCCCAACTGCTCCCCGGGCGCCGCAGCAATGGCTGCCCACTGCTCCGGGTGTGTGTTCAC